>OU342742.1:136728157-137215481 GCA_910589775.1 Avena eriantha | reverse complement strand
CCCGCGTCACAAAAGTGTTTTGCGCGCGCGTGGCCCCAGTCAGCGCCGCCCCCCCCGTCAGTGATTGTGGCTAGAATTTCCTGCTGTGTAAAAAGTAATTCCCCGAGTCTGTTATTATTCAAATCTTTTTTCAATTAATTTAAATTCAAATTTTTTCAGATTCAAATAATTTTAAAATACAAATCCAAATAATACAAATAATATATGTTTTGGAATCAGAAAAATGTGAGGAATTCAAATATGCCTTTCAAAATATATTTTGAACACTTTAATTCGAGATGATTAAATTACAAGAAAATGCCCTTTTTCTTATTTAATTAATAACTTTTTGTTTTATAACTCCAAATTTGACAAATAATATGTCTAAATCGATCAGCGCGACGAGCCCGTTCTATTTATGCAGTCCTTGTTCTGAATTGAAGCATGCATCATGTTGTCATTTAAAATCTGAACTGTTTATGACAATAAAACTTGGTCAAATAAATAATAAATGCTTTATTTCTTGTATCCACACCTCACCTTTGCCATGCTACTTTAATGCCATGTAATTGTGCATCATTCATCATGGCATGCTTGTTGCTTGTTGCATTTTAATTTCATATGCTTGTGCACTTTATTTATGTTGGCCCTTGTTTGTTTGGTTCTTCTTCGAATAGACGCCCAGCAGGAGATTATACCAGGAATCACAGGAGTATTACCCAGATCCATCTCTCGCTTCAACTGAGCTGCCAGGCAAGCACTACCACATGCTTGCATACATACAGTACCTATTGCCTCTATCTTATTCTTGCATCATTGAGTCGCGATTGCATTAAATTGAATCCCAAGTACTGCATAGCCTTTACTTTTAAACCACATTAAGCTTGTTTCGGTCCCATGAGCCATTACTACAGGAGTTGTTTGAGCCATGCGAGTCGTAGAAAAGCATGAGTAGGGTATGTGAGTGTCTGATGGATAACGAGGTACCTAAACAACATAACCTGAGTAGTAATGGGATAACTAATGAAAGAGGCACCGGTGAGCAATATCTGCTATTTGGTTTTTCATGCTCACTTGTGTCCCGTAGGACCCCGAGTACTTGATTCCTGTTCCTTGACTATTCGCACTATCCACATCCGGGAGGCCTTATGGACCCCCCTGAGTCCAGAGCTTGATTCATTCTTATTTCTTGGGGCCACAAGTAGTTTGGGGCTTTATTACTATCCTGTACTTATGCCATGTTACTGCTTTATTTAAGATTGTGCGAGGAGCACCTGTACTGTTTTGGATCGTGGAATGTTTTCGCGGTATCGACAAGCCCAGTCACATTTCGGGTTCCCAGTCGTTTACAGCCATTGACACAAAAACCTTGGGTCCGTCTCGGAGCTGGCCAACTTCGTTGCGGGTAGCTTAATGGGGTGGCCCCCTGAAATATTTCTGAATCCTGTGATTGCTTTGTCGTGAATGCCTCGTTGGGTTTTTGATTGGTTTTTCCGAGTTGATCGAGTGTGTGTTGCTATTCGTGCACCCCTGTAGGGTAATCTTTCTGAAGCCGTGTCTGCGGTATGGACGACTTGGAGCACAGTTTCTCGATCATAGACAAGTATAACTAAAGTACCGCTTTTAAATTGACTAAGTACTTGACTAGTAAATAGTGTAATACTCATGGATGGTTTAATAAACTGCCAACGGATGATGGGGGTTGTTCGTCCGCTTCCTCGTTGGTAGCGAGGAGGAGGATGGATCTGTTAATTATACTGTTATAACTGTTTGTTATTAATCTCACGGACTTCCGTCTATCATTGGTTAGGCGGAAGGTTAGCGAGTCTCTATAGAATTGTTAGGTATTATCTTTTGCTGCAATTGCGTCACCCCAGGTTGTGTCCCCTTTAGCGGCATTAAGACTTGTTGAGTACACCTAGGGTCTCACACGATAAATTGTTTTGATTCAGATGAACAGGTGTACCCGCAAGATGGATACTGGGTGGAAGAGACAGATGATGTTGGCAACGATCATTCGGTGTAGAGATTCCGGAAACGGGGATCCGTGTGATCTGTGGGCGGGATGTGTTTATTTATGGGGCATCTTATGCCAATTTGCTTCTTATCCGTACTCGGATCTTGTTTCCGCTTCCGCCTGATACTCTGATGTGTGATGTATGAGGAGCTATCCTAAATTATTATATCTATCTAGGACATTTGGATCTTGCCGTATGGCGTTGCAATATTTCTATTTCTTTTAGATGGAATGGCTCTGAGGACTGTTGTATGTGGCTTGCATACATACTCATTTGTGTATGTAGTTGATCCCTTCGCCTGCCGATTACGCCGCTCGTTCTTGTCCCGTTGTTTGAAAGTGGTTAGGACGGCCGAAAGGTCTACCGTGAGTGGCCCTGGGCCCCACCGTACTATTTTAACCACTTTTGTTCATCCAGGCATTAACTAAGAGCGTAATTCACTGAGGTAGTTACAAATTGGTATCAGAGCCATCCCGCCATTCAGGGTCTCAGCCAAAATGGTCGTTGTCAGTCTAGCAAATATTTTGGTAGTTATGTATACTAGGGAAAAACAAACGTGAGAGTAGGACTGCTTCCATTTTTCTTCTTACCCACCCACCCACCCTTTCTGGTAAGGAAGTGTAACATTTTCAATCCTCTTCTAAAAATTCAAACTAGGATTAACGTGTTCTGGGTTCCGTAGTACCATAGGTTATGTGTGTGTGTGTGTGTGAATTCCTTGTCTATCTGTTGCATCCAAATGTTATCACTATCTGCCTTTGGCTATCAACTATTGGTACATTCCCTACTGACAGTCCTTTGTAAACCGACGCGATCTATTCTGATTCGTTGTACACCGATGCGATCTATCTTACTCTTTGTTATCCGATGTTATCTTGTTGGGGTGTTCTTTTCCGTAGTTACCAATCTTTAGGTTCATCTTAAGAAGAAGTTGTTGGGATATGTGTTTTACTGATTCATGTGCGAAGTAATGATTTGAGTGCGGGATGGAGTCGCGACCATGCCACTACTTTTGTCATTTGCTTTTGTATATTGAACTAGTAGAGTTACTAATCTTGATTCGTTAAGTAGTTTTGCGCATATAGTGGTATTTTAATGCCGGAATTTGCGGAATTTTTTCTTTGTTAGTTGTGTACCACACTCCTTGTTCAGTCGTGTGTGTTATGCTTATATCTTCTAATTGCCTTGAACTTTGTTGATATTTTAATATCATCTCAGTGAATTGCATTCTTTAATCTTTATTAATTCCATTTTGGTACTATTTTGGATTATAATCATTCTCCATTATAGTACTGACTTGTGTTTTATATCAATCACAGGATGGCACCTCCACGCCGTTCTGAGGAGGATATACCACCTGAACTCGGGGCTGCTTTGGCAAGTATTGCAAATGCTTTGGGCACTATGCAGCAGAACCAGCATCGCTTCGAGGAAAGTGTGAGGAGGAATGAGTTTGCTCCGCTACCTCCACCTCCCAAGCGAGGAGACATCAAGAGTTTTCTCAAGTTCAACCCACGCCAATTTGAAGTGTCTGATCAGCCACTTGATGCGGATGATTGGCTTCGTGAAGTGTCAAGGTTGCTCATGACTGCGGATGTTCCCGAGCAAGAATGGGTCAAGTGTGCTACTCACCTTCTCAAGGGAGATGCAGCTCTCTGGTGGGAAAATTACCTCAAGGCAGATCTTTCTGGTTTTCAGCCTACTTGGGAGCGGTTCACTGCTGCTTTCAAAGAGCAATATCTATCAGAAATTGTCATGGAAAGGATGAAGGAAGTGTTTCTCAGCCTCAAGCAGGGCACTGACAATGTCAACACCTACATCAGAAACTTCATGAACCTGTCTCGTTATGGTGGCGATGAGATCTCTGATGACAAGAAGAAGCAAAAGAGGTTTCGGCAAGGCCTCAATGCTTTCATCAAATATGCAATCACTCATGCAAGGCCAGCATCTTTCCTGGAACTTCAACACACAGCTCTGCAGGAAGAAGCAAGTAGGCAAGTGTTTGAGGAGTCAAAGAAACACAGCCGTGATACAGCAAGCTCTTATGCTATGACAGCTCCTTCTAAGCGTCGTGTCTGGGTTCCTAACACCCCACCGTCGCTCCCGTCTCCACCAAGACCTTCAAGCTACGCACCAAGGCCATCAAACTCCTTCACTGCGGCTCCCAGGGGCTACAACCACAACTACCCTGGAGCGCCTGGCGGAGTCCCTGGCTACGTTGCTCCACGTCCACCTGGTGCTTGCTATACTTGTGGAAACACTGGGCATCAGCAATGGAATTGTCCAATGAACAACAAAGCTCTTCCACCACCACCTCCAAGACCCGCGGCAAGTGCTCCTATGATTCGTGCACCTCCACCTCGGGCTCTCAACATCAACACTAAGCCGGGATCTACGGTTGCTCGTGCCAACTGTGTCAACGTCGCTCAAGCTGAGCATGCACCTGGAGTTGTCATGGGTATGCTTCCTGTTAACTCAGTTCCTGCACGAGTTTTGTTTGATTCTGGTGCTTCACATTCTTTCGTTTCTCACAAATTTGCAAATGAGCATGAGCTTGTTATGGACCAGCTGGATAAAAAGTTAATGGTTCTTTATCCCGGGGCAAGATTGTTATCTACTAAGATCAGCCATGGCAATCAAATTGAGATTGGTGGTTCTTCTTTTCCGGCTTCCTTAATTGTTCTGGGCAATTCTGATATTGATGTTATCTTGGGCATGGATTGGTTGACAGCAAATGCAGCTGTGATTGATTGTGCTGAACGTTCGGTTTCTCTGAAAATTCCTGAAGGCCATATAGTCTATTCTCCAAGTCTGACTCCTGCAATTCAGCTTTATTCTTTGGCGGCTCTGAATGATGATGCTATGGAAGGTATTCAGAGTGTTCCTGTAGTTTGTGAGTTTCCAGATGTCTTTCCTGAAGAGTTGCCAGGTATGCCTCCGGATCGTGAGGTTGAGTTTGTCATTGAACTTGAACCTGGTACCGCTCCTATCTCCAAGCGGCCTTATAAAATGGGTCCTGCTGAGTTGGCTGAACTTAAGCGTCAGTTGGATGAACAAGAGAAGTTGGGTTTCATTCAGCACAGTACTTCTTCTTGGGGTAGTCCAACCATCTTTGTGAAGAAGCGAGACAAGACTGATAGACTTTGTGTTGACTATCGGGCACTCAATGCTAAAACAATCAAGAATAAATATCCCCTTCCACGGATTAATGATCTCTTCGATCAGCTAGCTGGAGCTGTGGTATTCTCTAAGCTTGATTTGAGAATTGGTTATCATCAAATCAAGATTCGCAAGGAAGATGTTCCCAAAACAGCTTTCACCACCCGCTATGGCCTGTATGAGTACACGGTCATGTCTTTTGGTCTCACCAACGCACCTGCCACCTTCTCGAGGCTTATGAACTCGGTTTTCATGGAGTATCTTGATAAGTTCATTGTGGTCTATCTGGATGACATTCTAGTCTATTCTAAGTCGCAAGAAGAACATGAAGAACACCTTCGGTGTGTCCTAAACAAGCTTCGTGAGAACCGCCTGTATGCAAAGTTCTCCAAGTGTGAGTTTTGGCTGCCTCAAGTCACCTACCTTGGTCACGTCATCTCTGCCAAGGGCATTGCCGTCAACCCAGAAACTATTAAGACAATTATGGACTGGCTTCCACCCATAAATGTCAAAGAAGTCCGGAGTTTCCTTGGTTTGGCCAGTTACTGCCGTCGCTTCGTTCAAAACTTCTCAAAGATTGCGAAGCCTCTTACCGATCTCCTCAAGAAAGGCAAGAAATATCTTTGGACTCCTGCATGTCAAGCAAGATTTGAAACACTCAAAGAGAAGCTCACTTCCACACCAGTCTTGGTTCCTCCAGATACATCAAAGCCTTTCCAGATTTTCTGTGATGCTTCATTGCAAGGATTGGGTGCGGTCCTTATGCAAGAAAAGCAAGTTGTTGCTTATGCCTCTCGACAGTTGAAGACGCATGAGATCAACTATCCTACACATGACCTTGAACTCGCAGCAGTTGTCTTTGCTTTGAAAGTATGGAGGCATTACGTGCTGGGCAACCGTTGTGAGATCTTTTCTGATCACAAGAGTCTGAAGTATATATTCACACAGCCTGATCTCAACCTTCGTCAGAGGAGGTGGATTGAAACAATCAATGATTTCGATTTGACCATCAACTACACTCCGGGCAAAGCCAATGTCATGGCAGATGCTCTCAGCCGAAAAGCTTATGTCAACAACCTCATGGTGGAAGAACAACAGCCTCTCTTGTGCGAGGAATTCCGCAAGCTCAACCTTGAAATTGTGGATCAAGGTTATCTTCTGAACCTTCTAGCAACACCTCTCTTGGAAGAAAAGGTCCGTTCCATTCAGCTTGGGGATCCTTACACTAAAAAGATCATCTCCAACATTCAACTTCCAAAGTATGAGTCTTTTCACATTGATGACCAAGGCACTCTTTTCTTTGAACACCGGATGTTTGTTCCGAACTACCCGGGTTTAAGAGAGCAAGTTCTCAAGGAGGCGCATGATTCTGTTCTTTCTATTCACCCTGGAAGCACTAAGATGTACATGGACTTGAAAACACAATATTGGTGGCCTGGTTTGAAACAATATTGTGCCAAGTATGTCTCAGAGTGTGATGTTTGTCGCAGAGTTAAAGCTGTCCATCAGAAACCTTCCGGTCTTCTACAGCCATTGAAGCCTCCGGAATGGAAATGGGAGAAAGTAGAGATGGACTTCATCACTGGTTTTCCAAGGTCGCAGAAGGGCAACAATGCAATCTTTGTTGTCATTGACAGGCTTTCCAAAGTAGCTCACTTCTTTCCAATCAAGGAAACGATTTCTGCAATTCAGTTGGCTGAGCTCTATATCAACAGAATTGTCTCTCTGTATGGAGTTCCTCTTGAGATCAGTTCAGACCGTGGAAGCATCTTCACTTCCAAGTTCTGGGGAAGTTTCCAAAGTGCTTTGGGAACCAAACTAAACTTCAGCACAGCTTACCACCCTCAGTCGCAAGGACAAGTTGAAAGGATCAATCAAATTCTGGAAGATATGCTCCGTGCTTGCGTTATCTCTTTTGGCATGAAGTGGGAAGAATGTCTTCCTTATGCTGAATTCTCTTACAACAACAGTTTCTAGAAAAGTCTAAAGATGGCACCATTTGAGGCTCTCTATGGTCGCAAGTGCAGAACTCCGATTGGTTGGTCGGGCGCAGGTGAAAGAATATTGTTTGGCCCCGACATTGTAACTCAAGCGGAGGAGAAAGTTCACATCATTCTTGAAAATCTGAAGATTGCTCAAAGTAGCCAGAAGAGCAATTATGACAGAAAGCACACGGACATGGAGTATGTCCCTGGTAATCTCGTTTACCTTCGTGTCACTCCCATGAGAGGTACGCACCGCTTTGGTATCAAAGGAAAGCTGGCTCCTAGATACATCGGTCCTTTCAAAATTCGTGGAAGAAGAGGAGAAGTTGCCTATGCTCTTGAGCTTCCTGAACAACTCAAAGTCCATGATGTTTTTCACATCTCTCAACTCAAGAAGTGCTTCAAGGATCCCGGCAGGACCGTGGACCATGAACTCATCAATCTCCAAGAAGATCTGTCTTATCAAGAACACCCCACAAAAATTCTCGAAGTCGCAGAAAGAAGGACTCGCAACAAGTCCATCAAGTTCTGCAAGGTGCAGTGGTCGCACCATTCCGTTGATGAAGCCACCTGGGAACGTGAAGATGAGCTCCGTGCCAAGTATCCTACCCTCTTTGAGTCTTCTTCTTCCTAGAATCTCGGGGCGAGATTCCTGTTTAGTGGGGGAGAGTTGTAGCACCCCAATTGTCTAACAATTGTAATGCTACTTGTCCTAGTAAGATATTGGCTACTTCATATAGATTATTGTTGCATCATAATTATATCATGCTCATGTCATCATGCCACCTTGCATTTGAGCATCATATAAAACCCTCTTTCTTTTGGTTCTTCTCTCACATGCATTATTAATTGTAATTGTCTCTGGATATTGTATTTGGTTATTTATATATTGTTCAAATGCCCAAGTTGAGTTGGGGGCATATCTTTTATTTCAATTCCACCACCTTTCTTTCTACCACTTTAAAATCCCACCATCCCTTAACCATGAGCTTGTAATTCTTTTTCTTGTGACTTTTTATCCTAGCTCATGTGGTTTGGGGTGGATCAATCTCCCAAATTCTTTGCTTGGCTTATTTTCCACTTCTTGGAAATGCACAAGATTAATGCCATCATATTATTATTGTTTTCACATAATAAATCATGTCATTAATATTTTGCATGGGCCATGCAAGCTTCTCCACCACCTTTTTCCTCCATTAGTTTTTCTTTGGTTTTGGAGGATCCTATCTAGGAAAACCATCTCCACCTCTCCTAAGTCAGACCATACCATCTTCTTTTATTATTATTTTCTCCATGCATGAACCATATGAGGCTTAGCCCATAATTCTTTTCTTTTCCTTTTTCTTGGATTTCCTTTCACCTCCACCTCATGTCAATTCTAGCACTCATCATGTTCCACTTGAGATGATCTTACCACATTCTTTTATCTTATTTTTCTTTATCTACATATAAGATCACATGAGCCTTATTCCACCTAATTCTTTTCTTCTTCTTTCTTTCTAGTTTCTTCTCTACATTAGCCCATGCAAGATCAAGCCCATGTGTCTTCTTGTTTTGGCCTCATAATCAAAAATTAAAATCTAAATATCTAATTAAAACCTAACCTAGCTAAGTCTATCTCTCTCTCTCTAAATCTACTAAACCCTAACTCACTTCTCTCTCTACACCCTCCCTCTCTAACATGGGTACCACCTAGCCACCCTCTCTCTACCTGACCACCACCCCAGCCTCTCCTCTCTCTAACCTAGCTAAGCCTAACCCTAACCATAGCCATGCCCTAGCTAAACCGAGCTCACCCGAGCCCCTTTTCTCCTTCTCTCTCTGCCGTGCGGGCCTAGCCGCACCACCATCGCCTACCCCACCTGCAGCCTCCCTGTCGCGCCGTCCAGCTCCAGGACAAGCCCCAGCCTGGCCGAGCACGTGCTCGAGGGAGAAAGGGCAAAGCCCTAGCCCCTTATCCCTGCCGTGCCCCGCCCTCTTTTCGTCCCTCTCTCTCCCACTTTTTCTTCCTCTCCACGCCTCTCTGGCCTCCCTGGATCTGGCCGAGACGCCCTCCTCCTTCCCCTTCTTCCTCTCCGTCCACCAGCAGCCGTCGCCGGTCGCCGCCAGGTACCACCCCGCCCCGACGAACCATCCGTGCAGCGCGACCGTGAAGTGGCGGAGAAGACCGAGCACGGCCCCCTGCGACGCCCCGTGCACGCAGACGTGGACGAGAAGCTCCACCGCGTCGCCAGTACCTCGCCGTCCCCGAAACCCCAGCCCGCCGGTGCGTCTGCATCCTCGCCGTTCCGCAGCCCCTCGCGCCGATCCAACACCACCAGGCAACTCGCGGTGAGCATATCCCTCTCCCTGACAACCTCCGCCTCACCGTACCGCTATAGCCTCGCCGTGCGTTTCGTCGAGCAGCCTCGCGCGCCAGAGCTCGCCGGCGTCTGCAGCTTTCCCGCGCCACGCTCGCCCTTTCTAGCCCGCGCCCACCTCCCTGTCAGCTCCCCTAGCACGCCGCACTGGTTAGCCACCCCAGCGCGCACGCACATGTCCCCGGATCGAACCCCCACCCCGCGCCGTGCGCCAGATTCGCGTCAGACGCGAGGAGAAGATAAACAGTAAACCGGGCCGTGGTTAAATTGCAAAAGCCCCCACCCTTTTTAATTCTCGCAACCCACGCTCCCAGTGTCCCCACCTGCCAGCCGCTCTAGAAGATTTGCAGTAAAACCCCTCCGTTTTCTCAGACGCAACCCGCGGTCCAGCTGGTGCCCCACCAGTCAGCCGCTGGGGCCTTTCCCACTGGCACGTGGCCCCTTCCGCCGCTGGGCCCGCCTGTCAGCCGCTGTGGGCTAGCCTAGCCCCGCGTCACAAAAGTGTTTTGCGCGCGCGTGGCCCCAGTCAGCGCCGACCCCACCCGTCAGTGACTGTGGCTAGAATTTCCTGCGGTGTAAAAAGTAATTCCCTGAGTCTGTTATTATTCAAATCTTTTTCAAATTAATTTAAATTCAAATTTTTTCAGATTCAAATAATTTTTAAAATACAAATCCAAATAATACAAATAATATATGTTTTGGAATCAGAAAAATGTGAGGAATTCAAATATGCCTTTCAAAATATATTTTGAACACTTTAAATTTCGAGATGATTAAAATTACAAGAAAATGCCCTTTTTCTTATTTAATTAATAACTTTTGTTTTATAACTCCAAACTTGACAAATAATATGTCTAAATCGATCAGCGCGACGAGCCCATTCTATTTATGCAGTCCTTCTTCTAAATTGAAGCATGCATCATGTTGTCATTTAAAATCTGAACTGTTTATGACAGTAAAACTTGGTCAAACGAATGATAAAATGCTTTATTTCTTGTATCCACACCTCACCTTTGCCATGCTACTTTAATGCCATGTAATTGTGCATCATTCATCATGGCATGATTGGTTGCTTGTTGCATTTTAATTCATATGCTTGTGCACTTTATTTATGTTGGCCCTTGTTTGTTTGGTTCTTCTTCGAATAGACGCCCAGCAGGAGAATTACCAGGAATCACAGGAGTATTACCCAGATCCATCTCTCGCTTCAACTGAGCTGCCAGGCAAGCACTACCACATGCTTGCATACATACAGTACCTATTGCCTCTATCTTATTCTTGCATCATTGAGTCGCGATTGCATTAAATTGAATCCCAAGTACTGCATAGCCTTTACTTTTAAACCACATTAAGCATGTTTCGGTCCCATGAGCCATTACTACAGGAGTTGTTTGAGCCATGCGAGTCGTAGAAAAAGCATGAGTAGGGTATGTGAGTGTCTGATGGATAATGAGGTACCTAAACAACATAACCTGAGTAGTAATGGGATAACTAATGAAAGAGGCACCGGTGAGCAATATCTGCTATTTGGTTTTTCATGCTCACTTGTGTCCCGTAGGACCCCGAGTAGTTGATTCCTGTTCCTTGACTATTCGCACTATCCACATCCGGGAGGCCTTATGGACCCCCCTGAGTCAGAGCTTGATTCATTCTTATTTCTTGGGGCCACAAGTAGTTTGGGGCTTTATTACTATCCTGTACTTATGCCATGTTACTGCTTTATTTAAGATTGTGCGAGGAGCACCTGTACTGTTTTGGATCGTGGAATGTTTTCGCGGTATCGACAAGCCCAGTCACACTTTCGGGTTCCCAGTCGTTTACAGCCATTGACACAAACCTTGGGTCCGTCTCGGAGCTGGCCAACTTCGTTGCGGGTAGCTTAATGGGGTGGCCCCCTGAAATATTTCTGAATCCTGTGATTGCTTTGTCGTGAATGCCTCGTTGGGTTTTGATTTGGTTTTTCCGAGGTTGATCGAGTGTGTGTTGCTATTCGTGCACCCCTGTAGGGTAAATCTTTCTGAAAGCCGTGTCTGCGGTTATGGACGACTTGGAGCACAGTTTCTCGATCATAGACAAGTATAACTAAAGTACCGCTTTTAAATTGACTAAGTACTTGACTAGTAAATAGTGTAATACTCATGGAATGGTTAATAAAACTGCCAACGGATGATGGGGGTTGTTCGTCCGCTTCCTCGTTGGTAAGCGAGGAGGAGGATGGATCTGTTAATTATACTGTTATAACTGTTGTTATTAATTCACGGACTTCCGTCTATCATTGGTTAGGCGGAAGGTTAGCGAGTCTCTATAGAATTGTTAGGTATTATCTTTTGCTGCAATTGCGTCACCCCAGGTTGTGTCCCCTTTAGCGGCATTAAGACTTGTTGAGTACCCCTAGGGTCTCACACGATAAATTGTTTGATTCAGATGAACAGGTGTACCCGCAAGATGGATACTGGGTGGAAGAGACAGATGATGTTGGCAACGATCATTCGGTGTAGAGATTCCGGAAACGGGGATCCGTGTGATCTGTGGGCGGGATGTGTTTATTTATGGGCATCTTATGCCAATTTGCTTCTTATCCGTACTCGGATCTTGTTTTCCGCTTCCGCCTGATACTCTGATGTGTGATGTATGAGGAGCTATCCTAAATTATTATATCTATCTAGGACATTTGGATCTTGCCGTATGGCGTTGCAATATTTCTATTTCTTTTAGATGGAATGGCTCTGAGGACTGTTGTATGTGGCTTGCATACATACTCATTTGTGTATGTAGTTGATCCCTTCGCCTGCCGATTACGCCGCTCGTTCTTGTCCCGTTGTTTGAAAGTGGTTAGGACGACCGAAAGGTCTACCGTGAGTGGCCCTGGGCCCCGCCGTACTATTTTAACCACTTTTGTTCATCCAGGCATTAACTAAGAGCGTAATTCACCGAGGTAGTTACATGTGACGAGATATTTACTTAAAGTTCCATGTAATGAGCATAGTAAGAACCAAAAAGCACAGTATTTTTATAAGATTCAACATTATCATATACTACATCACGAGGATCCAAAGAGTGGTTAGAAACTACAAGTAGTGCACACGATCCCATATGTACTCATATCATCAGGATCATGGCAGGAATGAAAAATGTGGGTAGAAACGATAAGTAGTGTAGAGGAGGACGAGGAGGAGCACTGACCTTGTTGGAAGCCATGGCCAGTCTTTCTTGGAGGACCCTGATGTACCTCTCCTCATCGTCACACACATTCTTAGTGTGTTGTAAGTTATACAAAAACTAATTAACTCAAGTGGGGTCATCTCTTGTGCACCCTTTTGAATAAAGAGAAATTGGTGACCAACGGAATCCAACATCACACACATTCTCTTGATTTAGAAGCATCATATTGCAATCGGTGATAACCATGAAATTACATTATACACTAATGAACACATGAAGAAGCGAGGATAACTGATGAAATAAAAAGGACCTTGCAAATCAAGCACAGTAATAAAAATCATATATACTATCATAACAACAAAAACAAGATAGCTACCATCATTGGCCATTGATGTTTCCTACACATGATGGATCATCCAAACCGTTCTATTAGTCAAGCAATGCATGAGATATTGAGAACTAAGTAGTTAGAAAAAATACCAGAAATTCTGGCAATAATCGATGATGCTAATTTGGTACCCGCATGGACAAGACAACCACTAATTAAGTTGATGCATTGGACATGCAAGAAAAATGCTTCAGCTCAGGATTGATGTCAAACAGCTTCATCTTTCCAAATCTTCATTCAAGATAACCTGCTAAGTCCTGCAAAATCCACAATAATGAAACTAATGTTTTCTCCCATGACACACAAGAAATAGCACAAATCGTCAAATTAACCAACATTTTACTACATCAAAAATTTCATCGAAAGCTCAAATCAACACCAACACGTGATGCAATAAGCGACGGTTTAGCTGGAGGACGAAATCCGTGGCCCTATCGTCAACCTTGGCCTCTTCCTGGTGTATCCACCTAGCTTTACGGAAGGAGGCCTCTTGACTGGCATCCCTGACACCGTGTTTCTTCTTCCGGCCCGGGGAGAGAAGGAGCGACAAAGCCAAACCATTCAGCTCCAGCAAGATAGCACACCTGATGTGCCGTCGACCTTCCACTGCCTCTCACTAATTGCTTTGAGTTGTGCCTACTTATGCAAAGCATCGCTTCACCCATAATCAAGTTATTCGTATGTACACACGAGTTATGAAGATTTCATTCAAAAAATCAAGAAACGTTAGAATTAATTAAGCACATCAATTCTAACCCACCCGCATGGCCTCCCCAGCCTCCTCCCTCTTGTAATATACATTGAAAGAAAACGAATCTTTTCGGATCTGAAGCTTCAGACATAACATAGTTCATATCCTCTACTTTTCTTGATTGGGCATCAGGGATCACGTCAATATTTTTTTCAAAAATTTTAAGTTCGATTTGTTGTGTCTTTGATAAACTCTGAGGTCAAAGAATACAAAAGTTATAGGACATGGAAGCAACAGGCTGAAGAAGTCACTCTTCTTCCCTAGAATGAACACAAATGTTGATCAATTTTAAGGAAATTGAATCAGAACACATACACTGGCAATGGGTAAATGTGGCAAAAAATACATTTCTTGCAAAGAATATAACACATCTAAGGATGCAAAGCTAGAGGGCCAAAATAATTCTAAATTCTGGAAAGGGAACTGATTTGTTGTGAATAGACCCATATGACTCCATTTATCTGCACTGGAAGCAAGTACATGCAAAAAGGTCTCTCGTTACGCCGCAGTAGACATCCTTCCAACAAACCGCCTCACATGCTAACATTTCCAAAATGAGTGAGACCCTAACAAAAGAAACTATTTCTAGAAATCAAGCAAGAGAAAGAAAAAGCACCTGCTGAAATGTATGGTGCTAACTGGAAATGAAGACTATAGAGAAATTAGAGCCGTTGTACATTATTCATTCATTAGATTATGACAGGAAAAAATAATCTAAAACCATTTGTCGATCAAAACTAACCAAAATGCCCCTCACCTGCTTTGGTGTGCCGCTGTGAATTGCAGGTCTGTGCTCACCAATAGACCTCAGATCATCACCAGTGCACAACTAAGAATTCACCGAACGCTAAGCCTAAAAGAATCACATCAGGCACAAGCAATAATGCTTGTTGGAACTCAGAGCTACATTAAAACGAATAGCTACAGGACATGGAGGGAACGGGCTAAAGAAGTCAGCTATTAATTTTGAAGGCAGCCAAAATCAAATTAGGACGATGGGATTGAACAAGCTACAACTAATACATGAAAGAATTGAGAATTTGCAGACAATTAGTTAAAAGGATGGGACAATTACCTTGCAGCGGCTGGATTAGCACGATATCAAATCCATGAAATAGAGGAAGTAGAGCAACTCAACTATTTATCATCTAGATTATCGGAGAAGAAGAGCAAAGGGACGATCAGTTACATGATGTATTGGCGTCAACTTGGCCGAGAAAGGTGAGAAAGGTACATCGTTCCATAATCTGCATGTCGATGACGCCTGTGGCGCAGAACACCTGATCTTCTAACATGGCAGTGATTAAGGCCTTGGCGACGCAGTAGTTGCGCTTGGTTGCAGCAGTACTTGCTGCCGGAGCACTCCGATCCCTTGTTGCATATATTCTCCTATGACTCCTTGAGCTTCACCTGCCACGTCTCGATCATCCGGATCAGCGCCAACATGCCCCCGGTCAGCACCGCCGCCGCCTCCAGAAACAGCACTGCCAACACGATCTTGTTTCGCGTCTTTCTCTGCATGTCCATCCGAGAATGTCTAGAAAGCTCAGCCCGATCTGGATCTCGCTTGCTGCAGGTGGAGGGGTTTGAATCTTGGGAATGCGGTGGCTGGTGGTGTGATATCTGGTGGTGGTGGTGGTGGAGGAGGGAGCTGCAATTGGCGAAGGGTGCGAGGCAGTGGCGGGAGGCAGTCGTTACTGGGGCGGCGGCGGCAGGACCCCATGGTTCTGTGGGAGGAGGTAGGGGATGATGGGTCGGGCCTTTGTTTCCTCTTTTTCCTTGCGTTCTGAATAGGCATTTTGCACTTAGCGGTGGCAGAGACCTGTAATTAGCTGAGACAAGAATTGAGACGACATACTATACCATCCGATGTAAATTAGACGGTCCTGATGCTTTCAATGTTTGATGTTTGACGACGACCTACGATCACCAACTCCCATTTAATAGTAAAGATTTGACTTGGGGGTTTAACAAGGACTGCTGCAAGGTGAAAAGTCTCCGGCAAACTTGGCTAACACTCCCCCCGTTTACAAATATACTAGGAAAATTGTCCGTGCCTTGCACCGTAAGAAAAAAATTACTTCATGAAAGACAAATATTTTATTAAATTTTTTTAGACCCTTGAGTCTTTTATTACTCAAAATCAGTTTTTGTTAAAGGGAGAGAGCGAATGTCTCATATAAATTCACCCAAGCTTCTTAAAAAAAGTAAAGGTCCTACCATACTTATTCTTCGGAAGTCGTGCTTATTGGGTTCAAGGTTGCGCTAGGTCGCCATCGTCCTCAGTTGCTCGGAGTGTAGCAAACTGGTTCAAAATCTGATTCATGCGGTGCTATGATCGTGCGCTAACTCTTCATATTGCTATGATCCTGTGCTAACCCTTCATGTAATGATCGGCCCAAACCTTGTCCTTTCAATAATTTGACATTGGTTTGAATGGAAAGAAAAAAATACCAGCAATTGTTAACTTGTACCGAGAATCAATCCTATGTTATCAATATGATTTGTTACTATTGCTGGAACATTATTGTTCCCTCACTACTAATCAACATAAGACTATCTTCGTACTAAAAAGGATGTCATGGAGTTTTCTAAATTTAAATGTATCTAGACCGTATTTAGTATATAGATATATTCGAATTTTGATAAAAAAAGGGAGTATATTATTTTGAATACGTTTCACAACGCTAACTTCCGTCTCATGACCTCACAGACACTCTTTTATTTTGTAAAGGAAAAGATTTTTAAAATAGTATTCAATTTTAGTGTGTCCATAACATGATGTAATTTTGATATCACGGTGCATTAAACAACAGACCCTAGGAAAATGTTTTTGACTCTTCCGGTAGCATACATGTCTAGTGATTATGGCTACAGTTCTGCACTTTCGCTCATCACCTCACGGTTATTTTTATTTTGGAAAGGAAAGATTTTTCAAATAGTATTGAATTTGAAAAAATATTGACTATTCAGTAGCACTCCTTTAAGTATGCATAATGCATCATGCACCGTGCAAGACAGCCAGCACAACATATGGAGAATTTAATTTCTTTCCCGATCATTGGATTTCAGAGACGAAACAACACTGCTACTCTTTTGTTGATTCCCAAGTGACCTTGTTGATACTCCAAGAAAATTACCCGTGTACAGTTATATTACAAAGCGAGGTGGGACTAACCAAGAGCCATACCAGGCCTTCACGCACATATATACGTAGCTGTTAATTGACACATGGCTGGACGGTCGAAGTTGCACCATAGGTGGACAGTACACGTAGCCGGCAACCTGACTCGTTAGCTTGCCTGGCGCAGGTTAGAGCATCTCCAACAGAAGCTCTATATTCTGGCGTTGTAAAATTGGATTGCAGCGCGCTGGGTCCATTTTTAGGACGAGGACATGTGCAGCTTCACCGGAAGCGCTAAAGTACAGCGCGCCAAAGCAGCGTTTCACCGGAAGTGCTAAAATACAGCGCTGAAAACACTTTTTTTCACATATATTCATCCAAAATACAGCGCCGTGGCCAATTTGTAGTCAATTTGGCTAAAGTCTGCTAACGGAAACCCAAGTCAGCTAGCTCGCAATCGATTCCGGTGTTCCTAGTCTAGTACGCACTCGCGCGCGGGCTGGAATCAAAGTATGCTAGCATGCAATCGCTTCCGCCGTAGAGCGCCCGATTCCGCTGCTAGACTGCAATCGATTCCACAGGAGAGCCGGGGCGGCCGCGCAAAGGAGAGCCCGCGCACCTAGGGAGTCGTCGAGCCCCTCTAAAGTTTGAGGCAAATGAACGCTTTTTTGTTCGTCGTCTCCGGGCTATATATCCTCGCGGAACTCTGGTCATTGAATCAAATTAACCTTAATGAATAACTAATTATTTCTCTTCTTTTAGCCATCCTTTTTTCCATTAATAACAAAACGAATTATTCCCAAGTCAAGGAATATTTTTACGTTCTCCTCCTAGATCAAACCGAATACCTATTTCTAATTAATTCCTATTATGACCACGCCATGGCCGGCGACCAGGACTCGGACCAGCGGAGGAGCGATTTCGGCCAGGAAACTCGCGTACGGCGGCCAGGGGCGGCTGCGCGAGTGCGGCGGTGATAGGCGGCACGATTCTGGCGGCTAGGGAGATGGCAGGAGCGGTCGCTGGAGGGAGGGGACCGGCTCCGTGCGCTGGCGGGTGAAATTTCCGGCAGTTGGGCTTCGCGCGTTCGGTGTGTCTTTCGCCGCGCGCTGCAGCCGGGTCTAAAGTATAGCGCTCGGCTAGTGCAAAGCGACCATCGTCCATTAGAGCGCTGCGTGGTTTAAAGCGGCTGCTGGAGGGGTCTTTTTTTTCTTCGCACCCTGCATACCGACGGTTTTTTAGCGCACGACCCATATAGCGCGGCTACTGGAGATGCTCTCACAGTGACAAGATCGATCCAGCCCCCGCCTAACGACCCCGCTCGTTCGCTTGCCTGTGCCCGGCAGCGATCGATCCGGCTCCAGCCTCACAACCTGGCTTGTTCAAAAAATTGAACCTTCTACTGTAAAAAATTGAACCGTTTTTTCCACTTATGGGTGATATTGTGGATAAATTTAGTTTAGTGAGAGTAAAATCGGCTAAGAAAAAAGCGGGACGAACCGCAAGAAACCTTTCGTCCTTTATTAGTAGGTATAGATAAGACATTTTAGATTTATGAATCATACATATCTAAATGTCTTCCAATGTATATGTTCATACACTAAAAACATCTGGATACATTTATTTCAAAATCTAAAATGTCTTTTCTAAAGGGAGAGAGTACCACCACAAACAACTCTAATACATGCGTCATCGCTCCCATGTGTCCACGTGCAACAAATCAAGCGTGTAATGTAAATGCTCCCCTAGCATCTCAAACATAATAAAAATTACAACGAAATTGTTAGATCACTTAACAATCACTACTGTCGTCAAAGCCCAACGAGTGTAACAAATGCAAGGCCAGAGCTAGTTCAGTGGATAAAAAAAAGCATGCCACGGTATTTCCTCTCACGATTTGTTTCAAATACTCTCTCCGATCCAAATTAGTTGACTCAGATTTATCTAAATTTGAATGTATTTAGACTTATTTTAGTACTAGATACATCGAAATCTAAGCAAAACCAGGATGCATGCGAACCACTACTAGAAAACTAGCTATAGATAGAAATGCTTTCTGCGGCGCATATAAATGTGCATGCTACACATAACATAAATATGGCAATTCTATGGCGCATGTAACCCATATGCGCTACAGAAATGTGTATTTGTGTGGCGCATATTCTTGCGTGCCCCATAGAAATGTGTGTTTCTATGGCACATATTCTTGCGCACGCCACATAAATTCGAGGGCCCACAAGCAAGTATGGGTGGACAGAAAGTGAAGATTATGTGCCGCATGTAGATATATGCGCAACAGAAAGTCGAAAGCAGATCCCACCACTCCCGAACCGCCTTTTCAGTTTTAGAAAAAATAAACGAAAACGATAAAAACTTCAAAAAAAATCCTTTGAGATGTACACTAGTAGAAAAAATGGGCCTTTGGTTCGGGCCATTAGTCCCAGCCGTGGCTGGGGCCGGGACTAATGGTCCGAACCAGACGGCCCGAGGAGGCCGAGGCACTATGTCCCGGTCCGTAAGGAACCATTAGTCCCGGTTTAAGATACAAACCGACACAAATGGGTCTGGGCCGGCGCGCGTGCTCCTGGCAGAACCTTTGGACTAATGGCCTGGCCCTATATATATGCACCCAGCCCTCCACTCTCTCCTGTTTTTTTCCTATGTGAGAGGTGGGTATAACTTTGTGCTAACTTTTTTTCTTCATATGCACTAGAGGTGTTCGGTGAAATGCCTATTAGAGCGATGCCACTTGAGTTCACACAAGACAAAATATGATATGAGGTGCCAGAGCGACACTTAAGGTTTCTCCTCTTTGTTTTGAAGTGTCCTAAAAGGTTAGCAACTATTTTCTCGTTTTGACTGCGCGGTACTAATTTAAGCATCGTGATTGCATTTGATATATATGCATGGTTGTATGATGCAGATGAGCCATCCATGGATGTACGGTGACCGACGCTCTGACGCTTACAGAGAAGGCGTGCGTTCTTTTCGCCTTGTGGCCGAGGCGAACAAGCGGCGGGATGGTTTTATGTGTTGTCCATGTGTTGAATGTCGGAATAACCAGGCTCACACTTCCTCAAGAGTCATTCAGAGCTACCTGCTTCGGTCCGGTTTCTTGTCCGGCTATAATCTTTGGACCAAGCACAGAGAAAGAGGGGTTATGATGGAAGACGACGATGAAGAAAATAACGATGATGACAACTACCGATCTATGTTCCCTGAATACGATGATACCACAATTGAAGATAATGAAAAAGAAGGGGTGAAAAACGGGAACCAGATGAGCCCGTTGATGATTTTGGTCGGGTCATTAGTGATGCAAGGCGAGACTGCGACACAGAAAAGGAGAGGTTGCAGTTTGAGCAGATGTTACAGGACCACAACACATTGCGGTATCCAACTTGTGAAGATGGCCAGAAGAAGCTGGGTAGCACACTGGAATTGTTGAAGTGGAAGGCAGCGACCAGTATGACTGACTCGGGATTTGAAAAGTTGCTGGTAATAATGAAGAAGCTGCTTCCAAAAAATAACCAATTGCCCTCCAGTACGTACGAAGCAAAGAAACTTGTCTGCCCTCTAGGATTAGACGTGCAGAAGATACATGCATGCCCTAATGACTGCATCCTCTACCGCGGTGAGAAGTACGAGAATATGGATAAATGCCCGATATGCACTGCATTGCGGTATAAGATCAGAAAAGATGGCCCTGGTGATGTTGAGGGCGAGCAACCCAGGAAGAGGGTTCCTGCCAAGGTGATGTGGTATGCTCCTATAATACCACGGTTGAAACGTTTGTTTAGAAATAAAGAGCATGCCAAGTTGTTGCGGTGGCACATGGAAGACCGTAAGAAAGACGGGATATTGAGGCACCCTGCTGATGGTCGGCAGTGGAGAAAAATCGAGAGAGACTTCCCGGACTTTGCTGGTGACGCAAGGAACTTATGGTTTGGTCTAAGTACCGATGGCATGAATCCTTTTGGGGAGCAGAACTGCAGCCACAGCACCTGGCCCGTGACTCTATGTATCTACAACCTTCCTCCTTGGTTGTGCATGAAGCGGAAGTTCATTATGATGCCAGTGCTCATCCAAGGCCCGAAGCAACCCGGCAACGACATTGGTGTGTACCTAAGGCCATTAGTTGATGAACTTCTACAGTTGTGGGCCAAACCAGGTGTACGTGTGTGGGATGAGCACAAACAGCAGGATTTTGACCTACAAGCGTTGCTGTTCGTAACCATCAATGATTGTCCTGCTCTTAGTAACATTTCAGGACAGACGAACAAAGGATACAATGCATGCATGCACTATTTAGATGAGACTGAAAGTATATATCTGGATAAATGTAGAAAGAATGTGTACCCGTACAATCATCGTTTTCTTCCGCTCAGTCATCCCTTAAAGAAGAAAGGCAAGCATTTCAATGGCAAGGCAGAAACCCGGACGAAGCCTGTCCCCCGTAGTGGTGCTGATGTATTTGGTATGGTCAAGGATTTGGATGTAATCTTTGGAAAGGGTCCTGGAGGACAACCTGTTCCGAAAGACCCCATTACCGGACAGGCACCCATGTGGAAGAAGAAATCTATATTTTGGGAGCTACCCTATTGGAAAGTGCATGAGGTCCGCTCTGCAATCGACGTGATGCACCTGACGAAGAATCTTTGCGTGAATATTCTAGGCTTCCTAGGCTTGTATGGGAAGTCAAAAGATACCCCGGCAGCACGGGAGGACCAACAACATCATAAAGGACGAGACGACAAGTATCCAGGGCAGTTTCAAGGGCTTGCCAGCTACGCTCTTACCAAAGAAGAGAAGGAAATCTTTTTTGAAGTCCTTTTCAGTATCAAGGTCCTGTCTGGCTTCTCGTCGAATATAAAGGGAATAGTAAATATGAAAGAGAAAAAAAATTCAAAACCTAAAGTCTCATGACTGCCATGTGCTTATGACGCAATTGCTTCCGGTTGCATTGAGGGGAATTTTACCAGAAAATGTTCGACTAGCCATTGTGAAGGTATGTGCATTCCTCAATGCAATTTCTCAGAAGGTAATCGATTGAGAAAGTCTATCAGGGTTACAGATTGATGTGGTCCAATGTCTGGTTAGCTTCGAGTTGTTGTTCCCGCCATCCTTCTTCAATATTATGACGCACCTCCTAGTTCACCTAGTCGGAGAGATTATAATTCTCGGTCCTGTGTTTCTACACAATATGTTCCCCTTCGAGAGGTTCATGGGAGTCTTAAAGAAATATGTTCATTACCGTGCTAGGCCAGAAGGAAGCATCTCCAAGGGCTATGGAACAGAGGAGGTCATTGAGTTTTGTGTTGACTTTCTTCCTGACCTTAAGCCGATTGGTGTTCCTGAATCTCGGTATGAGGGGAGGATGACTAGAAAAGGCACACTAGGAAGGAAATCAATGGTATGTAGGGACTTAGGGTTAGAGTGGTGGTGCTCGCGGGCCCCCGGACTTAGGGTTAGGGTGGTAGTGCTCGCGGGCCCGGAGACTTAGGGTTAGGGTGGTGGTAGTGCTCACGGGCCCCCGGACTTAGGGTTAGGGTGGTAGTGATCGCGGGCCTCGGACTTAGGGTTAGGGTGGTGGTGCTCGCGGGCCCCCGGAGATAGGGTTAGGGTGGTGGTGCTCGCGGGCTCCCGGACTTAGGGTTAGAGTGGTGGTGCTCGCAGGCCCCCGGACTTAGGGTTAGGGTGGTAGTGCTCGCAGGCCCCCGGACTTAGGGTTAGGGTGGTGGTAGTGCTCGCGGGCAGCCGGGTGGTGGTGCTCGTGGGCCCCCGGAGTTAGGGTTAGGGCATCACTAGAATTTTGCTATTGTTTAGTATTATTGTAGCAAATTGCGTGTTCATATTATTGTTTAGTATTATTTTATGCAGCAATATTGAATGAAAAATGTTATTGTGTGCATTTTGTAGAAAACTATGGATCCAATCCAGAGAGACCTAGCACAGGAAGAAATTCTCGAGGATATGATCAACGACACCCCCCATGTTGATCCACCTGAATCTCCGTCGATTTATCTGAACCCCTCCGGTGAGGGAGAGGAGGTCGACCAAAATGATCAAGGAGAAGCCGACGGCTCCAGTGGTGGAGAAGCCGATGGCTCCAGTGGTGGAGAAGCCGACGGCGAGGTATATATATGAAGTCTGGTGATCAGTAGATGCATTAACTGAGTTGTATATATATATAAATTGACGAATGTTTCTTCTCTTAGGCCTCCACATGGAGCAAAAAATATTCCAAACGAGGCCCGGCCAAAAAGTTGGACGCATCTACGCGTTATACAATTACGCGGGTATCACCACGGGGTGAACCGGTGGAACCCGAAAAGGCTAAAACTGTATTTAAACAACAATGCGGAGTTATGGTTAGGGATCGCATCCCGATCACCGTTCGAGAGTGGAATAAGACCAAAGGGCGAAAGAGGGTGAGTATGTCTCCGACAGGTGCAAAGAGGGTCTTTGGAATGACCTCATGACACATTTCACCCTGCCAGAATGTGAGGATGATGCCGACACAGCTGCATTGAGGAAGAAAGTCAAGCAGTGGACTCTTACGAAGATGGCCGAACTATTCAAGAACTGGAAGAAAGCATTATGGCAAAAGTATCAGAAGACGAAGAAGACTCCTAAATTTGAATGCTATCTAACGAAGCAGCAGGCTAACTGGAATGCATTTGTGAAGTACAAGGAGTCACAACCTGCTATGGAAATGTCGGAAAAAACAAGAAAAATGCCGCGATGAAGAAATATCACCATCACCTGGGCCCAGGGGGCTACGCGGCTGCCATGCCAAAGTGGGATGCTAAAGAGAATGAGCTTCTTGCTAAAGGTATCACTCTAGAACCAATACGCGAAGAATGGGATCTGAGGGCAAGGAATTGGTTCCTTGGGCATGGGAGTGAGTATGAAGAAAGTACAGGGGACCTTATTTGAAGTGACGGGATTAGGATACCCCGGGATACATTGTAGAAAGTGGTGAAGGAGATTAAAGCGGGGACAACAAAGTTCCGTCCCGATAGAGAGAAAGACTTGCTGACAAAGGTCCTCGGGAATGACGAACGCGGAGGACGTGTACGAGGCCTTGGCCCTAGTTATACGTGGGAGATGGGGTTTCCCAAAGACAGAGATATTTATAGGAGCCGAGAGAGAGCAAAGAGGCGACGGCAAGAGGAGGAGGGAGACAAGTTCACCGAGTTGATAGGAACACTTCGAATGCATCAGCAACAGATTGTCGAACTTCGAGGAGCAGCGCGCCTGCAAGATCCTGTACTCGATATTACCGTCGTCCCATCTCAGCGGAAAAGCAGCGTGGCTGAATCGGAGGTCCCTTCTGACGATGCACGTATGGTAGATGGCGGTCCCGGCTACCCCGTGGATGGAATCAAGGAGCAGGCATCTTGTGAGCTCCATCAGAAGGTGAAGAACCTATCCATCAAGGTGGCGGTCGGATGTGCTTTACCTTGTCCACCTGGCGCACGCTGGCATGGCCGTGATATTCCAGCTGGCTATGCTAAAGTTGGTGTGGGTGAAATCGCAATGGGGTGGGACTCAATGGAGCTTGACATCCCTGGACCTGAAGGTGAGAGGACACTCGGAGAAGTACTGGGTGGTATCATTCTATGGGACAAGAACAACATCAAGCTTCCAGGCTGGACGCCAAAGCCAACACCGCCTCCGAGTGGTCGCATGCCACCTTCACCTCCATCACCTCCAAGAAGCCCACCCCATGACTACGACCACCACAGCCCGAGTCCATCTCGATCTCCGCCGCAACCTCCGATTAGTACTAAACAACGCAGGAGCCCAAAACGACAAATGTCGCCCTCCCAAGAGTACCTCATAAGAATCTTCCTATCAGACCTTACGATCGTACTGACGAGGAAACCAACATGATCGTAAAGGCTGAATGTGTTGCGCAGCTTCAAAAGAAGAAACCCGAGCCCGCCCCGGTATACACCGAGAAGCAAAAAGCGTATGCACTTTCTTTTCTGAACACAAAATCGCAATATGACTTGCACCATAAGCCAGATGACTATCGACGCACACTTCAGAAGGAAGTGAAGAAGAGAAAATCAAGTAGAAGTGCAAGCGGGAGCAAATCATCAAGTCAAAGTGCAACCGGGAAAAGAAAGGACGTCCCCCAGCTCGGGGAACAGGCCAAAAAATCGACCCCACCCCTCAAGGTGGTATCCTATGACACTCCCCAGCAGGATATGAAAGAAGCTAAGAAGCTTGCGGCCGCTATGAATGTGACTGTTGAGGAATTGCTAGGTTCCCAGGACGACAAGTTACCCAAGGCTCAGGTAGTCCCTACATATGTCCCAGGGAAGCCTCTGGCCATCTTTGAGCAGTTCCAACAACTGCCAACACAAATGCGGAGTTTACATAAATGGTACTTGAAAGCCGTAAAGGAGGAGAGAATAATGATCGTGGCGAAAGTCCCACATGACTACTACTTCCGAGAAGAAGAGGTCCATGTTGAGTTTCCAGAACTCTTCCAGTTATACACTTTCGATGCCCTCGACAAAAGTCTCATGAGTTGCTATTGTCTGTAATTTGTTGAATTCATTGTCTATATATAAGCTGTTCATTTTTTTTCAGTTGTTCAGTTCATTGCATGTAATTATCCTAATTATATCCTTTTGTACTCTATTATTATGCAGAATGAAGATCATGGAATGTAAAAGAAGGTCAATCTTCAGTGTTGGGTTCATTGACCCAGATAAAATACATTGTCGAACGCTAAAGGAAAAACCCGAGGACACACAGGAAAACCTTCTAAGGTTTCTAACAGAGCAAAATTTCTGTGACCACATATTGTTTCCTTACAATTTCGTGTGAGTGTCTTACTCTATTGTACACATTATCTTTTGTTTACTCGATGTTAAGCGTAATTGATGAGTTACTGATGTATATATAAACGTGTACAGTTTCCACTGGATTCTCATGGACATTCAACTTGATAAGGGAAGAGTTGAAGTCATGGACCCATTAAAGAGACCCATGGAATAGTTTAGTGACATGCATGACATGCTCCAGAGGTAATTTTCGCGCTACAGCGGTCTCTTTCGTTGATTTCCTGAGATATCACGTAATAAATAACTCATTCATTTTCTTTACCGGGTAAGGTTTGGAACCAGTTCAAGAGTGCGGTTACGGGTGACTTTTCTGAGAAGCTGACGTTTAAGCCGGTCTCGGTAAGTAGTAGGCGCATCTCTTTACTTCTAGTTTCAATACAATTATGATGCTGGATTATTATTTTGATTGAATTCTATTCTCGTAAAGTGCGCGAGGCAGCCACAGGGACGAATCTATGTGAATTCTACGTTTGCGAGTTCATTCGCACGTTTACCAGTGAGCTGAATGATTATAGAGTCGATGTAAGCAATACATTCATAACATTATTTTTATTACCGTCACTTTTTGTTATCATGATTGATATTCATATTGATCTCCTTTTCTTATATAGTTCGAGAAAATGCGGGATCAGCTCCTACCACAGCAACGCGTAGTAGCAATTGCTGAAGAACTGGCATGATTCTTGATGAACGAGATGATAGATGACGCCGAAGAATTTAGTGTGAATAGGCGCCGATGATCCCCGACCGTGTAATTGAATAGACGGGCTCTAGTCCCGATAATTGTGATCTCCATGTGTAACTATCATGTATATATTTGTATGCTCGATCTTAAGAGAAGTTATCTTATGTATGCACGAACATGTACGGTATGTGGTAGCGTAGAAAACTATTTTGAAATGAAAAAAAGAATACAAATTAAATTCTCTGCCGCGGCAGAGAAAGTGCCTAAAATGCTGCCGCGGCAGAGAACCATTTGTCCCGGTTCGTAATACGAACCGGGACTAATGGGGGGGGGGCACCCAGCGCCCGCAGAGACAGCCACGTGGATGCCCATTGGTCCCGGCTGGTAAGAGGGCCGGGACTAATGGGTGGGCCTTTAGTCCCGCCCCTCCAGTCCCGGTTACCAGGACCGGGACTAAAGCCCCTTACGGGCCAGGACTGGAGGCCCGTTTTCCACTAGTGGTAGTTATATTTTTGGCATAGTTGTAGGAAAACTGAAAAACATGAATTTCGATGTATTTTGCAAAACTTGGTCATGTCTCGGTAAAACGGCTCTAGATTTTGCATACTACCTCCATAGAAAATATTTTACCTATCAAAATGATCGTCTCGAGATTTCCTACGGTCGTTCTGAATTTTACAGAATCCCCAAATTCGAAATGAGTAAGAAGATTTTTTTGTACAAAAAAAGGGAGAGACAATTGGGCGAATCCGGCCGGCGTCCCTTCTCCCTCTCTTTTCTCCTTCTCTCCTCTCTTTTTCTACGTCTCTCCTCTCCTTTACTCCTCTTCTTCTCTTCTCTCCTTCTCCTCCCCTTCCTCCCCTTCTCCTCCCTGCTCCTTCTCCACTCTCCGGCATATGGCCTCCTCCTCCACCTCCACCACCCCCCTGACCTCCTCCTTCGTCGAAATTCTTTTCCTCCTCCTCCTCCTCCGGTGAACTCCTTCTCCTTCTCCACCTCCGGCGACCCCCTCCCCCACCTCCGGCAGCCACCTCCTCCTCCGGCCACCACCTCCGACGACCTCCTCCTCCTATGAACACCACCTCCGGCGGCCTCCTCCTCTTCCGTCCACCACCTCCAGCGGCCTTCTCCTCCTCCGGCCACCACCTCCTTCGGCCACTACCACCTTTGGTGACCACCACCTCCATCATAGATCTAGATCTAGCCCACTTTTTTTGAAATTTGGAAAAAAATATGTGGTGTATATTGGCAATATGCACCACAGAAATTTGAGATCTGGCTCGCTCTTTTTTGAAATTTGGAGAGAAAAATTCGGTGGCGCATATCGCCACAGAATTACAATTTAGTGGCGAGATAACAGTGGTGCATCCCATATGCGCCACGGAATTGCAAAATAGGTGAGCCAGTGATAAGCTTTTTCCTAGTAGTGAACGCGTCCACAGTGTCCGATGCATCTGTAAGTGAGTCGTTCAATCTAATTTGCTTTTTTACAAAGAGCATAATATTAATATCACGAAGATACCAGTTACACCCAGTCTCTACAACAACGCATTACCCTAGCGGCCTTACAGATGCACATGACCTAAAAAGCAAGAAAAAAAATACAATATAAGAAAAGTTCCGCTATAGTGATCTATTCCTTATAGCAATAGTAGTAACACCACCAAGAGAGCACGAGAAGTCCAGCTCCTCCAAAAGCAAAGCCTTTAAGAAGAGAACAATGCACAAACATCGTCGTTGTCCGAATATATGTCTTAGGTTTTCACCCTGTAGGAAGTCCTCGCTTACAAAAATTATTTCAACAAGGCACAACCAATTAATGATAGACCATGCATTTTCAGCGTGAGGTAAGACTTTGAACACATCCTGTGCTATCGGCCCCCACTTACAATGCCGTTGCTCTAAGTCATGAATCACCAAGTCAATTCATCATCGTTACAAAGACTCAAATTACCATTCTGAGTCCTCATATCTCGGTTTACATGACATTATCCGCTGGCTGACTTCACCATGGAACGAGAAAGCGCATCCCATGATGGTAATAGCCAGCGGAGCTTCGCAACACTATCTCTGGAACCAAACGGTCAGAGAAAAACATGAGTGCATACGACCGAATCCCACCCGATCTAGCAATCTCCATGCATGAATCATCTAGTGAAGTTCACTGGCGGAGCCTTTCGGAACACGACACATCAACCATATTGATGGGGACATGCATCCGGAAGATCAACATCTTGGCACGAGTTGGAATCCTAGGACCGCCACCTTTATTCAAGCAGAGCTAGTAGCCCCCACGCCACCCGTCGGCACCCTATTAGATATACCGCTCCGAATCTCACCGGCCAGGCCAGCATTGAGGAAGAACATGACAGAACATGGGCGATCTTGCATCGGATCCGACCAAATCACGTAGCAGGGATAGCCCCGTCCGCCAATAAACACATCACGGTGGAAGACCTCCGCCACCACTAGTGTTCCACATGCGTCGCCCCGGTGACGACCCAACTCACGCGTAGGAGACCATCGGAGCTCCACCACCCTCGCCCCTATCTTTGACAGGACGGGCATAGCCGCCACCGCCAACAAAGACGGCGGCATCGCCTGTGGGGAGTAGATCAAGCAGCAACTCGTTAGGGTGGGATAGGAGACTCCAGAGTCTCCCCGCGTGAGGCAACCCAGGAGAGAGGGGAATGGATGGGAGGAGGGAGGTGAATGGCGGTGGGCTGCTGGCGGCGCTGCTGAGCTCTTGGCGGACGTCATGATGTCTCTCGCTCAGATGTAGTCGCTCGGAGAAAAAAAAGGAAAAAAGGAACCTACTGAGCGTCCCCCGAGGGATTAAAATCTGTGATCCCCTCGATGGAGAGGACGACACGTGTCCTTGAAGGGGTTCGTAGCATGGAAAACAAAAAATTTCTACCGCAAGAACGAACAAAACCTAGATCTAATCCAGATAAAAGCCAAGATCTAATCTATTAGATATGAGCAACGAGATAGATAGGAACTAACCCTCGTAGATCCGAAAGCGTTAACGAGATTAGATCTCGTGGTTGATGTAGTCGATCACTTGCCGATCTCAAGATCGTGTGGACGATCCTTCCGGCGTCGCGTTCCAGCAGCGCTTCCGCCGTCGGTCAAGTAGACGATCCTTCCGGCGCCACGAATCGGCAGCGCTTCCGCAGTCGGTCACACGTGCGGAGTCGAAGTAGACCTTCCTCTCCCCGTTCCAGCGAGCAGCGGAGGTAGTAGATCTTCTCCACGGAATCCCAGCAGCACGACGGCGTGGTGGTGGTGGAGTAGAGAATTCTGCAGGGCCTCGCCTATGCCTGTGCAGAAGATGGTGGAGGAGAGAGGCGGTAGAGATTGGGTGTTATGAGAGCAGGGGAGGAGGGGGCACCCCTGCCCCTCTATTTAAAGAGGGGAGGCGCCTAGGGAGGGGGAGTCCTTGTAGGACTCCCCTCCCTCTCTAGGCCGGCGGATTGGAGGTGGGGGGAGGAGTCCTCCTCCCCCACGAATCCGTATCTTGACCCACCAGGACTCCTTGATCCCTATCTTGATTTTCAAGCAAACTCCAAGATATCTTCTAGAACCTTCCGGAACATTCCGAAACCTTCTAGAATCCTCATACAAACACTCCGGAGCATTTCCTAACTCATAAAATGATCTCCTATATATGAATCTTATTCTCCGGACCATTCCGGATCTCCTCGTGATGTCCCGAATCCAATCCGAGGCTCCGAACAACATTCGATCTCCAACTCATATTCCATATCTACTTAAAACAACTTCGAACCTTAAGTGTGTCACCCTACGGTTCGTGAATATGTAGACATGATAGAGACACATCTCCTATCAATAACTATCAGCGGGACCTGGAGATCCACAATGGCTCCCACATACTCAACGATGACTTTGTGATCGATTGAACCACTTACATACGAAACTAATTTCCTTTGTCTCGCGATACTATACTTATCCGAGGTTTGATCGTTGGTATCTCCATACCTAGTTCTACCTCGTTACTGATAAGTACTCTTTACTCGTTCCGTGATATGTCATCCCTTATGACCCAGTCACATGCTTGCAAGCTAACTAGATGACATTCCACCGAGAGGGCCAGAGCATATCTATCCGTCATATGGATGGACAAATCCCAATCTTGGTTCATGCGCTTCAACACATACTTTCAGAATACCCAATGACACTTTTATAACCACCCAGTTACGAAGCGGCATTTGATGTCATCAAAGTATCCATCCGGTGAGGGTGATTAACATAACCTCATGGTTGAAGGAATAGGTTACTATGTATTTGAAAGCTTACAGCAATACGAACTTAACGACTTGATCTTATGCTACGCTTAATATGGGTGTGTGTCCATCACATCATTCTCCTAATGATATAACCTTGTTATTAATCACATCCTAATGTCCATGATCAGGAAACCATGATCATCAATTAATCAACAAGCTAGTTTAACAAGAGGCTTACTAGGGACTCTCTTATGTTTACAAAACACACAAGTATTAGTGTTTCCTAATAATACAATTATAGCATGTGATGTAAACATTCATCATAAACACAAAGATATAATAATAATCACTTTTATTATTGCCTCTTGGGCATATCTCCAATAGTCTCCCACTTGCACTAGAGTCAATAATCTAGATTACATAGTAATATACCGAACACCCATGGCGTTCTGGTGTTGGTCATGCTTTGCCCTAGGGAGAGGTTTAGTCAACGGATCTGCCACATTCAGATCAGTGTGTACTTTGCAAATCTTTATGTCACCATCTCGGAGATACTCGCGAATAGCGTGGAAACGTAGCTTGATGTGCTTCAGCTTGCTATGTGACCTTGGCTCCTGTGCATTAGCTATGGCACCTGTATTGTCACAGTAGATGGCCATCGGGTCCAACACACTGGGAACCACGCCAAGTTCAGTAATGAATTCCTTCATCCAAACGGCTTCTTGTGCAGCCTCCGAAGCAGCTATGTATTCCGATTCAGTTGAAGATTTCGCCACAACGCTTTGCTTCGCACTCCTCCAGCTCACTGCAGCACCATTCAAAATAAATACGTAACCCGACTGTGACTTCGAGTCATCCGGATCGGTGTTCCAACTAGCATCGGTGTAACCGTTTACAACAAGCTGTTCATCACCTCCATAAGAAAGAACCATATCCTTAGTCCTATTTAGGTACTTTAGGATATTCTTGACCGCTGTCCAGTGTTCCACTCCAGGATCACTTTGATATCTGCTAGTCAAACTAACAGCATGTGCTATATCCGGTCTAGTACACAACATGGCATACATGATAGAACCTATGGCTGAGGCATAGGGAATATTATTCATTTTCTCTCTATCTTCTGCCGTAGCTGGACTTTGAGTTTTACTCAAGGTCTTACCTGACAACATGGGCACGAACCCTTTCTTGCTATCTTCCATTCTAAACTTCTTTAGAACTTTGTCCAAGTATGTACTTTGTGAAAGCCCTATCAGGCGTCTTGATCTATCTCTATAAATCTTGATGCCTAGAATATATGCTGCTTCGCCAAGATCCTTCATTGAAAAACTATTATTCAAATAGGTTTTGACGCTATTAAGAAGTTCTATATCATTCCCAATCAACAATATGTCATCTACATACAGTACTAGGAATGCTACGGAGCTCCCACTCACTTTCTTGTAAATACAAGCTTCTCCATAAGTTTGTATAAATCCAAAGTTTTTGATTACTTTATCAAAACGTTGATTCCAACTCCGGGATGCTTGCTTCAGTCCATAAATGGAGCACTGAAGCTTGCATACCTTGTCAGCATCTTTAGGATCAAAAAAACCCTTGGGTTGTACCATATACAACTCTTCCTCAATGTCACCATTAAGGAACGCCGTTTTGACATCCATCTGCCAAATCTCATAATCGAAATATGCAGCAATTGCTAACAAAATCCTCACAGACTTTAGCTTCGCTACTGGTGAGAAAGTCTCATCATAGTCAACTCCTTGAATTTGTCGGAACCCTTTCGCGACAAGTCGAGATTTATAGACGGTAACATTACCATCAACATATGTTTTTCTCTTGAAAATCCATTTGTTCTCGACAGCCTTACGGCCATCCGGTAAGTCCACCAAAGTCCACACTTGGTTTTCGTACATGGATCCCATTTCGGATTTCATGGCTTCTAGCCATTTGTCGGAATCTGGGCTCACCATAGCTTCTTCATATGTCGCAGGGTCATCAGCGTTGTCCACCAACATGACGTTCAAGGCAGAGTCATACCAATCAGGAGTGGTACGAACCCTCGTTGACCTGCGAGGTTCAGGAGTAACTTCGTTCGAAGTTTCATGATCATTATCATTAGCTTCCTCTTCAATTGGTGCAGGCGGCACCAAAACATCTTCCGGTGCTGCGCTACTCTCAAATCCGAGAGAAGGTTCAATAACCTCATCGAGTTCTACTTTCCTTCTAGTCACCTCTTTCGAGAGATACTCCTTCTCAAGAAAGGATCCATTCTTTGCAACGAAAACTTTGCCTTCGGATCTATGATAGAAGGTATACCCAATTGTTTCTTTAGGGTATCCTATGAAGACGCATTTCTCCGCTTTGGGTTCTAGCTTATCAGGTTGTAACTTCTTTACATATGCTTCGCAACCCCAAACTTTAAGGAACGACAACTTAGGTTTCTTACCAAACCACAATTTGTACAGTGTCGTTTCAACGGATTTAGATGGTGCCCTATTTAAAGTGAATGCGGCTGTCTCTAATGCATAGCCCCAAAATGATAATGGTAAATCTATAAGAGACATCATAGACCGAACCATATCTAAGAGAGTTCGATTACGACGTTCCGACACACCATTACGCTGTGGTGTTCCTGGCGGTGTCAACTGTGAAAGTATTCCACATTTCTTTAAATGCATGCCAAACTCATAACTCAGATATTCACCCCCGCGATCAGAACGCAGAAACTTAATCTTCTTGTTGCGATGATTCTCCACTTCACTTTGAAATTCCTTAAACTTCTCGAAAGTTTCGGACTTATGTTTCATGAAGTAGACATACCCATATCTACTCAAGTCATCCGTGAAAGTGAGAACATAACGATATCCACCACACGATGCTACACTCATTGGACCGCACACATCGGTATGTATTATTTCCAATAAGTCTGTAGCTCGCTCCATTGTACCAGAGAATGGAGTCTTAGTCATTTTTCCCATTAGACATGCTTCGCATCTTTCAAGTGATTCAAAATCAAGTGATTCAAGAAGTCCATCTGAATGGAGTTTCTTTATACGCTTCACTCCAATGTGACCAAGACGACAGTGCCACATGTATGTAGAATTATCATTCAATTTAATTCGTTTAGCATCTATGTTGTGAACATGTGTATCACTACTATCGAGACTCAGTAAGAATAAACCATCTCAAGTGCATTACCATAAAAGATATTACTCATATAAATCGAACAACCTTTATTCTCGGACTTAAAAGAGTAACCGTCTCGCAATAAACAGGATCCAGATATAATGTTCATGCTTAACGCAGGCACCAAATAACAATTATTTAAATTTAAAACTAATCCTGAAGGTAGATGTAGAGGGAGCGTGCCGACGGCGATCACATCAACCTTGGAGCCATTTCCAACGCGCATCGTCACCTCGTCTCTTGCCAGTCTTCGTTTATTCCGCAGCTCCTGTTTCGAGTTACAAATATGAGCAACCGAACCAGTATCAAATACCCAGGCACTACTACAATTACTAGTAAGATACACATCTATAACACATATATCAAATATACCTTTCTTCTTGATGTTGTCATTCTTCAGATCCGCCAGGTACTTGGGGCAGTTACGCTTCCAGTGACCAGCACCCTTGCAGTAGAAGCACTCAGTTTCAGGTTTAGGACCAGCCTTGGGCTTCTTAGCAGGTGCGGCAGCTTTCTTGCCGTCCTTCTTGAAGTTGCCCTTGTTCCTAGGCTTGCCCTTTTTCTTGAAATTGGTGGTCTTATTGACCATCAACACTTGGTGCTCCTTCTTTATCTCCACTTCAGCAGTTTTTAGCATGGACGACAGTTCAGGCAACGTCTTGTTCATGCAGTGCATGTTGTAGTTCATCACAAAGTTCTTGTAACTTGGTGGCAGTGATTGAAGGAGACGGTTGAATCCCCAATTCATTAGGAATCGATATTCCCAACTCTTGGAGCTTCTTTGCGTACCCAGACATGGTGAGCACGTGCTCGCTAACGGAGCTTCCTTCTTCCATCTTACAGTTAAAGAATTTTTCGGAGGCCTCATAGCTCTCCATGGCCGCGCGAGTCTCAAAAATTAGCCTGAGCTCCTTAATGATCTCGAACGGGTCGTGGTGCTCAAAATGCTGTTGGAGCTCCGCTTCTAAACCGTACAGGATGGCACACTGAACTGTGGAGTAATGATTTTTCCGAGTGGCGAAAACATTCTTTTCGTCATCGGTGGCATTATCTGCAGGTGGGTCACCTAGCGGTGCATCGAGCACATAGGTCAACTGACCAGCCCTGAGGACGATCTTCAGTCCACAGAACCAGTCCGTGAAATTGCTTCCATTGTTCTTAAGCTTTTCTTTCTCTAGGAACGCATTGAAATTGATGGAGGGGTTCGCCATAATCTACAACAATTTGCAAGTAGTTTAGACTAAGTTTATGATAAGTTGAGTTCTAATTTAATTCTTAAACTAACTAGGTGAACTCCCACTCAAAACAACATCCCTCACATTGTCTTAGTGATTACACGAACCAAGTCCACTACACCAAGTCCGATCTTCACGAGAGAAGATGTAGTTTCATCGGTGAACAATCTTCATGCTCATCATATCATTTATATGACTCATGCTCTACCTTTCGGTATTCCGTGTTCCAAGACCATGTCTGTACATGCTAGGCTCGTTAAGATAACCTTAGTTTCCGCATGTGCAAATCTGGCTTGCACCCATTGTATGCACACGTAGAATCTATCACATCCGATCATCACGAGATGCTTCGAAACGACGAGTCTTAGCAACGGTGCCAACTAAGGGTGAACACTTTATTACTTGATATTTAGTGAGAGGGATCATCTTATAATGCTACCGTCGCGATCTAAGCAATACAAGATGCATAAAGGATTAACATCACAGACAATTCATAATTAGTGTGATATGATATGGCCTTTTCTTCTTGCGCCTTTGATCTCCATCTCCAAAGCACGAACATGATCTCCATCATCACCAGCATTGCGTCAAGGTCAGTGGCGCCGCTTCATGGTTGTCCATCATCACCAGCAACTATCACAACTACTTGGAATAAAGCTATTACAAGATGAATAGACACGCAGGTCTTAACAGAATTAAAGACAACCATTAGGCTCCTGCCGGTTGCCATATTACAACAAGGATCATTGCATACAACAAATACAATCACAATCACATGTTGGCCATATCACATCACAAAACCCCTGCAAAAACAAGTTAGACGCCTCTAATTTTCTTTGCAAGTTTTACGTGGTTTGGGGCTTTCGCATAAGACCGATCTCACCTACGAACATGAACCACAACGTTGATACAAGTGTTGTCAAGATGCTCATTGTAAATTGAATCTTAACTATGGTGGGAGAGACAGACACCCGCAAAGCCACTTTTGCAAAGCAAGTTGCACGTCAAGCGTGGAGCAAGTCTCATGTGCGATGACATGTAATGTTAGCCCGAGCCGCTTCATCCCACCATGCCGCAAGATGCAAAGTACACGCTAAGACACCGACAACAAAAGCATCAATGCCCACAAAAACATTGTGTTCTACTCGTGCAACAGATCTACGCATAGATACGGCTCTGATACCACTGAAGGGGTTCGTAGCATGGAAAACAATAAATTTCTACCGCAAGAACGAACAAAACCTAGATCTAATCCAGATAAAAGCCAAGATCTAATCTATTAGACATGAGCAACGAGATAGATAGGAACTAACCCTCGTAGATCCGAAAGCGTTAACGAGATTAGATCTCGTGGTTGATGTAGTCGATCACTTGCCGATCTCAAGATCGTGTGGACGATCCTTCCGGCTTCGCGTTCCAGCAACGCTTCCGCCGTCGGTCAAGTAGACAATCCTTCCGGCGCCACGAATTGGCAGCGCTTCCGCAGTCGGTCACACGTGCGGAGTCGAAGCAGACCTTCCTCTCCCCGTTCCGGCGAGCAGCGGAGGTAGTAGATCTTCTCCACGGAATCCCAGCAGCACGACGGCGTGGTGGTGGTGGTGGAGTAGAGAATTCTGCAGGGCCTCGCCTATGCCTGTGCAGAAGATGGTGGAGGAGAGAGGCGGTAGAGATTGGGTGTTATGAGAGCAGGGGAGGAGGGGGCACCCCTGCCCCTCTATTTAAAGAGGGGAGGCGCCTAGGGAGGGGGAGTCCTTGTAGGACTCCCCTCCCTCTCTAGGCCGGCGGATTGGAAGTGGGGGGAGGAGTCCTCCTCCCCCACGAATCCGTATCTTGACCCACCAGGACTCCTTGATCCCTATCTTGATTTTCAAGCAAACTCCAAGATATCTTCTAGAACCTTCCGGAACATTCCGAAACCTCCTAGAATCCTCATACAAACACTCCGGAACATTTCCTAACTCATAAAATGATCTCCTATATATGAATCTTATTCTCCGGACCATTCCGGATCTCCTCGTGATGTCTCGAATCCAATCCGAGACTCCGAACAACATTCGATCTCCAACGCATATTCCATATCTACTTAAAACAACTTCGAACCTTAAGTGTGTCACCCTACGGTTCGTGAATATGTAGACATGATAGAGACACATCTCCTATCAATAACCATCAGCGGGACCTGGAGATCCAGAATGGCTCCCACATACTCAACGATGACTTTGCGATCGATTGAACCACTTACATACGAAACTAATTCCCTTTGTCTCGTGATACTATACTTATCCGAGGTTTGATCGTCGGTATCTCCATACCTAGTTCTACCTCGTTACTGATAAGTACTCTTTACTCGTTCCGTGATATGTCATCCCTTGTGACCCAGTCACATGCTTGCAAGCTAACTAGATGACATTCCACCGAGAGGGCCCAGAGCATATCTATCCGTCATATGGATGGACAAATCCCAATCTTGGTTCATGCGCTTCAACACATACTTTCAGAATACCCAATGACACTTTTATAACCACCCAGTTACGAAGCGGCATTTGATGTCATCAAAGTATCCATCCGGTGATGGTGATTAACATAACCTCATGGTCGAAGGAATAGGTTACTATGTATTTGAAAGCTTACAGCAATACGAACTTAACGACTTGATCTTATGCTACGCTTACTATGGGTGTGTGTCCATCACATCATTCTCCTAATGATATAACCTTGTTATTAATCACATCCTAATGTCCATGATCAGGAAACCATGATCATCAATTAATCAACAAGCTAGTTTAACAAGAGGCTTACTAGGGACTCTCTTATGTTTACAAAACACACAAGTATTAGTGTTTCCTAATAATACAATTATAGCATGTGATGTAAACATTCATCATAAACACAAAGATATAATAATAATCACTTTTATTATTGCCTCTTGGGCATATCTCCAATAGTCCTCCCCAGGTCAAATCCGTGTTGACCCAGCCCATCATAGACTACCCATGGTAGCCTTTAGTCCCTGACCTCCCACGTCTGCCTCCGGCTCTCCCGTTGCACCTAGCTGCGCGAGACACACCGTCGCCTACAAACCCTCCCTCTGGAAGCATCACCTACCTCGATCCCTTGCGAAACACCTTGCTCGGAGTACTGCCGCCTCCCATGATAGGTTGCCGTTGCTAGAGAACACGTAGTGCATCGCAGCAAAACGCTGGAATCCGTTTGTAGCAGCACTGCTCGCCCCTTGTAGCAACGCCGGTGGCTGGGTGTTGAAGTGCGCTAGCCCCTTGTAGCAACCCAGCGTCCGGTTGTAGCACCGCCGCTAGCACCGTGTAGCAGAGCTAGTGGTTGGTTGTAGCATGCCACTAGCCCCTTGTAGTAGCACCGGTGATGAACGATGCAAGTAGCATCCACGGGTGCCGCTTGTAGCAATGGCGAGTGCCCCGTGTAGCATTGGTGGTCGCCGGAGGTAGCAATGGCTGGCGCTGCAAGTAGCAAATCCTCCTATCGTAGGTATCATCACCGCCTACCCGTTGCAACAACAGTTCCCCGGGTTGGGAGCAAATCCTCCCCCAGGTTACTGATAGTTGTATTATCACCTAAGTCGGTAGGATTTGTAACACTGCTTCTCATTCTTTAGCTCAGCTTCTCACCTAAGTCGGCTAGCCCCTGTCCCTAAAGCTGTTAAGGAAATTGTAATCATGACTCTGTAAACGACATTCTTAGAGATGATTAAAAGTCATTTCCCCCTAAAGAAAACATACCCATCAGGTGTAAAATGCAACTAATAGTCCTGATATATAGCTCTAAATTTAGATATTTAATCATTAAGAATTTAGTTAATAAGAACCAAGACATTGTAGGACTATCATGATTTATCTCATGTAAACTCGCCCCGCGTCATGTCAAGCAGACAAAATTATAACATGACAAAACTAATAAATTCTAACAACAAAAGTGATCATGGGTATTTCCTTCTAAATAAGTGGATCCTTACAGAGAAGAAATGAAATTTATTTTTGTGCCCTTCAAATGTACTAGTCACCTACAGGTGGGGTCATCAACAAGTGACCAAAAACACATTTATTCATAAAGTATGGACTGTATGAAAGCAATTCGTATGGAGTAAAGATTGATTACAATATCAAACCCGATAAAAACCCAGAATAGAAAGATATAACAAGCTTTCAGGTCCCAAACAGGTAAGTTACTCATTTAACATTTCATTTGGTACGTAGGGATAATGATAACACTTATTAAAGAATACGGCTACAAGTTTGCCTATCTAGCGAAGGGGCAATTGGTAATTTGAGCAATCATGTAACAAACATAACTAGATTAGGATACTCCTACAATATAAAGTCTAAGAATAAGCAATCACCTGGTGTAAAGAAACTCTTGAAAGGAAAATAGCGATTCCCGTAATAATATATTTCATCAAGTTTGTTGGATTCCATCGATTTAAGTTGAACAATATAGACTCTTTTGACATGACATAAAAATACAACATCCTCATCAGCCCACATCAGCTGTACGAACCTTCCCACAATCTCAGAAGAGAGCCCAAAAATTGTGTGCATTTCGATTGTCTTCCACAGAACCCAAGTGGCAACCAGAACGGCGATTCTACCATGCACGAGAGGTCGCGTGCATGGGTCCACCTTCTCCCGCTGTTACCTTTTAGCAGATTGTGTCAGCTCTTCTTTCTCCTTGTACAGTTTATTAAATCTAGTTCTAAAACTTGAAAGTTCTATATCTTTAAAACTAGAGATTTAATTCGAAAACCGTTTGAATATTGGTATTCCTAGAGAAGAGAGCTTCAAAACAAGTCGAATATGGAATATGTTTTGGCAATATTTAAAAATCAACTTTTAAAACCGGATGAAACTTTTAAAAACTTTATGACATTGGGTGAAATATTTTTCTAAAATAGTTTATTTCACTGTGTTTTAAACTTTGTTCATCATAGTTAAAAAATAATTAGTAATCTCCTCGGACTTCAGACCATAAATTATATTAAAGAAAAATAAGATTTGTTGTGGTTCGTTATGAATCATGATGTTTCGCTGTGTGTCAACATGTTTTTAAAACTTATCAGAATATATTTAAAATTGGTCTTCTTTCAAAGAACTCATCATTTGAAACACAAATATGCAATCAGAAAATAAATCGGAAGTATGATTTAAAAGCTAAAATATATAGAGACATTACAATCCAATGAAAAAGTATGGGACAAGGAGAGAGAGAGGGGCAGGTGGTGTCAGAAGATTCTTGCATGTAGTGAGAGGAGAGAGAATGACATTTGCAATCACACACTAGATCAACGGTGGCTACATGCACGGTATATGGCGTGCACGTGAGAAGTTCATTTCTGAAGTGGCAACACCATGGCCATTGTTGTTCCACTGCCACACTTGGAAGCGAGCATATGACAATATGGCATAGCCAACAATGTCATCCGCTGCGGTGGGTGGCCATTCTGGATCCATCCTCAATGGCCTCGAGGCGCGTGCTGCAGCGGTGGGCCACTCCGACACTGTCCTCACACTGCTGGATCTGGGAATAGACGAGCATGATGTGGAGTGGGGTCACTTTGGCGCCCTCCTCCATCGGCTGGATTTGGGGATGGAGACGTCTAGAGGGAACATGAGAGTGAAGTGGGGTTTCCACTTGGTTGGGGTTTGTGGCTAGAGGACACAAGAAAGTGGGAACGAGATCCTCTGACTTAGACCGAAGTATTGCAGAGGGACATCGATCAGTTTCGTTCGTTCGTTCCCCATCCGATGACAGCAGCTCAAGCGTGCTGGAATGCAACGCGGTGTTGGCCCAAAGCCCAACCCAACGACAGGGGATAGGAAAAACATCGCTCCAGGCAGAAAACGAACCTCCCCGAACAGTGATATTCACCTCACTCGCCGCCGTCGCCGTCCGCCGGCACGCCCAGCTCTGCCTACGTCGCCTCCGCCACCACCGCCTCCGTTCCCTCCACGGCTCCACCCCCACCGTGGCCTCCGGCAGCGCTACCGCTGCCGCGTGCCTTGGTCGCCATGAGGAGGAGCAGGATCTCATGTCAGGCTTGGTGGCCGCGCTAAACCTCGGCGATGCGGCTTCACTGGTACATGCCAACCATGTCCTCCAAGCGGAAGAGTAGGAGTGGTGCCATCCCGGTCGCCGCACTCACTCTCGGTTGCCTTAGCTGCCGTCTTCAGAGTTGCTGCTATGTGAATAAGAACTCTGGTTGCTACGTGTGCTTCTGTAGAACTAAAAATTGTAAAGAAAATATCTGCCTATGTTTGTTGGATTGTTATGAACAAATGAGTGTTCAACGATTGTTGAAATAAACACGATGCATGTGTAAATTGGAGAGGAGTAAATATGCACAAATCTGAACTGAACTGAATGTCTACTTGCTCTAAACTGATTTGAACAGGAGCACATTTAACGGAAGATTCAGAAAGAAGTAAATGACAACTAACAGGAGTACATTTCACTAAATAGCAGCTATTCCCCATAACAAAAAAGTGAACTAAATGGCATCCACGCCTGAACTTGAACTGAACTAAATGACAGCTACTGCCATAACAAAAGTAAACTGGATGGCACCTAGAACTAAACAATAGCAAAATATGGAGAAAATCTTGTTTGGGCTAGAACTCTTACTATGCTGATCCAAATAGTGCAAATAAGGTATTGTTGAAAAGGTGTGACCATGTACTACACGTTTTGTTTTGGATCTAAGTCGAAATTATGCACCGATTAAGAGCAGTTTTAATTTTTTTTCATGTTCCTGACGGTGGTTGCATCTACCTAGGGCAGAATCTAGTTTGGGCTAGAAGTCTTAGTATGCTGATCCAGATCGCGCAAATGATATACCATTGGAAAGGTGTGACCGTCTACTACAACTGTAATTTTTGGTCTAAGTCAAAAAATTTCACCGATTAAGAGCAGTTTTAAGTTCTTTCATATGACAGTGATTGCATCTACCTTGGGAAAATCCAGCTATTTCAGTCCATGGACAGAAACGGAGAAGGCAGGTATGGAAATTCACCTGAGATTAACGATCAGTGCAGCACATCGTCGATTAGAGAAGCGCGCCCTCGGCAGGTTATGGCGATCTCCTTCTCACTCCGTTTCTCGAGTCCTCGTCTCTCGCGCCTTTTCTCTGTTGTCCCGCCATATTTCTGAGCTAGAGCGCGCGGTTTTCTTTCTCCAGTTCGTTGGACTGGGCCTTGGACCGGCATCGCGCTGTGTTTCCTTGGGTTTGACGTGGTGCCATCGGATGGGGAATGAACGAACTAAACTGATCAATGTCCCTCTGCAGTACTTTGGTCTAAGTCAGAGGATCTCGTTCCAGAAAGTGGATTTGTTTCAGTTTCATCATATTATAGGGGGATTTTACCATTTAGGGCTGCAACAAGAGTGTGTTTTATCTCTAACGCCCTCCACAGCGTGTGATTTTATAGGTACCAAAACCACTTTCGACTATTTGAGCACCAGTACCCTCCTTTGGTCAGGTGATGTCCGAAATATGGTGCTCTGATGCCCAACTCTCTAGCTATTAAAATATAAGTATACTATTGCATGCAGCTGAGAGGAATTCATGTGAAGAGAAAGTGCTGAAAGTTGGCAGCCTATTTACTGATGTCCAAAGTCCTCAAGCTTTGAGCACGGTGCCTAAAATTCATTTTTAGGCATCATAGTTGAGGTGGCAATATTTTTGTGTATTGAGCACTTATGACATTGTGGAAGGCCTAACCCATCTCAAAAAACGTAGAGGACTAAAAACCTATCTATACCTTAACTCCTTATATTTGTTCCTCTAAGTTTTGCGCCATAGAAACGATCCTCAATATTTAGAGGACTATTTTTTAATTTGGCTCAAACTTTATATCAAACACTTGCTATGCGCCTAGTTTGTATTAAACACTTGTTATGTGCCTCGCTAAGGTCACTGCTCCTACCGGCCAACGATGATGGAAGGGCAAAGAACGGCAGTGTCCGTGTCATGGGAGTTGTTCAAGATGTTCAAGCTCGTGTCGATGTGTTGGTTGACGCGTAGAGCCAGGCCAGAAAAAAACTTTTCTACTCCATCAAGGTCTTCGGCGAGCCACCCAAGATCCGGTTAAGATCAAAGACAATAGTCTGTACCCTCAACGTGCAGGTGCGGAAGTTGAGGAAACATGTCACGGTGGTGCCGTACGTTCCCCTCATCTCATCCCGCTCTGGGACCACCTCGTCGCCGGCTCCATGCTCCTCCTTGCCTCCGACTTCACCGCCGCCCAACATCACCGACGAGCACCGCAGGTGTGGTGCCTCTGATATCACACACACGTACAAGATGGAACAACAACAAGAGAGATGATAGTCTCGGTCTTGCCACCGCGGGACAAGAAGGTGGTTTCCAAGTCTAGCGAAACCCTAGGAAGGAGCACTAGATCAAAAAACGTGTCTTGTCCACCGCCACCCACCTTCCTTTATATATGCGAGTAGGTGAGGGCACACAACATTTGTGTCCCTCAGTCCTAAACCCTAACTCTGGTCAAAATGGGTCCAACCCATTGACACTTGTCCCTGTTTGAACAAGTCCAACTTGCCGGCTTGTGATAGTCGGATCATCATCCGCCTAATCCCACTCTCTTAAGTATGCGATCCCACAGGCTTACGGTAAGACAGCCATGGTTTAGTAACCATTCAATCAGAGCAGTAGCTCAGTGACTTTCTGACTAGAGTTAATAATCGGTAGGGGCCTCTAGCAAGACTTGCCGACTCCTGATTTCTTTAAGTGCCCTCAATGTGACGATATGTCTGAGTTCCTTTGCCTCACGATATTGGTGATTGATACATTGCAAATGTATCTATAATTTTTGATGTTCCATGCTTGGTTTTATCCACTTTCTTGTGTTTTGTCCACACTTTGGAGTACTTTTCATATGATTTCTTGGACTAACCTATTAATAACAGCCACAGTGCCAGCTGCCTGTTTTCTACTGTTTTTTGGTTCCAGGAAAGTCAGAAAATGAATATTCACAGAATTGGACGGGACAAAAGCCAAAGTGCATATTTTTTCTGGAAGTCATCAGATGCCAGAATAAGAGACGGAGAGGGGCCAGGGGCCACCACACCACCTGGCCGCGCGGCCCAGCCTGGCCCCCGCCAAGGGGTGGTGTGGCCGCCTCCGGTACCCCCTCGGCCTCCCCTTCCGCCTATAAGATGCCCTCAGGACGAAAACCCTAAATACTCGATCAAAAATCCACGAAAGAGTCTGTAGCCGCCGTCATCTCCATCCCTAGATCGGGGGGGATCTGAAGCTCTTCCCGGCACCCTGCCGGAGAGGGGAATTCATCCTGGAGGCCTTCTTCATCATCATGCAAGCCTCCGGTGTGATGCGTGAGTAGTTCATCCTTGGACTACGGATCCATGTAGTTGCTAGATGGCTGGTTCTCCTCCTTTGTGCTTTCATGTTTAGATCTTGTGAGCTCCGTTCATGATCAAGATCATCTATTTGTAATTATGCATGTTGTGTTTGTGGGGATCCGATGGATATTGAGATGCTATTTCAGATTGATTATTGATTCTATCATGTCTTTGTTATTTGTGATCTTGCATGCTTTCCGTTGTTAGTAGCTATCTTGGCCAAGTAGATGGTAGCAACTCCAAGAGTTAGTATTTATGCTGATCTTCGTGGCTCTGGTGCATTTGCTGGCTTAGGCATAACGTCCGGCTCAACCCCCAAGGTTGTTGACTTGTCCTGAGTCGGTGAATCCCGATTTTCTTCGAGGTGCACCCTATGCCCACAATCTTTCCGGCTAAGAAACTCTTTCTCCAGAAAGTCCCCATTTCACGCGACAAACACTTTTCCCTCTTCTCGGTTGTAGAAATAGTAACCCAAAGTTTCCTTAGGGTAGCCTGGGAAAAATACCTTATCTGACTTGGGGCTGAGCTTGTCGAATAGTAATCCCTTAACAGAAGCTTCATATACCAAAATATTAAGAAAAGCCAAGGCTCGCTTATTGCCCGTCCACATATCATGTGGTGTCTTTTCTATTGATTTAGATGGTACTTTGTTTAGTGTTATTGCTGCTATCTCTAGATAAAACCCCCAGAATGATAAACATAGATCTGTCTTACTCATCATCGATCTCACCATGTCTAACAAGTTTCGGTTCCACCATTCCGACACACCATTCCTCTTAGGTGTTCCCGGCGAGGTGAGCTGTGGAACTATTCCACAACTCTTGAGATGGTCATCAAACTCATGGCTCATATATTCGTCTCCACAATCTGATCGTAGAAACTTAATATTCTTGCTGAGTTGGTTTTGCACTTCACTCTAAAACTCTTTGAACTTTTCAAAGGTCTCTGACTTGGATTTCATCAGGTAGACATAACCATATCTACTGAGATCATCTGTGAACGTGACAAAATACTCATAACCACCTCTGACTGCCATGCTCATTGGACCGCATACATCACTATGTATCGGTTCCAGCAAGTCGGGCGCCCTCTCGCAACTCTTTGTGAAAGGTGTCTTGGTCATCTTTCCTAGCAAACAAGTTTTGCATGTTTCGAATGGCGCCAATCTGGACGAATCCAGGAGTCCATCACCATGGAGCTTCTGCATGTATTTCCAACTGATATGACCAAGGCGACAACACCATAGATAAGTAGAACTAAGATCATTTGGCTTCAACCTTTTAACATTGACAACAAGGGTACCTAAGTCAGAAGTCATACTTTTACTCCTAGCTTTATCCTCCTTGTACTTGTCATAGTTCCTCTTCTAGTGACCCTTCGCCTTATAGTAAAAGCATAATGTACCAGAGGTTTTGCCGGCTTGCTAGTCACTGATCCGACGCTGGGACTTGGATCCAGCGTGCTGTCTCCCTTTGGCTTGGCTTGGCTTTCTTAGACCAAGATTTCTTCTTGATCTTTGAAGCGTTCTGCACCATCAACACTTGATCGGTGCCACCTCTCTTGATGTCGGCCTCTGCTGTCTTGAGCATCCTTTGAAGTTTTGCCAGTTTCTTATCCATACCATGCAGAGTTTGAAATGAACGAACCATAAGCACTAGGAAGAGAATTCAGGAGAATGTCAGTAGCGAACTGTTTGCTCAAGGGAAAACCCAAACGATCCAAGGACTACACATATCTCACCATCTTGATCATGTGCGGTCCTAGTAGATCTCCATCTTTCAGCTTGCACCCGAGCAAGGCTCTGGAGACATTGTACCTCTCCGTCCTAGCCTGTGTCTCAAACATGCTCTTGAGGGCAATGATCATATCATACGCTTCAACATCCTTGAACTACTGCTGCAGTTCCGGCTCCATGTGAGCGAACATGAGGCAGCTGACTTTTGTCGACTCATCTTGAGCCCGGCTAAAGACGGTTCTTACAGCGTTAGGCTCATCAGTGCTCGGCTCGGCTGGAATCGGATTGTACAGGACATGTTCCTTATTTTCTTGCTTGAGAATGATTCTCAAGTTACAATACCAGTTGGTAAAGTTTAGCTTATACTTCCCAAGAATCGTATGCAATGCAAAATTGGAAATCTGAACGGTGCTAGTTGGTGCCATCTACCAACGAAAGATGCAAAACACTTAAGACAATGTATCTATAACAAGAGAAGGCAGATTAAACTGTTTAATCGTGTACACTCCCATTGAGACTGATATCCCTCGGACAGTCAACTATGATTCATGATCCCGGTTAGTTATCCGACTAGTGAGCCTTTGCATCACTTCTAGTCGGAGAACCTTCCAAGTAGGCAACACCTTGCCAATCAGATCTCTATCTGATTCCTGTTGGATTGTCTGACAACCCTCCTTACCTCAAATCCCACAACTAGTGTGATAGGTCCATCTAGCTACCAAGTGCCCTATAGAGAGAGTCCAAATCTCTCACACTTTATTGAAGAGAATTGGCAGTGTCCCAACAAAATGAGTCCACAAACCAAAAATGTCCGACTTGTAGTGTTGCAGCAATTGTCGGAGTAATCCAACTAGACCTTCTTTGAGGGAAAAAGAAGCTAATAAAACTTGAAATCGGAAATTTTTCGACTCACAATAGCTAACTCTTAGCTACAACTTTTGAAAGGGTACAACTGTCCTATTCTTGTCCAGCAAGAAAAGCAACTTTAGTGGTTGAGCGTGGACGTCAGTGATGCATGTAAAATGCATACATGAACTTTTTAGTTTGTTAACATGTTTACCCACATATTTGCAACATATATGATGTTATATCCATGTTTTACATTGATTTTGGGAATTTCCTAAATAATCTCCTCTCTTTTGGTTTTAACTTTTTCTGGCAGAAAAACCTTATGTTAGTGTTTTTGACTTTCTAGGATCTACAGAACTCCAAACGTAGCTAGGTCAACGGGAGCTGCATATAATTTCCATACGAATCCAACAAGATAAAGTAGAGACCAAGGGGCGTAACGAGCTGAAAATGAGAGCCCGTATACTACAGGGCGCGTCCTATGTATGATCTCAGCCATCGAAACTCCGATGGCGTTGATTTCACCGCCATTCTCTTCGCTTTGACCTAAAACCATATATATACCCCTGACGGCCTTTCTCGAGAGGTATGGAGGCAAAGATCGAAAACCAAGTAATAGAGCCAGTAGGTCGCTGCCCGGAGGAAGATTGGAGGGGGGAACCGCTGCCGGAATCGCCTCTGGTCGCGTCTCCTCCTTCACCAATGCATCCTCATCACTCTCCATGATGAGAGGGTAGTATTCCACGCCCTATACATTGGGTTTATGGTGGTAACTTGAGCTAATCTCTCCATGTATGATCATTGTTGAAGTCCATATGATGTGCCTTGCATGAGTGTGGATCTATCTATGTAATTCCTATGGTGGATATTGTGTTATGAGATAGTACTTGTTGTTCATTTACCGTTGTGTTGGATCTTGTATGGTTTGTCATACTTTGGGAATATTCTATGATGCATGTAATGGTTGAGATCTACACATAATTCCTTGTTTATCCATATCATGAGGTGATTGACACCACCAAGTGGAGGTAGATGATAGAGATGTGATGATACTCATAACATATGAATCAATGCACTAGCATTTAGAATGTTTTCCATTAATAAGTATAATGTATGTAGGTAATGGGTTGCCGAGTGACATCGGCATATGTATTGAGTGACAGCAATGCATCCCAACATCCTTTATCTAGGGGTAAAAAGGGAGAAGTATGATGTGTGGTGTGACATAAACCAAATGCTAGCCTTATTGCAAGGGTGACCTAGTAACACAAAGGAGTAATTCTTTAACCTATGTGTTTTATGACATGTAGCCACCATAAAAATACCATTAAAACATGAACAGTGTGTGTATGTTTACTATCTATAATTATGATAATCACCATAGATGGAGAAGAGAGGATTAAGTGAACCCATGAACCCATGTCCATTGTTCCTATAAAAGAAAACTCTTGTCTTGTCCTCTTGCATTGAAGAGGATTGGGACACTCTTGTATTCTTGTTTTGTTACATCAAACTTCCAACCATTAAAGCAACCATCTTATTCCTTAGAACTTGTTTAGTGCATAATCAACTAAAACTTCTGACACTTTAGTTGTAGAGAATACATAATTTTTCCTTCTTGCTCATGCGGATCAGTACCCTACTTCAACATTGAGAGGTACTACGGTGATCCCCTACACTTGGGGGTTATCAAGATACTTTTCTAGCACTATTGTCGGGGAGCATAGCCCTTAAGTTTCTATTCTTGTGTGCACTATACTTTAGATTTGTTTTAGTTTGTTTTATATCTTGAAATCATCTAAGCTTGGGGAGGTTTCTTTAACTTGTTGGTTGTGAGTTTCTCATTAGATTTACTTTCAGGTTTTACTTTCCTTATATCAAAAACACATAAAAATTATTATAAATTTTACTATGGATGAACTTTCACCTTAGGACCTCAGGGATTTGGATGAAGTTAATTATTTTTTCTCCCAAGAAAGAGTGCATGTGGAAAATTTATTGATTTCTCAAATGAGATTGCTAAACAACTATGTGAGTTATATGATATGTCTTGTTGCACAAAACAAAATGATAAGCATCTATACTATCAATGCAAATGTAGTAACCACTTTATAATTGCCTCACATCATGAAAAGCATTATGATTACTTTGAAATGAGATTACTTGATCAATTTATGGCTTTCATTGGAGCTAGTGAGGTGGACTTCCTAATTAATAAAAAGTATGAAACTTGTGATGTAGCTCATGATCTTAAAAATAAGTTCTATGCTCCTTAAACATTGCAAAGAAAGCTTTTATGATCATGCTTATGTTATTGATTATGCAAAGAATATTCTTGCTGCCATGGAAAGAACTAATATTTTGCCGGAAGAAGATGAAAAAAGCATAAGCTTGGGGATGCCCATGCACCCCCCAAGAAGAGGAGAGTGATGAGAAAACACAAGAAGATGACAAAATCTAAGCTTGGGTATGCGCATGCACCCCAAATAAGAAGAAGAAGATATGGTCCAACCTAAGCTTGGGGATGTATGGGAACCTCTCAAAAATGATAGTAACACTCAAACTCAAAACCCATTTGTCATTTATGAGAACCCATGCTATGATAATTGTGCAACTGAAAATTCTATGGTCATCTTTGATAACACATGCTATTATGATGAAACCAATAACGCTCCTTCACTTGCTACTAATGCTCCTAGTGCCTAGTGATACTATTGATAATGAGGAGTGGTGCTTAGATATGCTATATGTAATGCTTTAGATGATGGTCTGATGCTTCTGGTAACCATCCATGTTTAACAAATGAAGATATAAATGATGAACTTGCTGCCCATGATGATAATCGTATTGGTAAGAGTCATATATCATTCTTGAAGTATCCTATGTTAACCATAGAGGAGAAATATGAACTTGCTAGGAAATATATATGTGGTTTGCAAAATGTTGTTTGCAACCATGATCTTGATTTTGAAAATATAACTAGAAACTAATTTGAAAGAGGAAAGAATGCTAATGCATGCCATGGTATGTATAATGATACCATTTACATGAATAACTCTATGAATTTGCATGCTTTGAAGGGTTACAATGATATATTTGCTTCTAGTAAATGTAACTATTATGAAAGAGGAGGTGATAAGTGCCCCTTATGCTTCTAGTTATTATATGTTGTGTTCACCTACTAATATTATGCAATGGCATGCCTCTATTTTTTATGATTTAGTGATATATAAAATGCCAATGCATAGGAATAAAGTGAGACTTTGTTGTTATTGTTCCCATATCCTATGTTGCTTTTTACCATGTTTCAACTTGACCATTACTTTGATTGGTATGAGAAAACCATGGGACCCAGGTATTTTGTAAGGAAACACTTTCCAATGGATAAGGAGATGGTGCAAAAGTATAAGTTACCGCATGATCTCCATCCACCCTTATTCAAGTAAGTAAAGCCTAGCTATATGGCTATAAAGAAAGCGCTTTGCGGGAGGCAAGACCGTTTATTTTCCTTTTGGATTTTTTCTTTGAACTCTTACTGTAGCAAAAGAGTTTTCTTTTAGTTTACTTTCTAGAGTTTTTAATAAAGTACCAAGTGGAACCCATTTTGGATGTTAAAAAGTTGTAAAACATATGGACTAGCAATTTTTGCAGAACATTTTTTAGTGCAAGAATTTTCTAATTTTTCTGTAACTCTGTTTGCGCTCATATTTACACAGAATTTACAACTTTTCATCCTATGTATGCAAAAAGTTGGCTAAAGCTCCTGAAATGTCTAAGTGGAGAAATAAATTTGTTTTGTTGCTACTGAAAATCTAGACAGATCTGCCATGTTTCGTTTAAACCATTCCCAAGTGACATGGGTATACCCTACGGGTACTCGAGCTTGGCATATACGGCCTGGATACAGCGGAAGCCCACGGTGTCGCCAAGGCCCAAATAGAGAACTCGAGTTGCCTACGGACTCTGGATTGCTTGAAGAACAAGAAGAAGCTAAAGATAGAAAGTTCAAAGGGAAAAACCCTAACCTGTAACCGACTCGACCTGATACCCAAGACCTGGCCTATCTATATAAAGGTCAGGATGGGGCGGCGAGGAGGACACACGCAACCCTAGTTTCCACAACCCTCGCCAGATTGCATCTGCGCACCATTGTAATCTTCGATTCCTTTGATAATTCCACGAGCAGACAAGCAGGAGTAGGGACCTCTATGAGGCCTGAACCAGGGTAAATCTTCGAGTCCCATGTGTGCTTGTTTGCTAGACGATAGATGTCTCCAGCGCTCCCTCCTCCAAAACCCAAGTCCATAACAATGGGCATTGATGAGTTAAACCCTCGTCAATTGGCGCCATCTGTGGGAAGCGGGAATGCTGATGTTGCGGCTTCTTCGGCTCCATCAACTGCGATCTACAACTCCGCAACAGCGGAGATTCGCCAGCTCTTCGGTGCGTTCGACTTCATGTATAAGTGACAAATAGTTAAAGGTAGTTCATTGTAAAGTGTTACATTGATACTAGTTTTGTCACAAGATACAAATTAAATTTATCTCAATTTAGACTATGGGTGGCACAATGTAATGGAAAGGATGTTCCATGATGGATTTGGATGAGTTCCAAAGTTGAGACATTGTGACGGATACTACAACAAAAGGCTAAGTGTATAACTGCTATAGTAGCAACAAATGAGGGCATTTGTGTTAAGTAGTTTGTTATCAAACTAGGTGTGGTTCAAAGCGGGTTAATACTATGAAGATATATTGTGTGACAATAATATCAACATATTTTGAGCCGAACAAACTAAAGGTCTCACCAAAGGACCAAATTTATACAATGCCATCTCATTTGAGCATGAGTGATGCGTAGAGACGCAAAGACATGCAAATACACACGGACCTGAAACTGTCAGATGCGGAGATTATGTTAACCACTAGCAATAGCGTATATGCAACACCAGAAAGCCATAGGTGTTCAATACGCAAAGTTTTTCAAACTAGATTATTGACTCTAGTGCAAGTGGGAGACTGAAGGGAATATGCCCGAGAGGCAATAATAAAGTGGTTATTATCTTATTCCATGTTTAAGATAAATGTTTATTTTGCATGCTATAATTGTATTGATCGGAAACGTCAATACATGTGTGTTTAATAAACAAAAAGGGTTCCTAGTTATGCCTCTCTTATAGACTAGCTCGTTGATTAACAAGATGATCAAGGTTTCCTGATCATGGACATTGGATGTTGTTAATAACGAGGTCACAACATTGGTGGAATGATGTGATGAACATTCATCCGAAGTATAGCATTACGATCAAAGTCATTATGTTTATATTGCTATAACATCATACGAAGTAATCTTAGTCCTTAGACCATGAGATCATGTTAATTGCTAACATCGGAAGAGTAACTTGATAACATCAAACGTCACACCGTAAAAGGGTGACTATAAAGGTGGGTTCAGATACTCTGAAGGTGTTATGTTGAGGCTCATGGATCAAGAGTGGAATTTTTCAATCCCGATGACGGATAGATATACTCTGGACCCTCTCGGTGATATCACATTAAGATAGCTTGCAAGCAAGTGATGTGATCACTAGAATGTTATATCATGGGAACGAGAAAAGAGTGCATGTCGGTAATGAGATCAAACTAGGTATTTGGATGCCGATGATCGAATCTCGGACATGTAACATATCACGAGACAAAGGTATTTAGTTACTAGCATTAAAGGTTCTCACGATCACAACAGTCATCGTTGAATATGTAGGAGTCAGTATGGATCTCTAGGTCCCGCTGCTGATTATTGATCGGAGAGGGGTCTCGATCATGTCTGCATTATTCGCGAACCGTAGGGTGACACACTTAAGGGATACCGACACCATTTGGAGCAAATATGTTTCAGATAAAGATTTAAGAAAGCGCTGGAATTATTTCAATAGACACCGAAACTGTTTCGGGTGAAATTGCTGAAATTGGTTCTGCATGTAATATTGAAATGTTGCAGGGGGTTTTATGTGAATGTTTGTTAATTAAAGTAATTAACAAAATTCTGAATAAAAATAATAAAATAGTTTTATTAAATGAGAGAGCATTAAATTTGGAGAAATTTAATGCATTTAAAGTGGAGACTTTAAAAGGGAATGTGAAGAGGTATTTTAATGTGGAGGGGTTACCACCACATGAATGGAGGAGGTGAAGAGACACCTCCTCCATGCGCCGGCCATGAAGGAGGGGAACCCCTACTCCTATAAAAGGCCACCCTCTCCTCACTTCTCACACATACCTCCTTGTGAAGGATCTCTCTCCCCCTCTAGTATTATTCCCCCATGGTCTCGGATTAGCGAGATACATGTTCCCGGTGGCTTTATCTGGAAAGGAGTTGCTTCTTCCGTTGCTTTGCTGGAGCAAGGGACGGAGGTTGTCGGGGTACCAGACGTGTGTGCGATCATGGATGCACCGCTGCTTTGCGGTGCTGGACTTGGTGGTGCTGGAGCTGGATCTGGTGGACGTGCTGGAGCCGGACCTGCTGGACTTCCTCACGATCTTGAGATCGGCAAGTGTATGACTACATCAACCACGAGTTCCTACTCGTTAACAAAACTCGTTGTCTTCGAGGGTAAGTTCTCGTTGGATGTATGTCCACCTGTTGCTTTGTACCTAGTAGATAGATCTTGGCGTGTAGTTCACATCGTAGGAAATTTTTTGTTTTCTATGCTGCGGACCCAACAGTGGTATGATAGCCTGATCTATGCGTAGGTACTTTGCACGGGTAGTACACATATGTTTATATGTGGGCGATGCTGATCATGTTATTGCATCTTCTATGTATTTTGGATATTGGTGGCATAGTGGGATGAAGCGGCCCGGACCAACCTTACATGTCATCGTACATGAGACCGGTTCCACGACTGACATGGAACTTGTTTTGCATAAGTGGATGGCGGGTGTCTGTCTCTCCTACTATAGTCAATATCTGATTTACAACAAGTTGCTAATAACTTGGTTATCCTCGTTGTGGTTCATGTTCGTAGGTAAGAACGGTTCTATCTCCGAAATCCCTAAGCCATGTAAAACTTGCAATTGATAAATTAGAGGCGTCTAGTTTAGATTGTTGCTGGGCTAGTGTCTTGATATGGTATTGTTGTAAGTAGATGTATGATAGATACTCTTACAACACACTCAACATGTAAGTTCCATAGACCTTGGCCTTACACACAAAGGAATGATAGAGATCATACCACGATGCAAATGATAGAGATCAAATGCATGGACCATATCATTCCACGTTACACATATGATGTTTGCATCTTATATTGCTAGTTTGGCGCTTTCTGTAGCATTGTAAGATGATCCCTCATTTAGATATCAAGATAAAAATGTGTTCTTCCTTAAGTATGCACCGTTCTATGGATCGCATTTTGAGACATCACGTGATGATCGGGTGTACTCGACTCTACGCTTTCATACAACGGGTGTAAGACAGTTTTACACACGCGAGTACTAAGGTTCTTACTTGGCAAGCCTAGCATGTATAGACATGGCCTCAGAACACGGACCAAAAGGTTAAGCATGAGTCATATAGTTGATATGATGCCCATATTGATGCTTGCCTTTGAAACTACACCGACTCACGTGATGATCAGACTTGGTGTAGTGGATTTGGTTCATGTAATCACCAAAAAGGCACGAGGGATGTCGTTTTTGAGTGGGAGTTCATTAGTAATTTGGATTAGTCGAACTCAATTTGTCATAAACTAAATCAAAGTGAATTTGCATAATTTGTTGTAGTCATTGGCGTCTGTTCAGTACCTTATGCTTAGTTTTTATTTGAGATAATAGAACTATAGAATTATGGATATTTACTTTACGAACTGGTATCTTATTGTTTTTTATGTTAATTTAAAGTTTATAAGTCCTATTGCAAACTTTCAGCAAACTCTATTTACTCCATGAAGATTAATAAGTAGTATTAAATCAAGAGTAAGAATTCCAATGTTAGTATCTAAAGTATCATGTTTGCCTCCATGATTATTGATATTTAAAAGGTTGTTTTAATATCAAGATTATATCGGAGCTGAAAATTGTTTCAGAAACCATCATGTGTGGAAGATATTGTGATATATGAAACAATGTTTTTTGGTTGCATTATGATAAGAGTATAATTTAGCAAAATACATGTTCTCATATTGTATGAGAATTTGTGAAGGATGGGGATGCTCGGCATCCGGATCTCCCAAAAAGGTTTTGGGAATTAACATTATACTCGTGATTCTTCCTTATAGGCTATAGTAGCTTGATCATGAAAGTTGTCATGATAAGGATGAATAGAAGATGTAAGTAAAATGTTTACTACACTAATAGATTACTAAAGAATGGATTTTTGAAAGAACACCAAACATTTGATGATGGTAATCCACTTCAAAGTGCAAGTCCAAAGGTATTAGTATTTGACTATATACGCTTTGTACTATGTGTCATGTGAATGACACCACAATTGATGTTGATAGATTCTTTTAAAAAGAAAAGGAATTGCTGAAAGAGAATCTATAAAATATTTGGTATAAAAGAAAAAGTTGGAAATGTCCAGCTTGGGTATATAGAAGATATACATGTTATGGTTGTATTCCTTGCTTATTAAACAATGTGGTTCTTAGGTATTGGATACCGGTATTGGATACCAAATTGGTTGGTATGAAGTGTCATACAGGACAACGCAATTCATGAACTGCAATGGCCTAAGTAACTAGCAAGAGAATAAGTGATGATGTTCATCAAAAACAAATAGTGTTATTGTGTTTTTCTTTGTCGTCAAACCTAGCCTTCAAGATTTGTTTTAATAATTGTTATTTTGTTCCGGTATTACGAGAACAATGGTTGTTCAAATAATTACCGTATTCCATAAAGGATGAGTGAACTTTTACAAGTCTAGTGGGAGAAATCACATCCATAAACACTATTGCTAAAATGTCGCAAGAGAAATGATTGAAAGATCACTTATGAAGTGACATCACTGTTTAAATTATATTGGAAAGAAAACATGAAGAAACTCCATGTTGATGGATTTTTGGAGTCTTTTGATTTTGATCAATTGACGCTTATGAGACTTTCCTTGAGATAATTGAAACTCCGTTCATAGGCCAAAGAGGAACGGATGACTAGCTTATTGGAAATTGTACATGCTGATGTGCATAGTCCATTATGTGTAGCCATATGCGATGAATCTTTTTGCTTCAGATGCTTTCTCCAGAAATTTAAGTGAATATATCTATATATTTACTTAATAAGGAAGAAGTATGAAACATTTGAAAATTGTTCAAAGACTTTCAAGATGAAGTGAAAAATCATTGTAACAAGAAAATAAAAGAGTTTATGATTTGATCACAAAGGAAGATATTTGAGTTACATGTTTAGCAAAAACACCTAAGACTTGAGGAATTGTTCCATGATTTGTGTTTCCCGATAAACCATAGGAGTATGGCATATTCGAGAGATGAAATCAAACCATATTTGACAAGGTAAGATCAAGGGTGTCATTTATAAAACTACCATTATGTTTTAAGGATTGAAGCTTTAGAGACTACCGCTTTTACACTCAAAAGAGCACCATTGTGATCCATTGAAATGACACCATATAAGTTATGGTTTGGGATAAAACCCGAATTGTCTTTTCTTAAATTTTGGTATGCTATGCATAAGTAAAATGTTTACAACAAAGTCGGATAAGCACGTCTTTGTAGGTTATCCCAAAGAATTTGTTGGGAATTTCTCCATAACACCGATGACAAAAGAGTTTGTTACTTGGAACGTCAAATTTCTTCAGAAGTAAGAAATTTGTTACTTGGATGTATGTCAACCCGTTGCTTTGTACCTAGTAGATAGATCTTGGCGTGTAGTTCACATCGTAGGAAATTTTTTGTTTTCTAGCTGCGGACCCAACAGGGTTACCATTGGCTCCTGAAAGAGGAGTACAAGCACCAACTGCAAACAATCACGCAACTCGAGGCACACAAAAAGGCGGTAGACGAGTCGAGCCTCCGACGAGCTAGGCTCTCCTCCCACGGAGGATCCTCCTCCAAGTGCAACGAGTACGTCGCTAACAAGAGGCGATCTCGACTGGCCCACCTCACTGAGCAAGAGAGTGTGAAAGCTGCAAAAGTCCTCGACTTCGGCTCCATGACGGTGGATACGCGTGGCAACATGCTACCAAAAACGCCGCAAGCTGTAGTAACGGCGGCCACCATGTACCTCCTCAACATCCGACCACCGGCTGGAGAACCTCAGGCCGCCATGCACCGATCTACGATCGCAGGCTTGGGGTTAATCAAGGCCACCCTTGACAAGGAGCCAACACCGGAGCCGAAGAAAGGCAAGGCTCCAGCAAGACGCTATTCCTCGCCCTCCTCCAGCGATGATAATCACGATCTGTCTCGACGCCGCCGCTCACGGCGACAAGGTCACGACTACGACGCGCGTGATGACATCACACAGTGCAAGATCGACAAGTCAAGAGCGCGACGTGCCTGATCGAATGACTCAAAAGACGAAGATGTGGAGCTTTGTGGCGCTAGATGCTTCAGCAGGGCCATCAGGCAAAAGCGAATGCCCAAGGGGTTTAAGCTCCCATCAGAGAACCCAAAATTTGACGGTCTGCAGGACCCGAAAATCTGGTTGGAGGACCACATCTCCTCCGTCAGGCTCCACGGTGGGAGTCGAAGCACGGCTAAGCAATGCCTGTATCTACAGCTATAGGGCGCCGCCCGAGCATGGCTCAATAACCTCCCACGCGGATCCATTCGCAGTTGGGAAGAGCTGGTCTACAGCTTTTTGCACAACTTCAAGGGCACCTACAAAAGGCCCGCGTCAATCGAAGAGTTGAGGTGCTTCCAGCAAAGATCGGGCGAATCACTACGCTAGTACATCCAGAGGTGGTCCATCATCAAGAACTCCGCAGAAAATAGCTCGGAGGACCGCACAATCGACGCATTCAACAGCGGCGTTCGCCACATAGAGCTCAGGGAGGAGCTGGGCCGCTCGAAGCCCGAGACCATCGATCACCTGATGGAAATTGCGAATCGATCGGTGGATGGAGAAGATTCAGTGAAGAATCGCGTTCACTCTGACGAGGAAGCAAAACTCGAGCGCAGGCGCGACCGCCGAAGCAAACGGCGAATGCGCATCTATGATGATCGTGACGACGTCAACATGGTCGCAGCCGGCTACGCCGACAGGCGTGAAGACAACCGCAACAGCGGCTACCACAGCGGTGGATACCGCCACTCCGGGAAAACCACGCAAGTATGGCAACGCCGCACTCGCGATGAAGCACCCGCTACGTCCATTGAAGACAAGCTGTCCAGGCCATGCACCATGCACTTCTACATCGACAAGCATGACGGCAAAAAGAAATCCAGCCACCTCCTCAAAGACTGCCGCGAGTTCCTAAAACTCCATGAGGGCCTGGCTCGGATGAATCGCGATGCAGTTAACATGGTCTACAGAGTCGCCCCAGGCGCTGTGGCACATGGAGCTCCTCCACCACTATCTGGACCACCACCAAACGTAGCTGCACCCGACCAGCATCACGGAGGCGAGCCGTACCCGCGAGCCATGGGCACCATGATGATCCAAAAGGGCCGCCCCTCCAACCGGGTGCAAAAGGCCATCACTCGCCAAGTCAATCTGGTGACAAACTCGCCACCATCCACCACTGAGTACCTCAGTGGAAGCGATTCCTGCATCCCTTCGACAAGCGCGACCACCTGCGCCAAGTACCTTACCCAGGCCACTGTCCCCTCGTACTCGAGGCGCAAATTGGAGGCTTCGACATGAGCTGCGTCTTCATGGACGGTGGAAGCGGCATCAACCTTATGTTTGCGAGTACCTTGCGAGCAATGAGGATCCCTCTGACTTGCTTAGAGGCCTCAGACACAACATTCCACGGCATCGTCCCAGGCAAGGGCATATATCCCCTTGGCAAAATCAACCTCGACGTCATCTTCGGCACGCCGAAAAACTTTCGACGTGAGCGCATCGACTTCGAAGTCGTCGACTATCCCTCACAGTACCTCTGCATCCTCAGACGTGTCGCGTTCGCTAGGTTCATGGCAGTGCCCCACTACGCCTATCTGCAGATGAAAATGCCAGGCCCTAATGGCGTCATCACAATCAACGGGAGCTTCGAGAGGTCTGACAGTTGCGACCGGGAATTCAACAGAATTTCCCAGTCCTTTGGCATGCAGGAAGAACTTGCGAGACTAAGGGAGTCGACAGACAACAGTCTGCCTCCCCTGAGCCGGCCAAGTTCACCGACCTATCCTTCGACTCATCGGTGCACACAAAGAAAGTTCAGGTCCACCCATCGGATCCTGCCAAGACGGCCCTCATCGCCAACAACTTGAGTCCCGCATAGGAACTCGCGCTCGTCGAATTCCTCCGTGAGCACTGGGAAATCTTCGCCTGGTGTCCATCGGACATGCCAGGAGTCCCAAGGGAATTCGCCGAGCACGCACTCAATGTCAACCCAGATGCAAGGCCAGTCAAGCAAACAATTCGGCGACTGTCCGAACCAAGAGCAAAGGCAGCCGGAATGGAGATCAAGAGACTCCTCGACGCCAAATTCATACGCGAGATCAAGGAAAGCACTTGGCTCGCCAGTACAGTGCTAGTACCAAAAAAGGACACGGATATCCTGCGGATGTGCGTGGACTTCACCTCTTTGAATAAGCACTGTCTGAAGGACCACTTCCCGCTACCGTGAATCGACCAGATCATCGACTCCACCACGGTATGCGAGCGCCTTTGCTTCCTCGATGCCTACTCAGGCTACAACCAGATTCGAATGAAGGAGGAAGATCAAGAAACGACGACGTTTACAACACCTTTTGGTGTGTTCTACTACAACACAATGCCCTTCGAGCTGAAGAACGCAGGAGCCACCTACCAGCGGTGCATGCAGGCTTGCCTCAAGAACCAACTTGGTCGGAACATCCAAGTCTATGTTGACGACATAGTAATCAATACCAAAGAGGAAGCTTCACTAATCGACGATTTGCGTGAAACCTTCGGCAACCTCGACTACTGCCGGATCAAGCTCAATCCAGACAAAAGCGCCTTCGGCGTACTATCTGGGCAACTACTCGGGTATCTCATCTCTGCAAGAGGGATCGAGGCAAACCCGAAGAAAATAAAAGCCATACTGACCATGGAGAAGCCGAAGAACATAAGAGGCGTCCAGCAGCTGGCTGGGAGAATTGCGGTGCTCAGTCGATTCATCAGTCGAATGGGCGAAAAGGCACTGCCCTTCTACCAACTTCTCCGCAAAGCTGACAAGTTCGAGTGGACCAACGAGGCACATGAAGCATTCGAAGACCTCAAGCGTCTACTGTCTACCTCACCAGTACTGGTGACCCCACGCGAAAGGGAACCACTATTGCTATACATCTCCGCCACCAACCAGGTGGTCAGCATGGTGCTCGTGGTGGAGCGAGCCGAGGAAAACAAGGTCCACGGGGTACAACGCCCAGTCTACTACCTCAGCGAGGTGCTCACGCCAACAAAGCAACGGTACCCGCACTACCAGAAGCTGGCGTATGGCGTCTTCATGACGGCCAGGCGACTGCGCCACTACTTCCAGGAGCACCCAATCGTGGGGGTCAATGACGCCCCGCTTGGGCACATCCTCAACAACCCCAACGCCACCGGACGAGTCGCGTTTTGGGGAATCGAGCTGTCTCCGCGAAACATTACATATGAAAAGCGCGACGCGATCAAGTCGCAAGTTCTCCCTGACTTCTTCGTGCACTAGATCGAGAATCAGCTCCCTAAAAAACCAGATAAGTCCTACCTCTGGACAATGCACTTCGACGGTTCCAAGCGAAAAGACGGGGCCGGCGCAGGTGTCATACTAACATCGCCCTAGGGAGACAAGCTGAAATATATCCTGCGAATGCAGTTCACTGCCTCCAACAATGAAGCTGAATATGAGGCCCTACTGCACGGGATGCGGATGGCAAAAGCCTGCGGCGCCAAGAGGCTCATAATATATGGCGACTCCAAGCTGGTCGTCAACCAAACAATGCACGAGTGCGACGCACTGAACGACAACATGATCGCTTACTGCGACCTCTACGACACACTCGAAGGGGACTTCGACTGTTGCGAACTACGGCACATCGGCTGCGAAAGCAATGAAGAGGCGGACGCACTCGCCAACATAGGCTCCACCTGCGCCCCCATACCACCTGGGGTATTTCTCGAGCGCATCTGCGAACGCTCCATCAAGCCAAAGGCCGCAGAGAAGAAAACAAGCGCAACAACAGACTCAGGGGCTGCATCGCCCAATGAGCCAATGGCACTCGATGACCTGGAGCTAGAAATAGGACTCGAAGGACCAATGAGCGTCATGATGATCGAGCCATCCTGGACCCAACCATACATTACGTACCTCCTCAGCAAGAGGCTACCGGACGATCCGACTGACGCCCGGCATATCGCACGGCGCTCCAAGGCATTCGCTGTTATCAACGGCGAACTATACAAGCGTAGCATCACAGGAGTACTCCAACGATGCGTCTCCACGACCGATGGAAGAGCTATTCTCCTCGACATCCATGAGGGGACCTGTGGGCACCACGCCGGTAGTCGCGCCCTCGTCGCCAAGCTCTATGGGCTGGCTTCTACTGGTCTACGGCCATGCGCGACGCCAAGGACATCGTCCAAAAATGCAACGCTTGCCAGCGATTCATGGACAAGCCGCACGCACCTGGCGGAGAGCTCCGACCAATTCCATTGGCCTGGACCTTCGCACAATGGGGACTCGACATGGTCGACAAACTTCCAAGGTCCTCACGAGGAGGCTACGTCTACCTCTTGGTCGTAGTCGACAAATTCACCAAGTGGATAGAGGCCATGCCAGTGACTAATCAGTCAGGATACAGCGCAGTCAAGTTCTTCGAGTCCATCGTCTACCGCTTCAGAGTACCACACAACATCATCACAGACAACGGGACAAACTTGACATCCAAGGAGTTCCAGGAATTCTACGAGAATCTGGGAATCAACGTCAGCTATACCTCCGTAGCGCAACCACAGACCAACGGTTAGGTCGAAAAAGCTAACGGGCTCGTCTGTAGTGGCATCAAGAAGCGACTCCTCAGGCCACTCGAACAGGCCGTGGGCTGCTGGCCAGACGAGCTGCAATCGGTACTCTGGAGCCTACGCACAACTCCAAACAACGCCACAGGGTACACCCCGTTCTTCATGGTGCACGGGGCTAAAGCGATGCTACCCGCCGAAGTACGATACAAAGCACCACGTGTGGTCGCTTACAGCGAGCATGAGTCAACTCTTGCACTCGAAGACTCCGTCGACCTCCTTGACGAGGCAAGGGAAATCGCCGCGGAAAGATCAACGATCTACCAGCAGAACCTGTGCAACTACCACAGCAGGAGGCTACGCCCTAGGTCCTTCGTCGAAGGCGACCTGGTCCTGCGACTGAAGCAGCAAGGCCATCTCAAGCTCGAGTCCCCCTAGGAGGGACCATACGTGATTACAGAAGTAATCCCAGGTGGCGCCTATCGCCTTAAGGATTTTGAGACAGGAGTCGCATAGTCCAACCCTTGGAACGTCGCATAGCTGCGGCGCTTCTACCCTTAGTCGTTTTTGTTATTACATTGCAAAAAAGGCTACTCAGCTAAGGCTACTTAGCCACACATTGTACCTCGTACTACCCTGCGAATAAATAAAGCTAAGTGCCCCAAAACTCTGTGTTTTCTTTTATTCTTCGCAAATTATCCACTCGGGTGCTGCGCCATCCTATACACATCTGTTCTACGAACTAACGCGATATCCCGAGTAGCTGACACACCAATCGAAACCCTTGATAAACACCAACCCAGTTGCAACGCACCTGACGGGTTGGCAAGGGGCTGAGATAAACATAAGTCAGGCTAACGAAAAGGAATCGCATAGTGCAACGCACTCGCAAAACATACATGCTAGCAAGCTCTTTATATACATCAATATTAATCAATTATACACAGCATGTCTATGAACTTTACAACACTGGTACAACTATCCGCAGGATACAAACTAAACTACTGTTGCAGCAAAGGAACGTTGGTCTGCTCCTCGAAGAAGTCAACGATCTCCTCCGCTGGGCGATCACCGCCTGGTAGTATGGTACCATGTTCCAAGTCGACCCTGCTGGCGGCGCTGGGGGTTCAGCCACATTTGCGGCAACATCCATGTCGGGTCTGTGCAGTCGCACCAGCGACAGAGCGTCCTTGGCACCAGCCACTAGCTACTGCCGTACACACTCGCGGACCACAGTCAAATCTTGGAATTTGGCAAGAAGGGCCAGCAGGCTCGATGGAACGATGTCCAGCGGGAACATCGTCCGATAAATATTCTTCAGGCATGATTGCGACTTCCTCAGGAAGTGGAGCACTCGCGATGCACGATCCTGCAGGGTCGCCAGTGCAATCACGCGATCATGATCCACCCAAAAGTATCCTCTCGCCTGAAGCTGCTCTTGGGTTAGATCATTCATTCGAATAGCCTATATTTCTCATCCTGTGGATGGCGCGCACTGACAACTATACCAAGCAATGGCAGAAGCATGAAGACAAGGAACAACTACGAGTGACTACAAGGAAAAGATAAGGAATAAGAAAACTAACATTTGAATTGGTCGCCCAGCTGCGTCACCTCCCCTAACAGATATTGTTCTCGGGCGGCGGCTTTCTCCGCCTTTGACTTCCACACATCCGCATTACCGCGGAGCACGGGCAGTTCACGCTCCAACTGCTTCACGTGTTCACGGAGTCGCGAGAGCAGAGACAGCTCATCCACCCTTGAGCGCGGCGGTGCCAAGATGTCATCAAGGGATGGCGAATCCTGAGGTTCCCTCAACAGATCACTCGATGTACCCTATCACAAGTCAAGCAAGAGGCAATAAGAAGACTAAGACGATGCATAGACAAAAGATTTGAGTGCATTCACGATTAACAAAGTATCAGCAAATACACTCGCCAAAAGGCATGTTATCGACAAAAGACATAAGTTATTTAACTATTACAAGATACAACTACTGAGGAGCGATTGGCTTCTTCGACTTTGACTTCGGTTTTGGGGGCCTCATCGAGTCTGTGGCAGTATCAGACGCCACAGACTTTCCCCCGGCCCCTGACGTCGCAGCCTTAGCCATCTTCTGGGCTCGCTGAAGCTCCTCAGAGTACTTCGCAACTGTATTGATCAGCTGTGGGCCGTACCTTCCACAAGCAGTCGCAAAGGGAGCAAAGACTACCTGCTGGCCATCCGCGCTGACAGGCATCGCCTTGGAGACCGCCGCAGGATCAACTTCGACTCCATGGGCTTGGACCATTGTGAGTGACATTGAAGCGCCAGCCGCACGAAGCGAGTTCTTGAAGCTCGCAGGAATGCCTCCGGCAAGAGACTCCGCCAGCTCATCCATATTCTCGATCAACTCAGCCTTGGGCGCCAGCTCCTCCCGAAGGCGACTGAGCACGCCCTTGGCCTTGGCGAGCGTCCCATGCACGGTAGCGCTGCGGTCTTCGACTGCTGAGATGGCACCCGCCAATGCATCGTCACGGTGGAGCGCCTGCGCGTCAAAGCTCAGACCGCTGGCATCTACACAAGAATCAAGCATTGGCACAAAGTCAACACAAAATAGCAAAATCGAAAGAGGAGGCAACTGATGAAACTGAAGACCAGGAAATACCTGAGAGAGACTTGGCAATCGAAAAAAGCTGTTCTTCAAACAACTTCTCCCTAGCTGCGATGGAGGCACGCAGATCCTCTTCGCATTTTTTCAACTCGTCACGCGCCGCAATTGCGTCATCGCGACTCTTCACAGCCACGGCGAGCGTCTTTTCTAGGGAAGCGGCGTCGCGAAGAAGGGCATTATGCTCAGCTGAAAAACAAACAAGGGATAGACTATCAGTCGAAAATATCACAAGGATGCAGAAGAAGTAAAAGAACACTCACTTTCAACCACGCGATGGCGATTATCCAGCATGGCATGCTGACGACCCATCGCCAGCACCTGCTCTGCCAGGTGAGCAGCTTCCTTCACAAGGAGCTGTAATAAAGGAAACAGTAAAGGATCAGCAGATGGCATAGATAAAAATTCGACAACATCAAAAGAAGAGATACTACACATACATGATCCTCCAATGACTCCGAAGTCGATTGATGGGCAGTCGCCCGAGCAACCATCTGATGCTCCACATCGTGTGGAGAACTTGATGAATTATGCCTGGAGTGGGCTGCCAATGGAGGGGAAGGAGCGCGCTCAGCCATTTTCTCGGCCTTGGAGGTCGCGACTCTAGATTCCTTCACAAATTTGACATCGCCAGAAGATGACGACGCCGGCTGACTGAAGACCAAACCAACATCAAGAGAAAGGCAACTCGAAAAGAAGAACCAAAAGGAAAACTTTTATACTTACCAATCAAACTTGTCAAAATCAAAGGTTTGATCCCCCGACTCCGACGATGACTCCTTCGGCAACCGCATTTTCTTGCGGGAAGGTGGCGCCACGGCACTCATAGGAACGGCAGGTATTGGCGACTCAACACTAGCAGTTGCACCTTCCGGAGTAGAAGGAGACGACGCATCCGAATCCTCGCTGCACGAACGCTTGCGTGTGTCCGGACCACTCGACTCGGGGGCTTCCTCCTCCAAATCAGATGGGGCGGTCGACTCCGACTCGTCCTCTTCAAGGGCTTCACGAGGGATAACCCCCTCAGGAAGAGGGGGCATACAGGGCGACACCCCCCAATCCTGCACACAGAAAACAATTTAGCACAAGTCAAGAAAAAAGAAAAAAAGCAATCGACAAACAAAGCTACTACGTAGCACAACTGTACCTCAGGAGGAGGGTTTGTAGCATCGAATGGAGGTACGACTGAGTCATTGGGGAGCACATCCTTGGCGGTGTACTTGGTGACCAGTCGCACCCTTTTATCTACTTCACTCGCGGAAATGCCATCAGCAGATACGCGAGTGACATCGTCCGCGCCAGCCCACTGGAACATAGGATGGACTCTGGCCTACAGAGGCTAGACACGACGGCGCAGCCAAGTGCGAATGAGGGCGCAGCCTCCCTCCTCTTTCCCCATGCGATTCTCGAGGTCGCAGACACACTCGTATAGCACATCTGTCTCCGCAGATTTGTCGGGCATCACTACGTTCTTCTAGGAACGCCTCCTCTTGCACGGCATCGCGGGATCGAGGGGCGCGAGTCCGAAGTGGTCTCTGTTGGCCTTCAGGTCGCGGATGTAGAACCACTTGTCCCTCAACCCTTGGATGGACGATGTGAGTTTGATATCAAAGTATGTAGCGGAGGAGTCGCCATGGATACCGCAACCGCCTACATCATAGACTATGGAGCTAGACGCCGATTGGCGCTTCAGTTTGAAGAGGCGCTTGAAAAGACCGAAGTGCAGCTCGATTCCGAGCCAGCACTCGCAAAGAGTAATGTAGCAAGCTACATGGAGGATGGTGTTTGGGGACAGCTGATGGAGCTAGAGCCCGTAAAAACAGAGAAGGCCCCTGAAGAAAGGATGCAGGGTGATGCGCTCGACTTTCGACGTAGAGCTCGTTGGGAACCCCAAGAGGAAGGTACGATGAGCACAGCAGTAAGTTTCCCTTAGTTATGAAACCAAGGTTTAATCGAACCAGTAGGAGCAAGGAAACACCCCAATGGTGTTACTTGCTGAGCTTTGGCAGGGCGCACTACCGGTGCTAGTAGCAACGTGGAGACCTGCACAACACAACCACAAAAAAAATTCCCCAACTTGCGATGAGGTTGTCAATCTCATCGCGTTTTGCGGAAAACAAAGGATTAAACGTATCGAATGGAAAGAAGTAAAAGTTTGCAGAAAGTAAACACAAAGCAGTAAAAGATTGTAGATTGTATGTAAAGAAAAGGACCGGGATCCATAGTTCACTAGAGGTGGCTCTCCTTAGATAGATAACATGCTGGGTGAACAAATTACAGCGGGGCAATTGACAAACACCGAGAAAGCAATACATGCATATACTAATCATCCTGACTCCTCTGAGACTTGATTGGGCATTACAACATAATACATAGACCGCCATCCAACTACATCTATGACTAATAATCCACCTTCAGGTTATCATCCGAACCCCCTCCAGTATTAAGTTACAAGCAACAGATTATTGCTTTACGAACTGCGTGTAAAGTAAACAATATGATTGTTCTATGAACAAAGGATTGTTGTTTTCTCCCTAGTAGCAATAGCACATCTAGTACCTTAGATATTTCTGTCACTTCCCCAGTTTACCAGAGGCATGAGCCCACTATTGAGCATAAATACTAACTCTTGGAGTTGCTAGCATCTACTTGGCCAAGATAGCTACTAACAACGGAAAGCATGCAAGATCTCAAATAACAAAGACATGATAGAATCAATAATCAATCTGAAATAGCATCTCAATATCCATCGGATCCCCGCAAACACAACATGTATGAATTACAAATAGATGATCTTGATCATGAACGGAGCTCACAAGATCTAAACATGAAAGCACAAAGGAGGAGAAACCAGCCATCTAGCTACTACATGGATCCGTAGTCCAAGGATGAACTACTCACGCATCACACCGGAGGCTTGCATGGTGATGAAGAAGGCCTCCAGGGTGAATTCCCCTCTCCGGTAGGGTGCCGGGAAGAGCTTCAGATCCCTCCCGATCTAGGGATGGAGATGACGGCGGCTACAGACTCTTTCGTGGATTTTTGATCGGGTACTTAGGGTTTTCGTCCCGAGGGTAACTTATAGGCGGAAGGAGAGGCCGAGGGGGTGCCGGGAGCCACCACACCACCCCCTGGCGTGGGCCAGGCCTGGCCACGCGGCCAGCTGGTGTGGCCGGCCCCTGGCCCTTCTCCGTCTTGTATTCTGGCACTTGATCCCTTCCGGAAAAATAGGCACTTTGGCTTTTGTCCCGTCCAATTCCGAGAATATTAATTTTCTGACTTTCCTGGAACCAAAAATTGCAGAAAACAGGCAACTGACACTGTGGCTCTTGTTAATAGGTTAGTCCAAGAAATCATAATAAAAGTACTCTGAAGTTGGAACAAAACACAAGAAAGTGGATAAAACCAAGCATGGAACATCAAAAATTATAGATACATTTGCAATGTATCAACATCCCCAAGCTTAACTCCTGCTCGTCCTCGAGTAGGTAAGTGATAAAAGAATAATTTTTGAGGTGACATGCACCATCAAAGACTTGATCAAAGTATTTGCAAAACATTCAAAGCTGGGATCATAGTACTTCAATCATAACATGAAAGACAAAGTTCTAGCAATAAGCAAAGAAACTATGATGCAACATGAAAAGGCACAAACAAAAGATTCATGAATAACAATGCTTTGCAAGACATTTGTTTGTTTCACATAAAGAAAACATGGCATAATAGTATTCAGCTTGTCCCTCAATAGAGTAGCAAATATAAATGCATAGGACACCTTCAAAGTTCATAAGAGTGACTAGATACAATAGTTTCAAACAAGCAATAAATAGTTATGCATCAATCAACTAGTCTTGGGACAATGCACATAGAACTAAGAATGGCCACTATGCTCTCAAAGTAGGTGCATAAAGATAGAAGGTGGAGACTCAATATAATGGTGGAAGAAAGGCCTTTTGTAAAAGGAAGTTGGGATTCAAGTCTCATAAAGAGCTTCCAAAAATTATGGTACTTGTAGTTTTGAGCTCTCATTGCCCCTATCATAAGCATCTTTAAGGTGATTAAGGTTAAAGTGACACAACTAAGAGGATATGCTTGACAAGTTATAAACCGAAATCTCATGCCCCTTACTTACGAAGACCGATCCTCATGCTACTCAACTTCAGTCACGAGTAAGCTCTTGTCATTGTAAGTATATGTGTATCATTAAGAACCGCCAACGGGGTACCCCTTGCACATGATACGGGAGCTTTCCCATAATCAAAATGACAAGGCAAGTAGACAATGAGCATCTCAGCGATCTTTTTATTTGCTATTTGCATAGGTTTTTATTGAGGATGCTTCATAGAGTGCTCATTATGGTGATGTTGCAAGTTTCCACCATGATTAGGCATGGCTTAGGCTAGCGGCCCAGGCGTTTCTCTAACAGACATACAAACTCCATGATCTTACAAGTTCCACTTTTATTTCACACCGCCGGGATCCATAAGCAAAAGAACATGATATCAACGGGGTACAAAGTACAAGTGCAATGTTGAAAGCGTTCCCCATGAAACATGGTTCTTGCTAATTTCAACTTATAAAGCGCAAGCATATACGCAACAAATAAGGACCCAATGGTTCAAGTTTATTAGGGGCAAAAAGTAAAGTGTGCCATCAAGTTCGTGAGAGCCTTAATCACTAGTTTTCTCATAACAAGTGAAAGGTAAACAAAAGCATGAATATACTTGGAATAGCATAAGCTAGTAGGTAGGTATGGTGGACTCTTTGCAAAAACTTGGTTTAGGGATTTGGATGCATGAGTGGAACTCATACTTTGTTGTAGAGGCTTAGCAAAAGACTGGGAACGACAAACTAAGAGAGCAATAATGGCCATAATCATGTAGATCGACAAAACATCATTGATCAAAGCATAAAGTGATACTACAAGTTCAAAACTAAAGGATCATAAAGGCTATGGTGACTTGAGATAGTCATAACATGGTTGTGACAAGTCAACCCAAATAAAGCATCAAAGGAGAATACCACTATACTATGCTTTAATATGCAAAACAACGCATGATTCATCCAAGGCACATTAAGCAATCTCAATTGTTTATAACAAGTCATGCTACAGCAAAGAATACTAAGCATAAAGCCAAAACAATATCAAGCATGGCATGACAAAGCATAGGCCACAGTAAAAAACAAGCTCTTTTTACAACATAAGCATGAGCTTTCCTACTCCTTTCCAAACCAAACCAAACTATTTGCAAACCAATGTATGAAAGAGGGGGTCCAACCAATTTATTCAGAAAACTAAGCAAACCAAGCAAACTAAAAACCAAAACAAAAACAAAAAAGAAGACGCTCCAAGAAAAAACACAACTGTGCATGAAACAATAAAAATGAAGCGTTTGGAAGAAACCTGGAATTTTTATTGATGAAGAAGGGGATGCCTTGGGCATCCCCAAGATTTGACGCTTGTACTTCTTGGATATTTCTTGGGGTGACACACGTGGCATCCCCAAGCTTGAGCTTTAGTCCATCCTGATGGGTTCGTAGCATGGAAAACAAAAAAATTCTACCGCAAGAACGAACAAAACCCAGATCTAATCTAGATAAAAGCCAAGATCTAATCTATTAGACAAGTGCAACGAGATAGATCTGTACTAACCCTTGTAGACCCGAAAGCGTTACGAGATTGGATCTCGTGGTTGATGTAGTCGATCACTTGCCGATCTCAAGATCGAGTGGACGATCCATCCGGCGCCGCGTTCCGGCAGCGCTTCCGCAGTCGGTCACACGTGCGGAGTCGAAGCAGACCTTCCTCTCCCCGTTCCAGCGAGCAGCGGAGGTAGTAGATCTCTCCATGGAATCCCAGCAGCACGACGGCATGGTGGTGGTGGTGGAGTAGAGAATTCTGTAGGGCTTCGCCTAAGCCAGAGCAGAGGGAAGGAGGATGAGAGAGGCAACTGAGATCTAGAGAATAGAAGGGGCCAGGGGCTTTGTGCCTCCACCCCTCTATTTAAAGGAGGGAGGCGCCATGGGAGGGGGAGTCCTAGTAGGACTCCCCTCCCTCCTTGGCCGGCGGATTGGGAGTGGGGGAGGAGTCCTCCTCCCCCACTACTCCTTGTCTTGCCCCACAAGGATTCCTTGATCCTTTCTTGGTTTTCAAGCAAACTCCAAGAAATCATCTAGAACCTTCCGGAACATTCCGAAACCTTCTAGAATCCCCATACAAATACTCCAGAACATTTCCTAACTTAGAAAATGATCCCCATTATATGAATCTTACTCCCCGGACAATTCCGGAGCTCCTCGTGATGTCCCGGATCCAATCCGAGACTCCGAACAACATTCGGTCTCCAACGCACATTCCATATCTACTTAAAACAACTTCGAACCTTAAGTGTGTCACCCTATGGTTCGTGAATATGCAGACATGATGGAGACACATCTCCGATCAATAACCATCAGCGGGATCTGGAGATCCATAACGGTTCCCACATACTCAACGATGACTTCGTGATCGATAGAACCATTAACATACGAAACCAATTCCCTTTGTCACGCGATACTCTACTTATCCGAGGTTTGATCGTCGGTATCTCCATACCTAGTTCTACCTCGTTACTGATAAGTACTCTTTACTCGTTCCATGATATGTCATCTCTTGTGACCTAGTCACATGCTTGCAAGCTAACTAGATGACATTAAACCGAGAGGGCCCAGAGCATATATATCCGTCATATGGATGGACAATCCCAATCTTGGTCCATGCGCTTCAACACATACTTTCATAATACCCAATGTCACCTTTATAACCACCTAGTTACGAAGTGGCGTTTGATGTCATCAAAGTACCCATCCGGTGATGGTGATTAACATAACCTCATGGTCGAAGGATTAGTTTACTATGCATTTGAAAAGCTTGTAGCAAAACGAACTTAATGACTTGATCTTTATGCTACGCTTACTATGGGTGTGTGTCCATCACATCATTCTCCTAATGATATAACCTTGTTATTAATCACATCCAATGTCCATGATCAGGAAACCATGATCATCAATTAATCAACAAGATAGTTCAACAAGAGGCTTACTAGGGACTCTTTTATGTTTACAAAACACACAAGTATTAATGTTTCCGGTTAATTCAATTATAGCATGGGATGTAAACATTTATCATAAACATAAAGATATAATAATAACCACTTTATTATTGCCTCTTGGGCATATCTCCAACAGTCTCCCACTTGCACTAGAGTCAATAATCTAGTTAAAAACTTGTGCATTCAACACCTATGGCTATCTGGTGTTGTATAGACACTATTGCTAGTGGTAAACATAATCTTCGGATCTGACACTTCCAGGTCCGTGTGTATTTGCATGTCCTCGCGTCTCTACGCATTACTCATTCTCCAATGAGATGGCATTGTATAAATTTGGTCCTTTGGTGAGACCTTTAATTCCTTGGGATTAAATTATGTTGATACAATTGTCATACAATGTATCTTCATAGTATTATCCCGCTACGAACCACACCTAGTTTGATAACAAACTACTTAACACAAATGCCCTCCTTTGCTGCTACTATAGCAGTTCTATACTTAGCCTTTTGTTGTAGTATCTGTCACAATATCTCAACTTTAGAACTCATCCAAATCCATCATGGAACATCCTTTCCATTATATTGTGCCACCCATAGTCTACATTGAGATAAATTTAATTTGTATCTTGTGAAAAAACTAGTATCAATGTAACACTTTACAATGAACTACCTTTAACTATTTGTCACTTATACATGATATATTCTTAGTTCTTCCAAAGCTCATAAGAATATCTTTACTATTGTCCAATGATCATCTTATGAATCATTCTGGTATATGCTCATAACATTTAGAGCATAGGACATATCTGGATGTGTACATCTCAAAGAATGATTGATCAAAATATTCTTGTGATTTCACCAAGTGTCAAAACACTTGAATCTCGTGTCAACACACTTGAATCTTGATTTAGTCCTTTCCGTGCGTCAAGAACCTTTCTTGTTGTTTCCATATTGAACTCATTCAACATCTTATCTATGTACATTTGGCAAAACCATATTAGCGCCTCAATCTATTCATATAGACATTGATGCCTCATTCTTGAGTTATGCCTAAGTCTTTCATCGAAATGAGATTCTTAACCTGTGTCAATAAAAGATACGTTATTTCTAATCAACAATATGTATTTCACATAATGTATTAGAAATATGTCTTAGCGCTCCCACTTAATTTCTTGCAAAATGCAAACATCTTCATTGTCTCTGATGAAATTAAACCTTTTAACGGTTTCATCACGTTGAAGATTCCAACTCCGCGATGCTCACTTCAACCATTGAAGTTTTGCATACTCTTTTAGCATCCTTTGAATTAACAAAACCCTTTGGATCGTGTCATGTACACGTCCTAGGTAACCATTCTATTAGAAGAACTTGTTTTTGTTTGTTCAACTACCATATTCCAAAATATATGTAGTGTTTGCTATATTAATCCGTCCAGACTAAATATCGCTATGAAAGATCAAATCTTATCATAGTCAATTCCTTGAACATTGTCGTAAACTCTTTCTGACATGTCGACTATTTCATAGATTTGAAACATCCATGTCTATTTCTTTATAGGTCCCAACACGACCGATAGGCTTCACGCCTTTCCGGAGGGTCTTCTAAGTTCAGAAACTTGATTTCTCGTGTATGGATACTATCACGGATTCCTTGACTTCTAGTCATTTTATGGAGTCAGGGCCCATCATTGCTTCTTTGCATGTAGTCGGTTCATCATTGTCAAAACAATAACGACTTGCTTATCAAATCTTACTATTTGATTCTTACCGACCCACACGGTTCTATAGGAACTCTAATCTCCGAGATCACACCTTTTGTAATCACATGAGCCATGAGCATTGTGGCCGCCACCGGGACATTTTCCGGCGCTGCGCTACTTAGCACATATAGCTAAGGTTCAACAACCTTATCAAAGTTCTATTGTCCTCCCATTTAACTTTTCACGAAAAAATCCTTCTCAAGAAACTTGACGTTCCAAGCGACAAACTCTTTTGTCCTCGGCGTTATGGAGAAATTCCCAACAAATTATTTGGAATAACCTACAAAGACGTGCATATCCGACTTCGGTTGTAAACATTTTACTTATGCATAGCATACCAAAATTTAAGAAAGGACAACCTGGGTTTTATCCCAAACCATGAATTATATGGTGTCATTTCAACGGATCACGATGGAGCTATTTTCAGTGTAAAAGCGGTAGTCACTAAAGCTTTAATCTTTAAAATATAATGGAAGTTTTATAAATGACACCTTTGATCTTACCATGTAAAACAAGGTTTCATTACATATCTCGAACACTCCATACTCCTATGGTGTTTTGGGAAATGCAAATCCATGGAACGATTCCTCAAATCTTAGGTGTTTTGCTAAACTTGTAACTCAAACATCTTTCTTTATGATCCAATCATAAACTCTTTTATTTTCTTGTTACAATGATTTTCCACTTCATCTTGAAAGTCTTTGAACATTTTTCAAATGTTTCATACTTCTTCCTTATTGAGTAAGTACAAACATATACTCACTCAAATCTTCGGAGAAAGCATAGGAAGTTGAAATCCATCGCCCACGACTACACATAGTGGACTATATACATCAATATGTACAAATTCCAACACCTGAATTTTTTTCTTCATACAAAACTTCACACGATCTCATTAGCAACATTAGTGCACTTAAGATAAATAAGTCTTAAGGTTCAGTTCCAACACCAAATAAACTCCTATTAGAACACTAGCTACTGTAGCACTTCCCTCAAAAAGCTCAATTCCCCAAAGGAACTCAAGAAGGAACCAACAAGAAGCAAATGCAGAAAATGGCAGAAATCTGTCAAAACAGACCAGCAGGTAAAGACGAATTTTTTCAAATACCTTCTGTTGCTGAAATAAAAAGTGTGGAACTAAAGAAAACTTGATAACAACCTGGGACAGAAGCACAAAAAATTACAGCTCCATCGGACGTACAGAGCTCTCTCACGAATGTTTACGGTGAAGCACAAAAATCTGTTTCGGGACAACAACTTTCCCAATCGTTACTTCACTCTCATTAGAGGTTACTCTTGGCACAAAAAGCAAATAAAAAAGGATAAGGAGCGGTTATTACAGAAGTAATAACTTCCAATACTCATATAAAACTTTTGGGTTGTCTCCCAATATATACTTTTCTTTAACGCCTTTAAGTTAGGCATAAAAATTTGAGAAGATGCTCTCATAGGAAATATGAATTGAAGTAAAAGAGAGCATCAAGAAGAAAATTCAAAACACATTTAAGTCTAACCCAGTTCCTATGCATAGGAATCTTGTATGCAAATAAATGCACAAAGAACAAAGTGAGAATCATAGGAAGATAAAACAAAAGTAACTTCAAAACTTTCAGCACATAGAGAGGTGTTTCATTACCATAAAAACTTCTACAACCATATTTTCCTCTCTCATAATAATTTTCAGTAGCCTCATGAATAAAATCAACAATATAACTATCACATAAGGCATGATTTTCATGATCTACAAGCACTAGAGCTTTATTATAAACATTTTCAAAAGAATCCTCGGGAGCATAACATTCACCCTCCTTTGATAAGCATGGGGGACAATCAAATAATGTAAGGGATAAAGAGTTACTCTCATTAGAAGGTAGGCATGGGTAGATCCATTATTCCTCCTTTTGTCCATCACTCTCCTCCTCTTTTTCATCTAATGAGCTTTCAGGTTCAGCAATTTCTTCTTTCATGGATGTTCTAGCAGGCGATGGTTCATCTATTACCTTAGCAGCCATAAAACTGTTCCCAAATAGGAAACTGAGTGAGCTATCCATAATGAAATAGTGATTGGAGAAGAGCTAGTCATAAAGGCAACTTAAGAAAGGAAATAATTTTTTTCTGTTTTTTGAAGAACAAAACAAGCAAACAAAGCAAAAATAAACTAAGCAAAACAAAAACAACAAAATAAAGAGATTGGTTATGAGGGACTCCCCTTGTGAAGATGTCCTTGACTCCCCGGCAATGGCGCCATAAAATCTTGATGCGCTCGACTTTCGACGTAGAGCTCATTGGGAACCCCAAGAGGAAGGTACGATGAGCACAGCAGTAAGTTTTCCCTCAGTTATGAAACCAAGGTTTAATCGAACGAGTAGGAGCAAGGAAACACCCCAAAGGTGTTACTAGCTGAGCTTTGGCAGGGCGCACTACCGGTGCTAGTAGCAACGTGGAGATCTGCACAACACAACCACAGAACTTTGTCCCCAACTTGCGATGAGGTTGTCAATCTCACCGTGTTTTTCGGAAAACAAAGGATTAAACGTATCGAATGGAAAGAAGTAAAAGTTTGCAGAAAGTAAACAAAAAGCAGTAAAAGATTGTAGATTGTATGTAAAGAAAAGGACCGGGATCCATAGTTCACTAGAGGTGGCTCTCCTTAGATAGATAACATGCTGGGTGAACAAATTATAGCGGGGCAATTGAAAAACACCGAGAAAGCAATACATGCATATACTAATCATCTTGACTCCTCTAAGACTTGATTGGGCATTACAACATAATACATAGACCTCCATCCAACTGCATCTATGACTAATAATCCACCTTCAGGTTATCATCCGAACCCCCTCCAGTATTAAGTTGCAAGCAACAGATTATTGCTTTACAAACTGCGTGTAAAATAAGCAATACGATTGTTCTATGAACAAAGGATTGTTGTTTTCTCTCTATTAGCAACAGCACATCTAGTACCTTAGAGATTTATGTCACTTCCCCAGATTACCAGAGGCATGAACCCACTATCGAGCATAAATACTAACTCTTGGAGTTGCTAGCATCTACTTGGCCAAGATAGCTACTAACAACGGAAAGCATGCAAGATCTCAAATAACAAAGACATGATAGAATCAATAAACAATCTGAAATAGCATCTCAATATCCATCGGATCCCCGCAAACACAACATGTATGAATTACAAATAGATGATCTTGATCATGATCGGAGCTCACAAGATCTAAACATGAAATCACAAAGGAGGAGAAACTAGCCATCTAGCTACTACATGGATCCGTAGTCCAAGGATGAACTACTCACGCATCACACCGGAGGCTTGCATGGTGATGAAGAAGGCCTCCAGGGTGAATTCCCCTCTCCGGCAGGGTGCCGGGAAGAGCTTCAGATCCCTCCCGATCTAGGGATGGAGATGATGGTGACTACAGACTCTTTCGTGGATTTTTGATTGGGTACTTAGGGTTTTCGTCCCGAGGGAAACTTATAGGCGGAAGGAGAGGCCGAGGGGGTGCCGGGAGCCACCACACCACCCCTTGGCGCGGGCCAGGCCTGGCCGCACGGCCAGGTGGTGTGGCCGGCCCCTAGCCCTTCTCCGTCTCATATTCTGGCACTTGATCCCTTCCGGAAAAATAGGCACTTTGGCTTTTGTCCTGTCCAATTCCGAGAATATTCATTTTCTGACTTTCTTGGAACCAAAAACAGCAGAAAATAGGCAGCTGGCACTATGGCTCTTGTTAATAGGTTAGTCCAAGAAATCATAATAAAAGTACTCCAAAGTTGGAACAAAACACAAGAAAGTGGATAAAACCAAGCATGGAACATCAAAAATTATAGATACATTTGCAATGTATCATAGGGGCAACGAGAGACCGTGGATGATGAACACTAGGAACATCACCCGAAAGCCGGCAGGAGGAGAGGGGATTACCTCGCTGCCAGGGACGCGCGCGTCAGCGATTGCGGAAGACAAAAATCCGTCTTGGGGCAGAAGACGAAGCTCTGAAGACTTGATCACGGATGCACGCCACGCACCATTGGTGATGCGAGTGCCCGTGCCCTTATTTTTCCCGGCGGCGGTGGTGCTGGTGCCCACAGTGGCGGAGCCACTCTTCTTCTTCGCAGCAACCGTGGCGGTGGCGGAATCGGCCGCGACACCTCCCTTCTTCTTCCCCATTCTACGGTGGCGGTGTGACCGGAGAAAGTAACTGGGAAATACGCGGAGCTGGTCCAGCGCCGCGAAAGAGAGGAACACGAAGAAGCAGAGGAGCAGCAGCAATGGTGACGGAAGAAAAAGCAGAGAAAAGAAGCAGATGTGGAAATTACCGTCGCGGCATCGCTACTTAACCGACGGGAAGATGCAATCTAACGGCCAGGAAAAACCCTACAAGACGCGTGGCATCCATTGTGCTCGACACGTGGAGGACCTGAAGCGTGAACCATCCCCCACTACCCCCATTACGTGCTGCAATCAAGGAGGCGCAGTTAAAACAGAGATTACGCACGCCTAGTCAAGTCAGAGTCAGAAAATAGGACCCACCGCTCGTCACGTCTCATCAAACTCGCTCACGCGGGCAACTGAGGTCATCGCATCGTCAGCCTGACGTCATCCAAAATTACGCAGCAGAAGACTTCGACTACTTTAGTCCTTGCTCGAGTCTTCGACTCCACCAAGCATTGGGGGGCTACTCCCATAGGGAGCGCTGGTCCCGCACCCTGCGATTTTTTCTTTTTCTTTTCTACAGGAACATGGACAATCAAAAGCAAACCCAACCACTCGAATCCGCAATTCGACTATGGACATGGGTTACTCCATAGGGAGCGCCGGAAGCAAATTCGACTGAAACAAGCAACAAAAGACGACAACAGTCGCAAAAGTTCTTTAGTCCCTGCCTGAGTCTTCGACTCAACCAGGCACTCGGGGGCTACTCCCATAGGGAGCGCTGGTCGCGCACCCTATGATTATTTGTACATCATACTGTGTGTTGATAACATCCACACTCAAAGTTTATGGCGACACCGCCTCATATTTTCCCAACAAAGAGACTGCATCTCCTAGGTCACCCGAATCATCTCCGCGATGACCAAAAAATTCGGATGCCGCGCTTGCAGCGTGAAGGTAAGACCTAAATAAGGCCTGGCAACGCACTTGCTGCGCACTACCAGAAATATATCCGTGCCTACAGGTACGATGAACATGCCTTGACAGACGCGTCGAGTGCTCACATCCATATACTGGAATTCAACTCATGTAAGACCTCCGCGGCTTGAGTCGAATTACACCAGCACTTTTCCGGATTCGAGTCCCGGGACTCGAGTTCGAGTAGATTGCGTTGTTTTACCCTAAGGTAGTTAACTGATACCGATACATCGGTTAAATTAGGCACGCACATCAACAATCCCTATGACACAAACAGAGCAGTTGAAATATACTCATCCATGCACTCGAAAGGCTTCATAAAGTCCCCAGTCGAATCTGCGATTCCACTGGACACTCGGGGGCTACTGACATGGGTATACCCTACGGGTACTCGAGCTTGGTATATACGGCCTAGATACAGCGGAAGCCCACGGTGTCACCAAGGCCCAAATAGGGAACTCGAGTAGCCTACTGACTCTTGATTGCTTGAAGAACAAGAAGAAGCTAAAGATAGAAAGTTCAAAGGGAAAAACCCTAACCTGTAACCGACTTAACCTGCTACCCGAGACCTGGCCTATCTATAGAAAGGTCAGGAGGGGGCGGCCAGGAGGACACACGCAGCCCTAGTTTCCACAACCCTCGCCAGATTGCATCTGCGCACCATTGTAATCTTCGATTCCTTTGATAATTCCACGAGCAGACAAGCAGGAGTAGGGACCTCTATGAGGCCTAAACCTGGGTAAATCTTCGAGTGCCCTGTGTGCTTGTTTGCTAGCCGATAGATGTCTCCAGCGCTTCCTCCTTCTCCAAAACCCAAGTCCATAACAATGGGCATTGATGAGTTAAACCCTCATCACCAAGTGTCCTAAAATGATTGTTATGAGTCATATTATATGATAGGGATATTTAGAAACATTATATGCTTTCTGGAACATTTAGAAAGAACTTTGTATTTGATATATATGCAGCAACTATTATGCTTTTGTGCCACTAATGTCACCACTCAGAAAAGAGATGGGAGAAAAGTTTTGTGTTGAAGTTTTTTGGTAGGGAATAGAGGAACATCACACCAAGAGCAATCCAAGGATGGTGAAAACCATTATCTTGTGGATGCCCAAGGAACCCCACTGCACTTATTAAACTCTTGGTTTTCAAACCTCTAAACTTTATTTTTCGAGCAACATAAAAATATCGTAGAAACTTGAAGCATTTATTTTGTTTATTTTACTTTTGTTTGCAATAAAAGGACCACCATCACAATTATTATGAATGTTTATGATTAAGCTACTGAAAATAAACTTTGCCATGATGATATTATGATTGAGTATGAATGCCTTGAAATAAAAGAAAAGGGGGGATAAAAGCAAAAAAGCTGAAATTCATGTTGTGTCTAGTTTCTAAGCTCAAGTACTTTATATGTAGTATGATTTGCTTGTGCCTATTAATTTGTATCCTTTGTTCATGTATATTTATGTTCAACCATAAGTATCAAGGTGAGAAAATAAATGTTGGCATTATGAACTAGATGGCACACTCTTTAGATCTCTTTTTGCTAAGCCTTCACAATGCAAGCTAAGACTTGTTCCAAATCCCCTAAACTAGACTAGGCATATCCACCTATTTGTGGAAAAAGATACTTCCAAGTACAATATGTATGTTAATCCTCCAAACATTCTTAAAACATATTTTTCATGTATTTTAAATCTCATAAGAAAGTAAGGTTTGGGGTGATACCACTATGGAGCTTTATGTGCTTCACATCTTATAAGTTGTTTGTCAGCCAAACCATGATGCCATGGCACAAGCCTTCAATATAGAGTGAAGATAATCATGTTAGTTTTGCTTGTGGATTTCATCGATGTGAAATAAAGTGTGCATACTAGAGTAGGCATGTTTATAGAAAATGCTCCTGAACCGCTAGTCAAAGCCATGCGCCATGCGACACTCATGGTGGAAACTTACAACATGATGATACTTGTTGAGATGATTCATATGTCTGTTTTTCTTGCTCTTCTGGAGTAGATATATTGCCCCTTATAAACATGGCCACAGAATTATATTAACTCCTAAGCTAAAGAAACATAAGGGGGCATATAGCTACACAGGGAGCAAGAGGCACCTAAGTGATGTGGTTTCAATAATAAATATGTATCCTACAATGACAGGCCTAAGTTGAGTAGCATGAGGAGTGCAAGATCATAGGTATGGTGCATGAGACAATCAACTTGTAAGATGTGTAACACATAAACCATATGCAACTTTTGAAACAAAAGCTACTTGGAACTCCATCCTATTAATATTGTTGACATGAATTACATAGCTCGAAACTTTATTTTACATTCTTTATGGAGGATTAACATATGTATTCAATGCTTACTTTCGGTACAATACGCAAAATATCTTAAGGGAAGACATGAAACTAAGAAGTGAGTCTTCTAGTCGGGCATTAAACTAAGAAATATCCTAAAAATAAAAGTAGAGGCATAAAATACCAATGCCAATTATAGGAAGAGTCTCTTATTCTATAGGTTCATCAAAGTGTGCTTGAAGGTTTATTTTGTCCCTCATTTGTTTTATCACACTATTACTTATTGTTTGACATGTTTATAGATGTGCAAAAGATACAACTTGATAGTACACTTGCATATTATGTTTCATTGAAAGGATTTGAACCTATGAACTTTACATGATAATGAAAGAAGAAAAAGTAACAAACTACAAAGTCCATGTTTATTTTTATCACCTTCATGCTCGAGGACGACCATAGGTTAAGCTTGGGGATGTTGATGCATGTAAAATGCATACATGAACTTTGTAGTTTGTTAACATGTTTACCAACATATTTGCAACATATATGATGTTAGATCTATGTTTTACATTGATTTTAGGGATTTTCTAAACAACCCCCTCTCTTTTGGTTTGAACTTTTTCCGGCAAAGAAACCTTTTGTTAGTGTTTTTGACTTTCCAGGAGCTACGGAACTCCAAATGGAGCTAGGTCAACGAGAGATTTAGATAATTTCCATATGAATCCAACAAGCTAAAATAGAGCCCAAGGGGCCCAACGAGCTGAAAATGAGACCCCATATACTACAGGGAGTGCCCTATGTATGATCTCAACCATCAAAACTTCGATGTCGTTGATTCCACGGCCATTCTCTTTGTTTTGACCTAAAACCATCTATATATACCCCCTGGCGGCCTTTCTCGAGAGGGACAGATGCGGAGATCGAAAACAAAGTAACAGAGAGCCAGCAGGCTACCGCCTAGAGGAAGATTGGAGGGGGAACCACTGCCAGAATCATCTCCGGTCATGTCTCCTCCTTCACCAACGCCTCATCATCACTCTCCATGATGAGAGGGAGAAGTCCACCCCCTATACTTTGGGTTTATGGTGGTAACTTGATCTAATCTCTCCATGTATGATCATTGTTGAAGTCCATATGATGTGCCTTGCATGAGTATGGATCTATCTATGTAATTCATATGGTGAATATTGTGTTATGAGATAGTACTTGTTATTCATTAACTGTTGTCTTGGATCTTGTATGGTTTTTCATACTTTGGGAATATTCTATGATGCATGTAATGGTTTAGATCTACATAATTCCTTGTTTATCCATATCATGAGGTGATTGACACCACCAAGTGGGGGTAGATGAGAGAGATGTGATAATAATCACAACATATGAATCATTGAACTAGTGTTAGAATGTTTTACATTAAGAAGTATGATGTATGTAGGTAATGGGTGGCCAAGTGACAATGGCATATGTATTGAGTGACAGCAATGCAGCCCAACATCCATTATCTAGGGGTAAAAACGAGAAGTATGATGTGTGGTGTGATACAAACCAAATGCTAGCCTTATTGCAAGGGTGACCTAGTAATACAAAGGAGTACATATTTCACCTATGTGTTTTATGACATGTAGCCACCATAAAAGTACCATTAAAACATGACAATTGTGTGTACCTTTACTATCTATAACATGATAATCACCATAGATGGAGAAGAGACGATTAAGTGAACCCATGAACCTATGTCCATTGTTCCTACAAATGAAAACCCTTGTCTTGTCCTCTTGAATTGAAGAGGATTGGGACACTCTTATAGTCTTGTTTTGTTACATCAGACTTCCAACCATTAAAACAACCATCTTATTCCTTAAAACTTCTTTATAGGATAATTAACTAAAACTTGTGAAACTTTAGTTGTAGAGAATAGATAGCTTTTCCTTCTTGCTCTTGTGGATCGATATCCTACTTTCACATTGAGAGGTACTACGGTGATCCCCTGCACTTGGGGGTTATCAGTCAGCCACGTGACCTCCCACTCAGATCTGAACTAGTTTTTACCAACTTCTTGGCCAAGACAAACCAGGTCTGGCCACTGCCCAAGATCAAAACAGATCAAAAGCGCAAACAATAACAACGAGAAGGATCCAATATTTCTTACTAGCGCATCTCATGCGCAAGAACTAGGAAAAAACCTAGATCCAATGCTCTGATACTGATACCTTCAATCCGGATTACGGATGTAGTATAGCTTTTTTTCCCTAGTAGACCTAGGTTATCGAATCGTCAGGAAGCGAATGCATAGTGAAGTTACTTTAACGGACCTTCGGGAGTTTTAGAATTTCTTTTGTGTTTTTACTGGACCAATAGCTTGTGTCTTTTGTTGTTGTCGATGATGGAGAGAGAGGGCCTAGGTTGTTCGGTTTCACCTATAGCTGTGCAAAACATCTGATAGGAATAAAAGATAGAAATAAAGTATGCATGTACTTGTTAGAGCAAGATAAATTATATGTGGGTAGTGCATCCATAATTGCTATTGCTTCTGTAACCGCTTATAGCAATAACCTACTTGTCTCATCCATAGAAGAAAGAGAACTAATGATATGCATAGTGATGTCACCGTTAATCCCAAGCAAATCCCTCACATGCATCCGTACTACCCCTTCTGTCACTTGGGTTCCCAACCTGCAGATCGGTCATTACTCATAATCCCTATACCTGGCTCAACCCTCGGGGTCTTGGGTACCTGAAAAGTCCTTAGATTGAGGCAAGGGAGGATACAATAATCATCATGTCATACAAACTAATACATGATGCCATCTATGATAAATAACATGCACAAACGCTACATGGCTAGGCTGAAGTCCTTAGCCCAAGGAGAATTACTCACACACAGAGATGAGATCAACAATCACAAACATTGTAATGAAAATCATAAGATTGATAGCAATAGTCTTATAATGTCGCCAATCGAAGAAGAGATCTACTATTACAAGTGGTGGATGCTGACTCGTGTATTAACGAGCTCGTTGGGGAACCCTAAGAGGAAGCTATGATGAGCACAGCAGTAAGTTTTCCCTCAGTTATGAAACCAAGGTTATCAATCTAGTAGGAGCAAGGAAACACCCCAAAGGTGTAGCTAGATGAACTTTGGCAGGGCGCACTACCAATGCCAGCAGCAACATGGATACCTGCACAACACAACCACAGAACTCTGTCCCCAACTTGCGATGAGGTTGTCAATCTCACCGGTTTTGCTTAAAACAAAGGATTAAACATATCGAGTGGAAGAAAGTAATAGTTTGTAGAAAGTAAACACAAAGCAGTAAATAGTTGATTGTAGATTGATAGTAAAAAAAAGGACCGGGGTCCATAGTCACTAGAGGTGGCTCTCCTTAAGATAGATAACATGTTGGGTGAACAAATTACAGCGGGGCAATTGACAAACATCGAGAAAGCATACCAGCATATACTACTCATCTTGACTCCTTTTAGATTCGATTGGGCATTACAACATTATACATAGACCTCCATCCAACTGCATCTATGACTAATAATCCACCTTCAGGCTATCATCCGAACCCCCTCCAGTATTGAGTTGCAAGCAACGGATAATTGCATTACGAATTGCGTGTAAAGTAAACAATACGATTGTTCTATGAACAAAGGATTGTTGTTTTCTCCCTAGTAGCAACAACACATCTAGTACCTTAGAGATTTCTGTCACTTCCCCAGATTACTAGAGGCATGAACCCACTATCGAGCATAAATACTAACTCTTGGAGTTGCTACCATCTACTTGGCCAAGATAGCTACTAACAACGGAAAGCATGCAAGATCACAAATAACAAAGACATGATAGAATCAATAATCAATCTTAAATAGCATCTCAATATCCATCGGATCCCCGCAAACACAACATGCAGAATTACAAATCGATGATCTTGATCATGAACGGAGCTCACAAGATCTAAACATGATAGCACAAAGGAGGAGAACCAGCCATCTAGCTACTACATGGACCCGTAGTCCAGAGATGAACTACTCACGCATCACACCGGAGGCTTGCATGATGATGAAGAAGGCCTCCAGGGTGAATTCCCCTCTCCGACAGGGTGCCGGGAAGAGCTTAAGATCCCTCCCGATCTAGGGATGGAGATGACGGCGGCTACAGACTCTTTCGTGGAATTTTGATCGGGTACTTAGGGTTTCTATATTGGAGGCAATATATAGGCGAAAGGAGAGGCCGAGGGGGTCCCTAGGGCGGCCAGACCACCCCCTGGCGCTGGCCAGGCCTGGTCGCGTGGCCAGGTGGTATGGTCGGGCCCCAGCCCCTCTCCATCTCGTATTCTGGCTCTAGGTGTCCCTCGGTGAAAAACTGACTTTGGCTTTTGTCCCGTTCAATTCCGAGAATATTCATTTTCTGACTTTCCTGGAACCAAAAACAGCAGAAAACAGGCAGCTGACACTATGGCTCTTGTTAATAGGTTAGTCCAAGAAATCATATGAAAAGTACTCCAAAGTGTGGACAAAACATATGAAAGTAGATAAAGCCAAGCATGGAACATCAAAAATTATGGATACGTTTGCAACGTATCAGTGGAATATGGCTATGGAGATGGAGAAGGGATTTGAGATCTGGAAGCGGCTGGAGATCTATGGTAGAGATTTTTGGGGAGGGTCTGGCTTGTTTTCTCTTCGCTTGAGGCTTCTTTATATAGGGGTCCCTTCATGAAAGTTGTTCTATTTGACCTAACGGTGGCGGCACCAACTATACGACCGGATCTATACGGCTAGAATTTTGCTCCGGTCGTATAGTTGGTCGTTAAAGCGTCTGCCTCCGCTTCACAGCTCCTGGTTTCTTCTGGTTGTTAGAAATCTCATATCTTTGACTTTAATGTAGTGATTCTCATCTTCAAACGACATTATCTATGCAGGAAAATATAAAAGAAAGGATTGCATACCCCTCTGAATATTAGGCATTAGTGGCAGGGTTTAGAGAGATAATTCCTCAAAAATATGAATAATATCCAGTTTAAATGTGGACGTAGATGGCTATATTTCAGAGCCATCAACCTCCCCAAGCTTAAACTTGATCGTCCCCGAGCAAGAAAACCAAAATCAAAAAGGAACTCAACATTTAAACTGAAATAACGAGATGGTGATCTTACTCACGATTGGTAGTCTTATGTTTCCTCCACTTCATAAATCTGAAAAACTTCAGCATAGATAGAGTAATGGCAAGCATATCATACGGGTTTTATGCATCCTTATAGTTCAGTAAAATTATTGTTAACATGGATGATTCAAATGAGTAAACTTTATTCAATGTCATGTAATCAACTCATAGGCTTGCCTTTGAACAATAAAGTATAATCATGTAAATTGGGAGTGTGGGAGTTGTCATGAAAAGCATATACACTAGAGTATCTCGATCCTCCCACATCAATAAATCAAGGCTTTTCAAGCAGTACATTTCTATTAATTGTCCTTCAAGAATTTCAGTTCTTAAGTAACTGAGAGCATACCAAAGATTTTTATTAGTTTATCGGGCTGTGATGGACACTCATGGCATCACTAAGGTTTTTGTTCCTTTTGCATAATGATTACTCATAACAGCTAGAGGAGTGATTCCATCATGATTACAGTAACCCGGGAGTGCCAAGAATCTTACCCACTATAGCATTGCTGCTACAAGCGTTTAATCAACTCATAGCCAAAATCTAGGAGTTTCCTCCATGAAGATCATTCGTAAGCCAGCAGAGTTTTTGACATCCCATGAAGTTTGACACGCATAAATCCATATCATTCTTATGATTAACAAGTCAAACTTTGGCATGCTCACTAAAAACGCTAAACATTAATTCAATCGAACAAATCCTTTTAAAGAGAGATATCAAGTCAATCAACATTTTCAGTGGTTTTGAGTGTCTTCAATTGTGAGACTTTTTCTTATTGCGGGACTTTTTCTTATTACAATTGTTTAGCAATTTTTAGGCAAGACTTGGTTAATTACGAGAGCTGGAACAAAACGTACCCAACTAAATACCCATGCAAATGAAAATCTTACTACAATACAAAGACTCACTCCACCAATATAATATTTGAACATTTACTACTAACTAGCATGGATTTCTCAAACTTCAAAATGTGGGGAGTCATAAGGCATACGTCTCATGTTTGGTTCCAATTCTCTCTTCCTTTTTATTTGCTTCTTGGAAACTCGAAGTCGATCACTCTCCTGCAAATATATGAACCTCGAGGCGGAAAGAAAAGAAAGAGGTAAAATAAGGAAAAATGGAAAAATATTTTTGTGGTTTTTAAGAGAGGGAATTTAAAGAATAGAAAATTGGCAGCAAAGCTTGGCTAGAAAATCTCGAAAACAAATAGAAAGAACTAGAAAATAAAGTGTCGGGGAAACCAACATGATTGCTTATAAACTCAAATAAAAACACAACCTCGAAATAAATAAAACCAAATGAACGCCAAATAAAGATACATGAGGAAACTTCCCCAAGCTTAGGCTTTTGCAAGCCCTTAAAATCATTGTGGTGGCAGGAAAAAGTCGTTACTACAGTTTGCAAATTGAGTTGAGAGGTTACTCGTTGATTGTCGGAGGTTCAAAGAGAGGCTATACATCCTCTCCACACTCCCTCCAAGTCCTTGGAAATCTTGGTATGTGGAGAACCGGGTTTGTGGCTACTCCTCTTGGTAAGGAACTTCTTGCTCCTCCTCTTGGTCCTCATCCTCCTCTAGAATCTCCTCCTTAGGTTGGTGTTGCTCAACCTACAAGTCATATAGCAAACGTCCTTCCTCGATAGAGAAAAGACCATTAGGCATAGGAGCGGGGTAGAGATGCCCAGCTTTAGCAATATGCAAGTAATAAACACCACCTCTCCTGGTGAGCATTCCACAAGCTTTTAAAGTGGAGAAACCAACACGTCGCTCACCTAGAACGGGTTGCAACTCACCTAGGTCAATTCCTAGAGCAGTGGAAAGCACGATGATGATGCCTCCACCTGTGATTGGTCCTTGGCTTTGGGAGGCTTGGTGCTCCAAGTAGCGCACAAGGATGGCGCCCAAGTTGAGTGACAAGCCGCAGTTGATGTAAGCAGCCTTTGTGAGTACTAGGATGTCCTCCTCGTTGATTCTTGTGAACTAATTACGTGCCTGCAAAGTGTTAGCAATAACATAGAACAAATAGCGAATTGCAGGATGTTGAATATTCTTCCCCTTGCTTCTAGTAGTAAAACTCATTCCATTATAGTATTGTTCAGGGGTAGGTTCTAAGTCAGTAAAGGATGCGCATAGGGCATTAACATCATTGTTTGGTAAATTAAAACATGCGCACCATTCATCTAATGTTAAAGTGTAGTTGTTGTTCATAAGTCGGAAAGAAATAGTGTCCTCTCCTTGCCATTGTTTAACGGTGCTTTGCAACGAACTCAGGAATTCAATGGTTAAGCGGTGATAAGTAGGCACATCATTGTACACAAAGTTTTGCAGGCCAGCTCTACTGCAAAGTAAATTGAAGTCATCATAAATACCGAGTTGGTTCAATATAATGGGACAAGCCCACTTGGTAGCCTTCACTTCGCGGTTCTTGATCTTGTTGAAGCGATCACGTTGGTGCTCATCCTTGAACCGTATCCCCATGCATTCTTGAGCGACAGCCCGAGAAGCGCTAGCGGTGGCACGAGCACGAGTTTGGCTCCTTGTGTTCATCATCTAAAACATTGAACAAAGACAAAAAATAAAACCTTTTGATCCAACAACAGTAAATACAATATATTCCTCATCATAGCACACTAATGAGTCTCCCCAAAATAATAATTTAGGCAAGAAAATCATGGCAATTGGTTCATAGTAGGTCTCACCCTATATCGATAATGACAATAGATCGAAGATGAATTTGCAAAAGTAATTGGAGGATCGGAGGAGAAACATATCGTATATCACTTGTGTGCGAGGAAATCAAACGAAATTGAGTAGATATGAAGATCTCTTGAGGTTTTGAGAGAGTTTGGAGTTATAAGAGAGAAAAAGGATTAAAGTTTTGGAGTTGGAGGTACCTTCCCGTGCGATTTTGTGGTCGGACCCAACTATACAGCCGGAACAATGCGTTCCCGCTGTATAGTTGGCCTTCTGTCAAAATTTTAGAGTTTCCTCCTGGCGGCGCAGCTATACGGCCGCACCTATACGGACGGAACAAAATGTTCCTGTCGTATAGTTGGTCGTCAAACTATCTATCCCTGGGAAACAAAATATACAAAGGCATAGATATATATACGACTGGAACTATATGGCCAGAATTTTTATTCCCGTCGTATAGTTGGTCGTTAAACTCTTAGTATATTGGAAAAGAATTTGTACGGAGACACCGATATCTATACGACCGGAGCTATACGGCCGAAATTTTTATTCCCACCATATAGTTAGTCGTTAAACTCTCAGTACATATTAAAGAAAAAAATCGACGGCAAAGATATCTATACGACCAGAACTATACGGCCAAATTTTTTATTCCCACCATATAGTTGGTCATTAAACCTTCTGTATGCATCAAAACAATTTTGTTTCTTCGAAAATTATTTCTTTTCCTGTGACTTAGTGATATACCTTGTTTATGACAGAAAATTGACAGTTGAAAGTATCGACCAACAATAGCATGTATAGAGCAGAATTTTAAGTACTACCGAACTTTTTCTCCTCAAATGGAGTTTTCTAGCACTCTTTATTAAACTAAACTAAAACTAAAACTTAAAACTTAACTCAAACCTTTATTTAACATGGTTGCCTCCCATGGAGCGCTCTTTTACGGTCCATAGCTTGACCTTGACGTTACTCACTTGGGCCAGATGAGTGGAACACCCACTCCAAAGTAGTTGGCCTTCAAGGTGATGGCCTCCTTCTCATCATGTTTGACTTTCTTTTTCCTAGGGAAATGGATAACAAAGTGATCCCGCGAAGGCAATTGCAGCTTCATGTTCCCTTCATGGATGTTAATTAAAGCTTTTATAGTTCTCAAGAAAGGACGACCTAGTATGATAGGAGCAATAGTATCTTCAGGCATGTCGACAATAACAAAGTCAATTAGAGTAGGACAACCTTTAATGTAAACTAAAGTGTTCTCCTTAATTCTCACAGCTTGTTTATAAGTGAAATCTACAAGATGTAGTTTTAGTTCAGTGATTTTGAAAGAGCCAAGGTTTAGCTTGTTAAAAGGACTCTTTGGGATTGTTGAGACGCTTGCACCTAGATCACAAAGTGTAGCTATCTCATTAGTCCCAATCTTAATCGTGTGCTCAAATATATCATCTAGTTTAACAGGTAAATTTTCAGCGATTTTCTTGTATTCCTCTTCAAGCTCGCGTACCTTAATCGCTACTTGATCAACGAGGTGTTGATACATGGCTTCATCGGTACCTTCACTCACCGGAATTTTGATGTTGATCCTCTTTACGAGGTCTTCTATGGTATAGCTTGGTGAAGGGGCATTGCTATAATCAAGCTCTTCAGGCTCCTCCCTTTGGATCCTCACCATTTTGAGTTCTTTAACAGGATTGGGCTCAGCTTTACCTGCAAAATTTAGCTAGCAAGAGAGTTTGACTGTCAGTTATCTTACCTAGTTGTGCCTCAATGATTCTCGTTCTTTCTTGGAGGGCCTGCAAATCATTTCTCAAACTAACAGCTTGGTTAGACAATTTACCAAGCATAGCATCATGGTTCTCTGTTATTTTAACAAGAATATTGTTTTGTTCATTTTGTGAGTCTATAAAAGACTTAAGTGTTTCTTGGAGACTACCATTACTAGTTCCCATACTATTATTAGGATTACCTGCAGTACTAGAATAGTGTTTCTGAAAATTAGGATTATAATTCTTCTTCCAAGCAGGGTTATAATCATTACGAGCTATGAAGTCTATTTCTTCAATATTTTGTTTCAAGGATAGCTCTTACCTGGGTTTCCTTACCTTTCAAGGCTAGTATGAGCTCATCCAACTTAGCATTGAGTTCTTCATTTTCTTGTGGTGAGATGGAGTTCACCTTCTTCGTGTTTGATCTATCCACATGAAATTGGGAATGGTTGTCTTGCATATTGTCTAACAGCTGCTTTGCTTCGGTAATATGTTTACCCATAAATGTTCCTCTAGCTGCAGTATCAAGCATAGACTTAGACATAGGATTAATAGCATTATAAAATAAATGGAGGATTCACCAATCTTCCATCCCATGACTAGGACAGTTTCTTAAGCATTCTTTTATCCTCTCACATGCAAGCGCTAGTGGCTCACGCTCTTCCTGTCTAAAGCCAGTAATATTAGATCTAAGTTTCATAGTATTTGCAGGTGGAAAAATTTAGTCATAAATAAATAAGTACATCCCACCCATGATGTAATAGTATTTTTAGGCAAAGATAGCAACCATTCTTTTGCTCTTCCTCTAAGAGAGAAAGGAAATAGATGCAATTTGACCGTATCCGGGTCAACATCTTTTATACGCATCATATCACATATTTCAGTGAAAGTATTCAAGTGCATACCTGCGTCTTCAACAGTAGAGCCTCCAAATTGATTCTATTGAACCAAGCTTAAATAATGAGGCTTAATTTCATAGTCATCAGCAGCAATTACTGGCTGAGTAATAGGAGTACGCAAATAATCATTGTTGAGAGTAGCAAACTCCCCAAGATTCTTTTCAACCATATTTCCTATGTTTTGGGGTTTTCTTAAACAAAGAATTATAATAGTAAAAGCACGAATTTAAAGGCTAACTAATTTTTTTGGTTTATCAAATAAAGACTGAAAGCAAACTCACAAAATTAAAATCAAGAGTTAAAGCTAGAAAGGTTCCTAATAACCTCACCAGGGTAGCTATTGCTTCCGCGACAACGGCGCTAGAAAAAGGGTTGATACCTTTGATCCGGATTACCGAATCCCCGGGAAGTGAATGCGTAGTGAAGTTACTTTAACGGACCTTCAAGAGTTTTAGAATTCCTTTTGTGTTTTTACTAGACCAATAGCTTGAGTCTTTTGTTGTTGTCAATGATGGAGAGAGAGGGCCTAGGGCGTTCGGTTTCACCTATAGCTGTGCAAAACATCCGATGGGAATAAAAGATAGAAATAAAGTATGCATGTACTTGTTAGAGCAAGATAAATTATATGTGGGCAGTGCATCCATAATTGTTATTGCCTCCGCAACCACTTATAGCAATAACCTACTAGTCTCATCCATAGAAGAAAGAGAACTAATGATATGCATAGTGATGTCACCGTTAATCCTAAGAAAACCCCTCACATACATCCGTACTACCCCTTCTGTCACTGTGGTTCCCAACCTGCAGATCAGTCATTACTCATACTCCCTATACCTGGCTCAACCCTCGGGGTCTGGGGTACCTGACAAGTCCTTAGATTGAGGCAAGAGAGGATACAATAATCATCATGTCATAGAAACTAATACATGATCCCATCTATGATAAATAACATGCACAAACGCTACATGGCTAGGCCGAAGCCCTTAGCCCAAGGAGAATTACTCACACATAGAGATGAGATCAACAATCACAAATATTGTAATGAAAATCATAAGATTGATAGCAATAGTCTTACAATGTTGCCAATCGAAGAAGAGGTCTACTATTATAAGTGGTGGAATATGGCTATAGAGATGAAGAAGGTGTTGGGTTCATAGCATAGAAAACAAAAAATTTCCTACGATGGGAACTATACGCCAAGATCTATCTACTAGATACAAGCAATGGGTGGATATACATCCATAGAGAATTTACCCTCGGAGACAACAAGGCTTTTTTAACGAGTTGGAACTCGTGGATGATGTAGTCATACACTTGCCGATCTCAAGATCGTGATGAAGTCCAGCAGGTCCGGCTCCAGCTCGTCCATCAGCTCCAGCTCCAGCAAGTCCAGCACTACCAAGTCCAGCACCGCAAAGTAGTGGTGCATCCGTGATCGCGCACACGTCACGTACCCTGACAACCTCCTTCCCTCGCTCCAGCAAAGCAGCGGAAGGAGCAACTCCTTTCCAGATAAAGCCACTGGGAACATGTATCTCGCTAATCCGAAACCATGGGGAATAACTAGAGGGGGAGAGAGATCCTTCACGAGGAGGTGTGTGTTGTGAGGAGGAGAGGGGAGGCCTTTTATAGGGAAGAGGGGGGATACCAAGGGCCATGGCGTGGCAGCCATGGTGGTGCCCCCACCTCTTCCATCATTCATGTGGTGGATGCTCCACTCACATAAATATGCCTCCACTCACACTTCCACTCACATGCATTAAATTTCCACCAAATTTAATGCAAGCTCTCATTAAATAAAACTATTTTATTTATTTTATTCAGAATTTTGTCAATTACTTTAATTAACAAACATTCACATAAAACCCCCTACAACATTTCAATATCACATGCAGAACCAGTTTCTGCAATTTCACCCGAAACAATTCCGGTTTCCATCGAAATGATTCTAGCGCTTTCTTAAATGTTTATCTGAAACATATTTTCTCCAAATGGTGTCAATATCCCTTAAGTGTGTCACCCTACGGTTCTCAAATAATGCAGACATGATCGAGACCCCTCTCTGATCAATAATCAGCAGCGGGAACTGGAGATCCGTACCGACTCCCACATATTCAACGATGACTTTTGTGATCGTGTGAACCTTTAACATCGTAGCCAAATCCCTTTGTCTCGTGATATATTACATGTCCGAGATTTGATCATCGATATCTAAATACCTAGTTTAATCTCGTTACCGACATGCACTCTTTTCTCGTTCTCGTGATATAACATTCTAGTGATCACATCACTTGCTTGCAAGCTATCTTAATGTGATATCACCGAGAGGGCCCAGATTATATCTATCCGTCATCGGGATTGAAAAATTCCACTCTTGATCCATGAGCCTCAACATAACACCTTCGGAGTATCTGAACCCACCTTTATAGTCACCCTTTTATGGTGTGACGTTTGATGTTATCAAGTTACTCTTCCGATGTTAGCAATTAACATGATCTTATGGTCTAAGGACTTAGATTACTTCATATGATGTTATAGCAATATAAACATAATGACTTTGATCGTAATGCTATACTTCGGATGAATGTTCATCACATCATTCCACCAATGTTGTGACCTCGTTATTAACGACATCCAATGTCCATGATCAGGAAACCTTGATCATCTTGTTAATCAACGAGCTAGTTTATAAGAGAGGCATAACTAGGAACTTTCCTTTTGTTTAGTAAACACACATGTATTAACGTTTCCAAATTAATACAATTATAGCATGCAAAGTAAACATTTATCATAAACAAGGAATAAGATAATAATCACTTTATTATTGTCTCTCGGGCATATTCCCTTCAGAAGGGTTTTGAGATCTGGGGGCGGCTGGAGATCTGTGGCAGAGACTTTTGGTGAGGGTCTGGCTTGTTTTCTCGTCACCCAAGGATTCTTTATATGGGGGTCCCTTCACGAAAGTTGTTCTGTTTGACCTAACGGTGGTGGCGCCAACTATACGACCGGACCTATACGGCCGGAATTTTGCTCAGGTCGTATAGTTGGTCGTTAAAGCGTCTGCCTCCGCTTCACGGCTCCTGGTTTCTTCTGGTTGTTGGAAATCTCATATCTTTGACTTAAATGTAGTGATTGTCATCTTCAAACGACATTATCTGCGTAGGAAAAATATAATAGAAAGGATTGCATACCCCTCTGAATATTAGGCGTTAGTGGCAGGGTTTAGAGAGATATTTCATCAAAAATATGAATAATATCCCATTTAAATGTGAATGTAGATGGCTATATTTCAGATCCATCAGATACCATTATTGGTTGAAATGCAGAGCTAGGCCCAAAAAAAACTTTTCTGCTCCAGCAAGGTCTCCGACGAGCCACCTCAAGATCCGGCTAAGGTCAAACGCAATAGTCTGTACCTCTCGACGCGCAGGTGCGGAAGCTGAGGAAAAACATCGTGATGGTATCGTATGTTCCCCTCATATTGTCCGGCTCCGATGACTTCTCGATCCTAGGACCACCTCATCGCCGGCTCCATTCTCCTCCTTGCCTCCGACTTTGTTGCTGCCCTACGTTGCCTATGAGCACCACAAGTGTGGTACCTCTGTTGTCACACACACGTACAAGGTGGAATAGCAGCAAGAGAGATGCTAGTCTCGATCTTTCCATCACGGGACATGAAGGTGGTTGCCAAGTTTAGAAAAACCCTAGGAAGTAACACTAGATCCAAAAATGTGTCTTGTCCGCCACCACCCACCTTCCTTTATATAGGAGAGTAGGTGTAGGCATACAACATTTGTCTCCCTCGGTCCTAAACCCTAACCCTAGTCAAAGTGGGCCCAACCCATTAACACGTGTCCTTGTCCGAACAAGTCTAACTTGCTGGCTTGTGATAGTCGGATCATCATCTGCCTAGTCCCACTCTCTTAAGTATGCGATCCCACAGGCTTACGGTAAGCCGGACACAGTTCAGTAATCATTCGGTTAGAGCAGTAGCTTAGTGACTTTCTGACTAGAGTTGATAATCGGTAGCAGCCTCTAGAAAGACTTGCCGACTCCCGGTTTCTACAAGTGCCCTCAATGTGACGATATGTCTGAGTCCCTTTGCCTCACGACATTGGTGATAAATCGCAGGGGGTACTCTATCATCCTAGTGTTGGTTTACTCTCTTCTTGTTGTAGTGATAACTGATTCCCTCCGACTTCACTAAGTCGGACTACCTCGATCAACACTTGATCGAGTAGCGCATGGCCATGCTTCTGAATCATATCACACAAGAGGGCCCAGAGAATATATCTCCGAGATGGAGGGGCAAATTCTGTCTTGGATGATCCATGTCGTGCAGCTTGCTTCAAAGTTAGCCCAAGACCATCCTTATGACTCCCAGTTACGGTGAGTGTTAGATAGAGTCAAAGCCAGCTTTTCCACAACTCGGATCGTGCGATCCCCTCAGGTCTACAGATTTCACTATGTTAGTCGGAGCGTATGGTAGTGTGTTCATGTCTTACTAACCTTTGGATCGGTCTGGCTATCGTACCTCTTCCTACTAGCCAATGCAAGGCGGATAACATATCCATGCTCATGACACGTTAAACATTGTCATCTTCTGACTTACAAATTAGTCTCGGCAGTGGGTTTCTCTCCTAACCTCAAATGACTAAGGACAAACTGGCTAGAGTTAGATATGAGTATGTGGTTCCACACCCGCAACAATTGTAGTGACACATACAACTAGCTCTAAGCCGGATACTAGGTTACAAATACAGGGTGGAACGTGAGCCTCTATGGCATCATTCCTAACATGATGCTCACCATCGGCTGCAAGGTGGCCGTGCTGCTCGGGCGACACAACAACATGCCCCTCCTCGTCGACCACGTGCCGACGGTGATGTTGTTTGGGCATCAAAGGGGGCGGCTTAGCCTCGGCATCCACGATGACATGCGCGCGCTGCCGGTGTTCTTCATCGAGCTCCCCATGCTGGTGGCCCCACTGCACAAGGAAATGGTCATGGAGACATGAACGAGCCAGGTCAATACGGACAAGGAGTAGGCCATGACGGGCACGAACAAGGAGCATGCCATGGCGGGCATGTCCTCCTCCTGTCCTCTAGCCCGCGTAGTGCCGGTGACATCAAGCAGGGCCTTGCCGCGTGCCATCCCAAGACGCCAAAGACGCCTCCCTCGTCGAATTGATTCGGAAAATCCGTCGAATTGGTGCTAGCCGACCGACGACGGGGCTGTTGTGGGGCGCTCCGGCGGCGGCGGATGGACTCGTGCTTCTCCATCGGCAGTGGAGAACTTTTAGTCATCGGTCTCGCGGCCTCCTATATTTAGGAGTCGGAGAGGGCAATTCTTAAAACATGTAGTCGTGTAACGTCGATTGGGGATCAATTAGATGGGGTTTTAGACTTTAGAGGAGCAAATTTAATATTCTAAAAGGTTTTTTTGGATGGTTTATAGATGCTCGCAGCAAGCCCATCGCAAAGCATGCATCACCGGCCAGAAGACATAGACCCAGGACCTACGCTCGGTGTTCATCAAGGTCCCTAATGTTAGTGTCTTTGTGGTGTCATGGTGGCGCATCTCAGATGGCGGTGGATGCGCTACATCGAATAATGGTGCCCCAGCTTCAACTCCATCTCGGCGACGTTTAGGCGTCGAGAAGCTTGTGGGATTATGTCTTCAACGGGCGTGTGCTCCGGCTTTGTGTCGTGGTGATCTCGTCGTCGATCTAGTCATGGCGGCCTTGGAGTGCGGTGGTGCGGACAACTGCTGGTTTGTGGTGGATGGTGGAGGATCCGTCCACTTGATAGGCGGGGTGGCGCTGGTCCCGAATCCGCCGTTGAAGATGCTCGGAGGGCTCCTCCGGCCGATGTTGCATAGCAGTAGGCTAGATCCAGTCTTACGAGGCTGGTGGTTATTGCGGCTCATTGACGCCTTATGGCTAGGGGTTTCTTCAGTGCCGAAGTGTGGACCAACTGCTGGTGATCCACTTCTTCTCCAGCGACGACGAAGGATTTAGGTCCTTAGTAGTTGTGGCGAGGACGGTTTGCAGCTGTTCAACCGTTTGGTTTTTCCTTGTTTTTTGTTACTTGTATGCGTTTCATCTTTATATTGCTACAGTTATAAATACAAGTAATGTATGCCTACGGCGTACATATTAAAAATAAAATTGCCCATCTGGTAGTACAAATTAGTGTCGAACTGAAACCCGGCTGTTTGGCACCCGTAAAATAGCATTCTCCAGTGTTGTGTTACGACAGGTTCAAAACATCTTTTGAGACCTCGTATGCGCATGCATCTCTACTACTAGGACATACAGCCCACCCATCTCATTTCTTCAAGGGAGCCCACCAATCTCACCAAAAGCCCAACTCTGTCTCACCAAAAGCCCGTTTATTCCCCGCAAAAAAGCCCGTTTATTACCCTAGGCGTCGGCCGGCGTGCTTGCGCGCCGCCGTCAACCATGACTGCCGGCGGCTGTCGCACTTGCGCAGCTACCGCTCGAATTCGCCGCCAGCTAAGAAAGTTTCTCATCCTCCCTAGAACCCGGCTCCAATCCCCTAGGAACAAGGGATTACTATCTGCCATGGTAATCCCTTGTTTTCCCTTTTGCTTTTAGAAGGGAAAATGTTGTGTACACAGGAAAGGCTATTGCAGTGTCTGCGCATATATGTTGCCTGCTAACAGGATCCTCTGTTTTCAAAGCAGCCGCATCCTGGAGTTGCTTGTGGTTCCAAGAAGGAATGACTAGTCCACTACCAAATCCAAAATCATGGTGGTAAATGGGATACATCGTAGCAATGACATGATAAGGTAATTTTACAAGTTCATTATTGATGCATTGCAAACCAAAGCAAGTGCCATATGTTCATAACCAATAGCATTACAACACGGTGCCGATTTATATATAGCCTACAGACCAGGTGGCCCATATGGTTGAATAGGTAATCAAACATCGATATGCTAGTGCAAGGCATTACAACGCAGCATGCAAAAAGTAATTACGCCCCTCAAACATGCAGTACAGTATGGTGAATATGTTCTTCAGGTTTTATGGCATAGGGCGATTTTCAGACGAAACAAAGGGCTTAGGAGGAACCTGCAGATTCTGCAACCTCCCGGTTAACATGTTTACCACCTTTGTCATTGAAGGCCGATTCTTTGGGTTCCACTGGATGCACCACAGTGCCACAATAGTCAGCTGCCTCATCTTTTCTTTCTCTTCCGCTGTCGTTTCTGAAGCAATCTCTAATTCTTGCTCGTCGATTACTTTCTCGTAGATCCACTCCGGGAGGTACACCTCATGCTGGTTCTCGACACTTGGGTCGGAGTTCCTCCTCCCGCTCACCATTTCTAACACGAGCATGCCGAAACTGTACACATCTGACTTGTAAGACACCCCTCCAAAGTTCCGAGAATATAGCTCCGGTGCAATGTATCCCATAGTGCCTCTTGCTGCAGTTAAGGTAATGATGCTTTGATCCCTTGCACACAGCTTTGCAAGGCCGAAGTCTGAGATCTTCGGATTGAAGTTGTAGTCCAGCAAGATGTTGTGTGGCTTGATGTCAAAGTGGAGAATGCGCTGGTTACACCCTTGATGTAGGTATTCCATTCCTCGGGCAATGCCTAAAGCAATATCTAGCATTTTGTTGGGTGCTAGGAGTTGTCTGGATATATTAGTAACATGTGAGAATATGTATTTCTCTAGTGACTCATTAGGCATGAATTCGTAAATGAGAGCCCGTCTAGTTCCTTCGGAGCAAAAGCCCAAGAGGCGGACTATATTTGTATGGTGGATTAGTCCAATGGTTGCAACTTCATTGATGAATTCCTCTCCCTCCCCTGTAGAGCTCTCTAGCATCTTGACTGCCACAGGCACTCCATTTGGTAGCTCACCTTTGTATACACTTCCAAATCCACCCTGGCCGAGTTTATCCTTGAACCGTCTTGCTATCTTCTTAACTTCAGGGAAAGTGTACCTTGTGGGTTTGGATGTGCCATATGCCTTGAGAAACATTTCGACCTTCATACTTATCTCTTCATTATACCTTGACTTTAAGGAGAGATAAAGTGCAGTGGCCACCATCGATGAAAGAACTACAAACGCAGCGACAGATGATGCTGCTGAATTAAAGGAAAGGAAATTAGCCAGTTGCATTCAGAAATGAGTTTCTGACTCTTATTGCATTGAGAACACGGAAGAGTTAGGGTGGTAAACAATAAGAATTTCAATTAAAAAGATTAAGAGTTGCAGCATTACCTGCAATTGGGATGACATGCGTACCTGCAAGTAGAAAGAAGATAATTAGTTTTACCTTCTTCCACAATTAGATGTAGACAAAAACATAAGAACGCTACTTATATAAATTTGTTAGGAACCACTAATTCCTGATTTTTACACAAGTCTGCTGTGTGGGTATAAGAAGGGCATATATGTTAGGTAATTTCCTGCTGGCTTCATGTAGCATCATACATAGGGTGGTATATTGATTGATATGTTCCCTAATTATGCTATAGTTGTGCTATTATTTACTTTTTAAGGAAAAACTGTAGGCGAGGCCGTGGCAGTGAATTTACTAACAAAAGCATAAAAAGTGCTACATAGAATATGTACGTGAGTAATTACAGACTTAAGAAGATTCAAGAGACTCAGGATTCAGGAACATGGAATGAAAGGAGGACTACGAGAGGAAATTCTATTCCATGGTTTACTTTGTCATCATTTTCTTTTACTTATCATGCAAACTTAGTAATAAAAGAGTATGAATTGCTACAAATTCTGGAACATATACAGATGATTGAATTCTAGAAATTGAGATAAAGTACCTCTATACAGGAATCACATATTTAAATGTACATATTTCGGAAACATAATTGTTGAATCATTTAGTGAGTAGCAATAGAGATAACTTGTTGATTGCTTAATACGCTTACAAGGTACACCACTCCAGAAGTCAACTTAGCAAAAACAAAAACCATTAGTTACACGGTCAATCAAATTCAACCTTCTAACTACAACTTATAGTCTAATACTGCCTCAGATGAATATTGGTCTTTACATCTAAAAATATCTGCAAAGTGGTCAAATAAATCATATCATTTACCTTATTTGTGTGAATTTTACAAATTAGTTAGCCATCATAACTTTGCACTGCCATCTCTTGACCAAGTTTTTGAGGGAATGTCCACTGATGCGAACCTAGAGACTATATGTGCTTGCCCAAGTTAGTCATTGGTCTTATTGCATTACAATTTTGTTGATAATCTTGCTATAGTGAAAATCTCGTGGCAAGATTTAATACATTTAACAACAGAATATAGGGAAACGGAAAACAACAAAATGGAGACAAAAACTAGAGTGCGGTTCTAAAATAAAATGTTACGCCATAAGGATATGGGATTTCAACTAGGAAAAGGAACTGTACCATGGTGCTGGCAGAAAGCTTGTTGTCTTTGCGAGCTGAATCCACAGTGTCGACCTTTATGTTCACACCGTTGGCAGACATCTGTAATGTTACTGAGGTGCCAAGTGAATGTTGTTTCACCAAAATTGAGGACTGTATTTGCCTTTTCACGGAAGGTATCCGGGTCAGAATTTGGGCCATATTTATCATAAGTGAAGGGTATGAGGATGCCTTTAGAAACAGCCATGCAGTCCCGTGGAAGATCAGAGATGTATGCATAATATGATGCCAGATACCAGAATTGGCTAGCATTGTTACTAAGACAAGGAGCTGGGCCAGCTATATTATATGGATCTCCTGGTACGAAACCTGTTGAACAACGTACCAGGGTCGTAATTTCTGGTGATTGAGGTTGTTCGTAGACATCACTTGCTAAGTTTGCTGAGATGAGCTTCTGAAGTGGGCACTGCGTTGATGGTTCCACAAGCGGGATTATGTTGATGACGCGGTGCCTGTAATAGATCGCGGTCACTTTGGAGGAGCCAAGAACATGGTGATCAAGGATTATGTCATCCCCGGAGCATGATAACTGCATGCCAGGTGCGCCACATGATGGTGGGTGGGTTGAAAGACGGAATGGGAACCGGATCTCGGGCCCATGTTTGCTGCATCGGCGTGATGAACACTTTTTGAAAAAATCTTCATCATCCGATGCTGCAGTCACATAGGTTTGATAGGTGGGGAGAGAGATCAATATCAGCGAAACAAGAAATTTATGCAAGTCCATGGCTAAGCAGGATGTATTGGAGATGAAGATGGAACATGAGAATACCAGGAGTGCAAAAATGGCTGTTTGCTTTAACCTCTGACGAGGATTGGGGCGGCTCTTGTCATGATAGTTACGTGCCTGGCAGGAATTCCAGCTGCCACTGAAATCTCTGCAATAGGTGTTCTGTGGTTGAGAAAGTTCTGTGGGTCTATCACTGGCTGTACCATTCATCCTGTTTAAACACACATATATATCCTCGTTTTTCTTGAATCATGTATCACTAGTACTTTGATAGGATTCCAAAGCTATGAGGACATGAAGCTTGTATCTATATAACATTTAATTTCCTGGGAAACACAGAGTGTAAAAATTATTTAAGTTATAATTAGACACACATTTAATTTCTTGGAAAAATTAAAACTTGGAGGAATAACATTTGTATTTAAAAATTATTCTAATGGATGATTAGCTACTCAAAAGTATGTGTCAATTCTATTTCGTTTATCTTTTTTTGTTTGTTGCTTTGAAGCCTTCATCACCCTGGCTATGTGTACATATCCCTGTAATTGTACATGTATATTCTTGATACTCTGTTTTATTAAAATATATTCTCGAGACTGTGACATAATTGGACCAGAATGCACTTCGACTCTTCCTCTTATGTTAAGTCGAGAGATCCTGTCCAACGACATCACAATCATGTATAGTCTGTAGCCGGTATGCATGGTTACCATACTTTAGTGGCAAGTAGCCTTCCAGTCTGCCATGGTTATGCCATTTTCATTCCATGGTTTTACCACCCTGCTAGTCTTAACTGATAGCTGGAATGACTGACGAGTGATTACAACTTTACTGTGTAGTCCAGTCGTTGTCAGAAATAATCAACCATAAATCATGGAAATGCTTTCAGTTATTGCTGTAAAGAATAGAAGAGGGCATCACTAGGAATTGGTGCTAGTTGTAACCTGTCTAGACTCCACTAACGCCACAACAGTCTTCCATTAGTCAAGAGGTCACGATCATGTAGAATAGTCGTTATTTAATTACCCAACTTGGCTTGACTGCCATGGGGATGCCCACTGCTCCTAGTCAAGAGGTCACGATCATGTAACCAAGTCTGCTACTCCTAGTCAGCAAGACAGTGACCTCGCAGTCATTTAGAGCTACTAGTTGGAGTAATTCTTGTTAGTTTGGCAGCCATACCCCTATTTGGCGATTTATTAGTGTGTTTGTGCTTCTCTGAACCAGTCTGCCATGGTGATGCCCACTGCTCTCAAGGCCTTCACTATCTTGTTTGTGCTTGCAGTTCTTGCTTCAGATCAGGCCAAGGGCGGAATCATCGGCCTGGTTGTCCTTCCTTCTCGTGTGGCCCTCTTGGACACGTATCATCCCCATATCGTCAGGCAAGTGATCTGCTTGGATGTGGTTGTCGATCTTATGGGCTAGTTTGCGGTGATAGCATAGCTACAATTCACATCAACAATGCAACATATTATGACCTCCATCAACGAAAGTGGTCCCAGTCAGGGGCTAGATAATTCAAGTTATGCAGATGTTGTTAAGTCCATGAGGAGCGGATTTTCTGTTCGATTCCCTTACAATTATTTTAGTGAGAGCGTGAGTATCAAAGATTGCCTAATAAACTCCTTCCGGTGACTTCAGGATTTTGATATCTGTACAGAGTGGTTTTTGTTTGTTGCCTGGATCACAAGTGTATATACCTGCCTTCTTATCCGAAATTGCTGACCTCTTCTTCATTCCTTTAATGTGTCATATGGTATTGCAGCTACTACCATGAACTGCTGCTGATCTGCACATATAAATATCAAAGACATCTGCACATTTAAATACATAATCTACACTTAGAGTTGAAGATATTATGAAAATTTTGGGAAATGAAAGTAGTTCAGTTATAAGTAGATATTCTCAAAAATGAATTAGCTCAAATTTAGTTTTTCCCTCTGATAAACATGCCTTGCTACCTGATACATTTCATATCTCAAATGAATGATGTTTTCTTACCTGTCATTTTTCTGGTCTCTGTTATTTTTAACTGTCTTGAGGCATTTAATTGTGACTGGGACAGAACTAGACAAGTGGTGAGCTAAAGGATGCTGGGTCGTCCTCCATTAGTCAAGAGGTCACGGTCATGTAGAAGAGTCCGTATTTAATTACCCAACTTGGCTGGACCGCAAGTGGCCAAGTCTCCTAGCCAGCCACCTCACAGTCATCTAGAGCGACTGGTTGGCATGTAATGACCCTCCTTGGAGTTTTTTTTGTTCGTTTGGCAGACACACCCTCATTTGGCCCTTCATCCGCGCGTCCGTGATTCTCTGAAATAGTCTAAGTGCTATGGTGATGCCCAGTGCTCTCAAGGCCTTCACTGTCTTGTTTGTACTTGCAGTTTTTGCTGCAGATCAGGTTAGAGGGCGATATCAACGTGCAGTTTTTCCTGATTGTCCTTCTTTCCCGTGCGGCCCTCTTGGAAATGTATCAGCCCCATTTCGCCAGGCAGGTGATCCACCTTGGTGTGGTCATGGATCTTATGAGCTGGTTTGCAGTGATACCAAGGCAATAATTCTCATCCACGATGCAACGTACTATGTATCTTCCATCAACTACACTGGTTCTTCCTTCTGGGTCATCGATGCTCACCTGGGTTTATACAACAGCTGCCCTCTACCTCGGTGGAATCGTCCTCATAGCCCTTCATACGTACATGAAGGCATGGAAGTCGAATTAGCACCACTTGCAGGTAGTCAGGCTTGCTTTCTTAAATGCTCTCGGGAAGTAAAGGACAATGGTATGTACATTCCCGTTGCTTGTCTGAGCACCAACGGTACTTATGTTTACGTGTTAACTGGTTATGGATCTAATTATATGGAGTATCTCGAGCCTTCTTGTGGGTACTTGGCCATGACTCCTTTGCCTTGGAAAAGTAGGGGGCTAGATAATTCAAGTTATGCAGATGTTGTTAAGTCCATGAGGAGTGGATTTGCTGTTCGATTCCCTTACAATTATTTTAGTGAGAGTATCAAAGATTGCCTAATAAACTACTTCAGGTGAGTTCAGGATTTTGATATCTGTAGAGAGTGGTTTTTGTTTGTTGCCTGTATCACAAGTGTATATACCTGCCTTCTTATCCGAAATTGCAGATCTCTTCTTTCATTCCTTTACTGTGTCGTATGGTATTGCAGCTGCTACCATGAACAGCGAGTATCTGGTAAAGGCATCGTGGAATCTGCCTCGTGCATTCTTTGGTATGATGCAGAATTCTGGTTGTGCGCATTGCGAGCAACTGGGTTTGGTGATTATGCCACAGTAATCATAGCACTCGCCATCTGGACTGTGAAGTGGATTGCTGGTAATTCAGAACGTCGTGCTTTTAATTTCAGTTTCTTAATCATCACATCTACACATGCGTGTACCCACCAAAATCTATTTAAACTTGTTTATGTAGTTCTATGTAAGTTCGTGTTGGCACCGCTGACCGTGTTGATTTTCCTCGCCTACAAGTACATGAAAACAAGAATAACAATCGATGCGGTCGAGAAGTTCCTTCGAATGCAGCAAATGCTCGGGCCGATAAGGTATGCCTATACCGATATCACCGCAATCACAAGCCATTTCAGAGACAAGCTGGGCCAAGGTGGCTACGGCTCCGTGTACAAGGGTGTTCTACTCCCAGGTGATCTCCATGTTGCCGTCAAAATGCTAGAGGGCAATTCTAACTGCAACGGAGAAGATTTCATCAACGAGGTCTCCACCATCGGCAGAATCCACCATGTAAATGTGGTTCGTCTCGTGGGGTTCTGCTCTGAGCAAATGCGAAGGGCTCTGGTTTATGAATACATGCCTGGAGGTTCTCTTGACAAGTACATCTTCTCATCAGACAAAGAGAAGACCTTCTCCTGGGATAAGCTCAACGAGATAGCATTGGGCATTGCCAGGGGCATCGACTACCTTCATCAAGGGTGTGAGATGCAGATTCTACACTTTGACATCAAGCCGCACAACATCCTTCTTGATAGCAATTTTGTCCCGAAAGTTGCTGATTTCGGTCTCGCCAAACTGTACCCAAGGGGCAACAGTTTTGTGCCATTGAGCGCCTTACGGGGAACAATTGGATACATAGCTCCTGAGATGATATCTCGCAGCTTTGGCGTCATATCAAGCAAGTCCGATGTTTATAGCTTTGGGATGCTACTGCTGGAGATGGCCGGAGGGAGAAGGAATGCTGACCCAAATGCAGCAAAGTCAAGCCAGTCTTACTACCCATCTTGGGTATATGACCAGCTGATTGAACAAGAAGTGGGTGAGATATCTCCTGTTGACGACATGCATGAGTTGGAGAAGAAGCTGTGCATCATTGGATTATGGTGCATTCAGATGAGGTCTCAAGATCGTCCGACGATGAGCGAGGTGATAGAGATGCTTGAAGGTGGCGTCGATGGCTTGCAGATGCCGTCTAAGCCATTCTTCTGCGATGAGGGGCATGCCCATGTTGATGATTCTTACCATCTATCATCCGAGCTGACTGCAATCTCTGAGGAGGATGAGTGAAAGTATTTATGTAGGATTTAAGTGTATGATGAAGTGATGGACTTTCCTCAGGAGAAGCTTAATTTATGGTTGTAGTTGTACCGATTTTATGAAATAATTGTTTTAGAGTCTTGCAAACTTTTAAGCGGAAACATGTAATAGCTAGCAGTTAAGAGGATTGAGTCCTCCCAAGTGCTATGTCCATGCTTAAGTGCTAAAATGTAATATTCTTCCTGGAAGACATATTATTTGAATATATTGAGTGAGTAATAGCTTGTGAAGGGAAAAATTATTAGCACGAATGTTGAAGACGAAATACTGCATTATGTCGAGTGCCCCTACTATAAGGGGAAAAAAGGGGCATGATGTCAGAAAAGATGCAGACTATTCTGCTTCGTCATATTAAATTAACTCTGTATGTGGCAGTGTCCAATTTCCTGCTATTATCGGCGGCTGTCAGGTCGGTCATCCTGTTAAGCATATATGCCACGATATTTTGCGCCATCTGTGGAAGAAGAGTCTGCATGTAACAGTCAGAGTTGTGTATGAATTCAGAGTTTCCAACTGTGGAATGCTCTGATGCCGTGTCTTGTGATGCGAGTGTGACCGGAGACTCAGCTGCCGTCGGGTAGTGGCTGCGAGAATGACATTCCTCCGGTGCATATGAACCATAAAGTACTAGTGGACAGCAGCCACGACCTCACTCTCAGGGCTAAGAATTTCTGCCTCTACATTCTCATCCTTACAGACACATAGGCTTATGAATCATCTGTAGGCGTATGAATGACCACGTTCTGTTCAATACAAACCACGTTCTGGCTAAGCTTTGCCCACCCAGCATGCCATAAACATTACAGAGCAATGGCCTACCATTCAGCTAGTTAGTTTGGGTCCGCCCTACAGTTGCCCACTATTAACTCAAGAGAAAAACACCTGAGAAGAACACACAGGGCCTATGGTGACGACACGCTTTTCAAGTCACACCTGAGAAGAACACATAGGGCCTGAAACTCTCATAGCTGAAGAGGAGAACTGCCAAGCACGACCTATGCACCAAGAGAAAGATACAATGAAATCCGGCTTCAAATGATACTTGGGGAGGCAGAAATTTCCTTGATTGGGTACTCGAAAGCATCGTGCTACAATAGAAATTCAGCTAGACTACAACACGGCAAGTGTTTTTCTTCAAATAACACATAAACAGTGCTGATCACACTGATGCAACGTGACAGACTGAGCTAAGAACTACAACAGTCATTCCTTCACCTGGAGAAACAGACCCAATATCAGCTCAGCAACATACATAAAGAAGAGCTCAGTAACAAATATCATATGACTGGCTGTAGCTCATAGGAATACGACGACACAAAATAAATCCACCAGTCATTTCACGCAATTTGTTGAGTAAGTTGAATGATGTGCCTGATGCTTGTAGTATAAAAATAGGGCACTGATATTATTGCTCTCAACTTATCAGTTATGAAACAGCTAAACCAAGGGAGAACTCTGGGCATGACATAGGCATGAGGTGACTACAACATCAACTCCCTATACAGCATTTGGATAATATGGAATCATTTACAATGGCATCACCGTCATTTTAATTGTTTGTCTCTATAATTCACATGTGTGAATCCCTATTGCCGAATGAAAATAGTCTGAGGGTGCATGTTACCCACGTTGGTGGCCAGATATTTTCCACACAAAATACGAATCAAATATGCCAAATCTCACAAGCTATATTCAGAAGATCGTACCTCCAGAACCATTTCAGCACATTAGTACATCAAACAAGAGACTGTAGCCCTATGGATCGTGCAACAGGTCAACTTCATCACGTGCCAAGAAGCATAAGAAGTCAAGTAATTAACATTTTATAGTAAAAGCAAATTGATACAAGGCAACATTGAGTCAGTTAGCACATGAGATGACAAATAGCACATGAATCAATTAACTCATTTTGTAACTCATACTTCATATACAACTCATAGCTCACTTTTTGATACTAGCAACAGAAGAAAAATTACATCTGCTGTAAATTGCAAGCCATATTAAAGAACATATTTTAGTTAGCAACCTCATAATGACGAATTTAGCAGATAAGAAAAATAAGGGACTTTCTCATATAAAATGCCCCCTCTTCATGACCAAGCTAATAAATTCTAGCAGCAAAAGACCTTGGGCTTTCGATGAAAAATACATGGAGCCTAATTCAAGACAAGAAAAGCAATTATTGTTCTAGTTCATCATCAAGAGACAAAGAAAACTATTACTCCCTCTATCCTATAATATACATCTTACATTACATGGCGGAGGGAGTATTGCATAAGGTATGGATTCAGTGAAAATAGCAATATTAGAATTGATACAAGTAATGGATAAACTAATACATCTAGCTTTGAGATTCCAAACATGCCAACCAAGTTACTAAATGACATTTGATTTTACATTTTACTCATTTGCTATTTTATTTGGATATCCCATGAATAATTACAGCTGATGATACCATACAAAAAATATAGCTACAAGTTTGTCTAGTAATAAAGTGACAATTGTCGATTAAGCTTAAGTTGTTATTGACTTGAGACACACAATGGAGAGATTTGAGCAAACTTGTATGAAACACAACAAGATTGGGTTACCCCTAGGCCACTACAATATAAGGACTAAAGATGAGCAATCACCTGGTGTATAGAAACTCTTGAAAGGACATAGCGATAGATGCCCGTGGTTTCATAAAGTTTTCTAGATTGCATAGACACCCGCACCACACAACTCAACCCAAGACGCTAGCCTAAGGGAGTAACCGGCGCAACCCCCGCGCTCCAGCCTCAGCCCACAACTTAACCTCTGCTTTTATCGTGGACAATATAATATGGTAACATCGTAGTGTGATTGGGCCCGACACGTTGGGTAACGAGCTCATGCGTGGTGGGCTCTCCCCCATAGATATAGGCTGGTTCACTGTTGAGCCGGGTTGAATCAAAGAAGGAAACGAGTTCAAAAGACATTCACATTCATGCTGCGACCGAACGAGTAGAGCCCAGCAAGTTGGGTAACGAGCTCTCGAAGAAATAGGCAAAAGAAGGAAACGAGTGGGTCAAAAGACAGCTGCGTGCGACCGAAGGAGTAGAGCAGTCGTCGCGTGCGTGATTCCATCGAATTGAAACGAGCCAAAGACGCGTCTTCCTCACCCTCACCTGCGCCGGCCCAAATCACAGAAACGTCAAATTAAAGAAGCGTCGCGTTAGCCATCCATCGATTACGTTTAATTGTTCGGGGAGAACAAAAAAAAGTCGAGACTCGTTGGTACCTACGTACACGTCTGCACTACGGGAAAAACTTTTTTTTGCCGTGTGGCAAAATTACACGGCAAAGGCCCTTTGCCGTGTGTTTTTTAAATAAGACACGGCAAAGCTTTTGCCGTGTGTCTTACGCTAGATACGACAAAGTAAAGTGAGATGACGGTTCCCTTAGAGATGACGGTGTCTATTCTTTGCCGTGTGTCATTTATAAATTCAACACGGCAAAGACAGCCTTTGTCGTGTGTCACCCATAAACCTACACCGTGTGTCCCCATAAAACCTACACGGCAAAGGCGCCTTTGCCGTGTGTCACGTACACGGCAAAGATGCTGCCTTTTCAAAATAAATTGAAAAAAAATCAAAAAAAAATTCAAACTTTTTTGAATATTTTTTACTTGTTAATCTCATATGGGATACTTTTAATCCTAAGTTTGCTTAGTATTAGATCAAATTACACTCATGATCAAACTTCCCCTATGGTCACCCAACCTAACACTACTCTAGCCCTAGCACGCTTAACTTCTTCGTTCCTTCCAAATGAGCTTCCGAAAAAAAAATCATACCTTGTCGATAATACTTTCATATCAATCATATTAACTATTGGACCATGATGTCACAAATCTCAGTTCTAGATTTCAAACAATTATTTAATTAGACAACAATGAATAAATAATAATAATCTTGAATCCAAATAAAAAATAAAATGATTTTAATTTTTTACCTTTTTCTATTTAATATGGAATAATTCATATATTTAAATCCGTAAATCAGAATTCGACAAATAAAATATCTAAATTGATCAGAAAAATGAGAGGAATCCAAATATGACATCCATATCATATTGTGAACCTACAAATGACTTTTGTAAAAAATCATGAGCATCATATCATGTACCTGCAGTTCATATCTTACCCACTTCCTACCGATTCGGTAGAAATTTGTCTTTTTCACCAAGGGTGGACGAAAAGGTTTTAAAATCCCGGTTGAGACATTGTTCATGTAAGATGGTCTAGTATTTTTGAAAAATGAGGTGGTAGCATTTTTGAATTGAACATTTGGTGTTGCTTCACAAAACGCCCCGATTTTTGCGCTCCAAAAATAGAAAATGGCTTTTCTGTGCGACGAAAAGAAAAACTTTCTCCTGCAATATTGTTCTCCGTCCCATGATGCACATACATGCACAATATGGGCATATTATGACAAACTATGTCGTGATTCTGCCCATAACATTGATCATTTGAACCAAAAGCCAAGAAACCTCGAATGAGATAGGTCATTTTGTAAAGGTTTTTTTGAGACATAATCAATATACCAAGTTTGATATTTTTCCTTCCAACTATATCACAAAATATGACACCACGCGAAGGTCTCGCATTTTTTTGATTTTTTTGATTTAGTTATGGTCATTTGAAACTATCCTCAAACCCTAATCGAACAACGGGCATGACGATTCTTAGCTCGGGGCTGAGCCTCGCTAAATTTGCATTGGATCTCTGAAAAAACATCATATTATGAACCTAAAAATATTTTTTGTAAAAAATCATGAGCATCATATCATGTACCTGCAGTTCATATCTGACCCACTTCCTACCGATTCAGCAAAAAAATGTCTTTTTCACCAGGGGTGGACGGAGAGGTTTTAAAATCCCCGGTTGGGACATTGTTCATGTAAGATGGTCTAGTATTTTTGAAAAATGGGGTGGTAACATTTTTGAATGGAACATTTGGTGTTGCTTCACAAAACGCCCCGATTTTTGCGCTCCGAAAATAGAAAATGGCTTTTCCGTGCGACGAAAAGGAAAACTTGCTCCTGCAATATTGGCCCCCATTCCATGATGGACATGCATGGACAATATGGACACGTTATCACAAAGTATGTCGTGATTCTTCCCATAACATTGATCATTTGAAGCAAAAGCCAAGAAACCTCGAATGAGATAGGTCATTTTGTGAAGGTTTTTTGAGACATAATCAATATACCAAGTTTGATATTTTTCCTTCCAACTATATACAAAATATGACACCACGCGAAGGTCTCGCATTTTTTTGATTTTTTTTGATTTAGTTATGATCATTTGAAACTATCGTCAAACCCTAATCGAATAGCGGGCATGACAATTCTTAGCTCCGGGCTAAGCTTCGCTAAACTTGCATTGGATCTATGAAAAAATATCATATTTTGAATCTAAAAATGATTTTTGTAAAAAATCATGAGCATCAGATCATGTACCTGCAGTTTATATCTTACCCACTTCCTACCGATTCGGCACAAATTTGTCTTTTTCACCAGGGATAGACGGAAAGGTTTTAAAATCTCCGGTTGGGACATTGTTCATGTAAGGTGGTCTAGTATTTTTGAAAAATGGGGTGGTAGCATTTTTTAATTGAACATTTGGCGTTGCTTCACAAAACTTCCCGATTTTTGCGCTCCGAAAATAGAAAATGGCTTTTCCGTGCAACGAAAATAAAAACTTCCTCCTGTAACATTGTTCTCCATCCCATGATGCACATGAATGCACAATATGGGCACATTATCACAAACTATGTTGCGATTCTGGCCATAACATTGATCATTTGAACCGAAAGCCAGGAATCCTCGAATGAGATAGGTCATTTTGTGAAGGGTTTTTTGAGACATAATCAATATACCAAGTTTGATATTTTTCCTTCCAACTATATCACAAAATATGACACCATGCGAAGGTCTCACATTGTTTCGCTCATTTTTGTATTTTTATGCCTGTTTTAAACTATGGTCAAAATGGCGAGTATGGAGATTCATATTTAACATAAATATCTAATATTTGAGTGTAGATAGATAGATCTTATTTTTATGCAAATTTTGATATATTATTTCTATTTTTCTAAACTAGAATGATTTTTTTATGATTTTCCTAAGAGTAATGTGATAAAAGAGAAAAAAGAAAAAAAAATAGAACTTTGTTGTGTATATATCGGAATACACACGAAAAGGCCCTTTGCCGTGTATATTGCGGAATACACACGGCAAAGACCCTTTGCCGTGTATACTGCGGATTACACACAGCAAAGGGCTGGCGAGGGCACACGGCAAAGAGGCCACCGTTTGCTGCCGTTAGCTCATTCCCGTCAAGTGGACCTGTGGGGTCAAGGGTCCCACCTCGTTGCCGTGATGACACCTATGCCGTGTGCCGCTGTCAACTTTGCCGAGTGTTTTTTCTTTGTCGTGTTCCTTTGTAGGTCTTTGCCGTGTTCTTTTTCAGAAATTTTCCGTATTCGCGTACTTTGCCGTGTGCTTTCTAGGTTGTACACGGCAAAGATAAACTTTGTCGTGTTCCAGTCTATTTAGCACACGGCAAAGCCGTGTCTACACGGTAGCGGCAATTTTTCCCGTAGTGCTGCCAGCTGTCCCTTGCCCTATTAATTTTGTTCCTTTTTTTTGTCTTACGTATTAAAATGAAAAGAAAAGCACGCACACACGCACGTGTGTACATGCACGTATATACACATCTTGGTTAGTTTACTTCTTGTTTTAACACGTCGATTCGCTACACCTCTCTTGGTTGTGCGAACTTCCCTACACCTCTCTTGGTTGTCCTATGATCCTATACCTCATACAACTCTCTTGAGAATTTGGTCCCTCATACTCCTCTATTGGACATCTGGTCACACATGCACCTCTCTCAGCCATCTGGTCATCTGGTCTCACATAAACCTCTCCTAGTCGTCCAGACCCACATACACCTCTCTTGGTCGTCTGGTTCACATACACCTAACTTATTCGTTTGGGAGATCTTGGGTTCTGAGATCTCTATGGTTTTAATATGGCAATGCTTGCTCGTCAAGCATGGAGGGGATAATCCAAATTCACTTTGTGGCAGGGTACTAAAGGCAAGGTATTTCCCTGAATCATCTATTTTGTAGGCCACGCCGGTGCCTGGTGTCTCTTATACATGGCGAAGTATCTTGAAGGGAGTTAGTCTTTTAAAGGAATGTATGATATGGAGGACTGGAGATGGAAGACATGTGAATATGTGGTCTGATCCTTGGCTTCCTCGGGAGGGTTCCACTTGTCCTATAACCCCAAGGCGCCAAAGTCTACTTACAAAAGTCCATGAGCTCATCGATCCAGTCATGGGTACTTGGGATGAAAGGTTAGTATGTGAAACTTTTTGGGTGGCAGATGCAAATATTATTCTTAAGATTCCAATTAGGGAGGACTTTGAAGATTTTCCAGCCTGGCACCATGATCAGAAGGGCTTATTCTCAGTCAAGTCGGCTTATCACCTATATATGATCATCAAAAATTCTGACCTTGCTGGTTCTTCTGGTACTAAACAGTCTTTGTCGCATTGGAAGAAAATATGGAACCTGAACATAGTCCCAAAGATCAAGCAATTTATCTGGCGTTTGGCTCACAATAGTTTACCCCTCAGAACAAACATTAAGAGACGTGGTATTGAGTGCGACACACTGTGTGTTTGCTGTAGGAGACTAGATGAAGATGGTGCTCATTTATTCCTCCAAGGTAAGGAGGTTAAAAGGGTCTGGAAGCTGATCGGTTTGGTGTCAATTCGTGATCGCATGAGTGCATACAGTACTGTTGAATCCATGATACATGAAATTTTGGGCCTCCCAGAAGCTGAGAGGATCTTGACTTGTTGTGTGATTTGGCGATGGTGGATTGCAAGGAATAAATTGAATGCTGAGGGACAACAGCTGTCAGCGGAGGCAGTAGTCAGGGAAGCAAAATACTGGACAGCAGAATCCCTCCAGTACTGCAAAAAGAATACACGCGATGATCTGATGAGTAGTAGCGAACCAAAGCAGATTAAGTGGAACCCGCCAACAGGTGATATTCTAAAAATTAACACTGACGGGGCTTTCTTAGCGGAGACTGGTACTGGTGGATGGGGCTTCGTCGTTCGCGACCACTCAGGTGCTGTCAGAGGTTCAGGAGCGGGTTTCCTGGACAAAGTGTCAAGCGCCGCTTCCGCTGAAGCTCAGGCATGCCAGGAGGCTCTGTACGCTGCTGCCAGTTGGGGAATGGGACACATTCACTTGGAATCGGATGCCATCAATCTCATCAAAGCCCTCCAGGACAGCTCCTTCGATCGTACGCCAGAGGGTGTGATTTATCGAGACATGCGCACCTTTTTGCGCCTCAACTTCATTTCTATTTCTTTGTCATACTGTCCCAGGTCTTGTAATAAGCTGGCACATGAAATTGCGGCGGTTGGTGTACGTAGGCAGGAGGTCCGGTCACTGTGGCCGGAATCCTTGCCGGATGATGTTTCTGTCCTTGTGACCAGCATGAGTGCTGAGTCCATTGGTTAATGGAATCGTGTGTTCCACTCAAAAAAAAAAAAACTTAGTCGTTTGGAGCTACATATACCTCGTCTCTCTATTATTAGAACCCACGTAGACCTCTCTCGGTCATTTGGCCCAACATGCACTTCTCTCGATTATCTCAATCGTGCATGCACATCTCTCTGCCATCCCGTGTCACATATACCTCTCTTGGCCATCACATAATCCTCTCTTGGTCATCTGAACCCACACACACCACTAACCTTCATCTAATCCCATGTAAACCTCTCTCGGTCATCTATCTAATAGTCATCTGGTCCCATGTACCCTCTGTTAAATGGTTGAACATAAACTTCTCTCGGTTATCAGGGCCTATATGGACTTCTCTCATTCAGCTCGCATACACCTATATAGTTTATAGGTCATCCGAACGTCACGTAAAGTTGACAAGATTGCTACCGATCAAGCACTATATCTTCACCCATAAATAACTTAAGCTAGCTATAATGTTACAGATACAAATAATTAAGTAAAACCCTTTTCAAGAGGATTTCTTTCTAAGAAAAAAAGCAACTCTAAGTCACATGAAATATTAGGCGAATATGCGTAGAAAATTAAGTCGCTAGATTGATACGTACATGCACCTGACAAGGAAAAGCGCTGGTAACCCAAGTCATGTTCGGAAAAATACTTGCTTGGATATCGCTAGTATGTTGGTGCATGTTGTGACCCAACCTTCACACCATCACGCAGGGCCTCCGCAGCTCCGCCCAGGGCAGCCCATGTGTCAACTCCGTTTTGGCATCCGTGGAGTACATCATCAGGCAAAGTCAATGTGCACCGTTCCTCCTCCTTCTCCTCCTTCCTGCCAAGGTGGCTAGGGTTTTGTCGCCTCTCATTAGTGATGTCGTTGTTTTGCCTCGATTTTGTGGCCTTCGGGCTATGGAGGTGGGATGGATCTAGGCCCCCGCCGGCGAAGGGCTCTGTTTTCTTGTTTTTAGGGTTCAAGTTTGGTAGGGCGACGCTCAGGTGGCGGCGGCGCCGCCTATTCCAATAAGTTCTTCTCGGCTTCAGCCCCATATTGACGGTGACGTCGAGGAGCTTGTGGGAGTGGTGTGATCCTCGAGGACTTCTTCTGGCTATGGGGATTTCAGATCATCAAGGAGCTTCATCGGCAATTCATCCTTCTTACTCGTCCTTGGGATGGATGTGATATTTTTGACCCGTTCGACGACTTCCCGTCCACAACCAACAATGTCAGGCCGGCTCAGGGAGGAGAGAAATGGTGGCGCTTCGTCGACACGGTCTAGAGGTTGAAGATGAAGGACTTCTCAAGGGTTTCGATGTAATTTTCGTTTTGTTGAGTTGCTTTGTACCGTTCGATGTTTTTAATGCTAGATTCCTATTCGCAAAAAAGAATACATCAAGAAAAACACTGCGCCTGCTCATCTCGGATTTCAATTTCCTAAGATCGATTTAAAGAGGGATTTAATTACTAGCACGATTAATAGCTAGCGCTTGGAATGCAGCATCCATCCGCGTGAGTCGACTCCCCCAATAAGATCGCGAGAAACCGTCTCCACCGGATCGCCCCGCGAAATATGATCTGAAACGTCCACGTCCCACACATCCAACGGTAGCTACTCACCTCCATCTTCTCCCGAAAATTAACGCACATCGCAACTACAGTCCCGGCGCATCTCTCCTCGATCCCCAATTCCCCTCCCCAATTGCTGCCTCGTAGACGCCGCCGCTGCCGCTCAATGCTGCTCCTCGCCGCAGACCCTGCCGCTCCGCTCCCTGTCCCGCCACCCCACTTGCGTCCTCTCCCCTGCAGCCCGTCCGGCCCCTCTAAACCCTTCCCCCTAGCTCGTTCTCACCGGAATGATAGGTGGCCGCGCCGTCACGGCCCGTTCTTCAACCAGCGCCTCGACGAGGAGGCCGAGAAGGTGCGTCTCCGGGGCCGCCCGCTTGCGCCGCCGAGAAGCAGCGCGCGTGCACCGGCTCACTCGACAACAGCGGGGACGTGGCAGCCGTAGCGATTCCGCCGAACCTGCGACTACGGCGCCGCCCAGGGGCGGAAGCACAACTATTAGGACGTCGTCGTTGAGCTGGTATGTGCTTATTTCCTCGCTTCGGTGCTTGCTGCAATGTGCGCTGTCCATTGGGGTTTCCCCTACGGTGAGGGCGAAAGGGAGGATTTAGGTTCAGATAGGGGCCACGCGCCTTTGCAATCGATTCGGCTGATTTTGCTGCCATGGAGGGTCGAAATGTTCTCCTAGAGTCAGCTTAATATTCTTAGGTATAAATGTTGCATTGTGCAGATCCTATACCATGCTTGTGCACTTGGAGAACAAAAATACAAATCATGTGTTGTGTTGCCAACCTAGCTAGTTAGGTCACGGCGAGCAGCAGCATCCTCATCTGAAACGGTGTGTGTGTGTGTGTGTTTAGGTCAATGATGCGCAATAGACCCCATCCCTGGTATTGTACTTTGGTCCTGGAATGCGCCTCTCTTCGCAACCCGGAGCTACTGCTGCTGCTCGGCTTCGACTACCTCCTCCATGCCGCAACCATGGTGCTACCAAAGTTTGGCCTCGGCTACACCACCCTCTTGTGAGCTCACTTCTTGTTCTAGTGGCTATGTAGTTCACCATTGTTTGGTCGTCCTACTGCATGTGATTGTGTCAAAAGAATAATCTTGAGATATGCAATTCTGCACCATTTTAGTTTTTTTTTTGGCTGCAACATTTATCTCTAATGTAGTGCAAGTGGGCATGACCAGCTAGGTTCTATGTGAAAGTACCAAATTATGCCGGTTCTATAAATGTTTGGCTAATAATAACCTCCATTCCTTCTGAAATTTATTCAGATACGATGGTGCGCCAAACTTCTATGGTGGTCAAGTGCATACTGCTCATGGTACTCCAAGAATACTAGAGGACATAGCTATGGTCGGCAGGTATATCATATTCACACTCCAAGAATACCAGAGGACATAGCTATGGCTGCGGACGAAATTGGCACAACCGGAGATGGAACCGACAGCAGCGGGGACACGGCGACCGTAGCGATTCCACTGGACCTACGACTATATCGCCGCCAAGGGGTGGAAGCATAGCTATTAGGACGCCGCCATTGAGCTGTATGTGTTAACTTCCTCGCTTCGCTTGCTCACTGCCATGTGTGCTCTCCATGGGGGTTTCCCTGTAGTGAGGGAGAAAGGGAGGATTTAGGTTGAGATAGGGGCCACGCGCCTTTGCAATCGATTCGGCTGATTTTGCAGCCATGGAGGGTCTAAATGTTCTCCTAGAGTTAGCTTAATATTCTTAGGTCTAAATGTTGCATCTTGTAGATCCAAAACCATGTTTATGCACTTGGAGAACAAAAATTCTAATCATGTGTTGTGTTGCCAACCTAGCTAGTTAGGTCACGACGAGCAGAAACATCCTCATATGAAATGGTGTGTGTGTGTGTGTGTTTAGATCAATGATGCTCATGTTGGTACTAGACGAGATGTCATGCATCTCTACAAGCTAGTACTAGTAGAATCGCGCATGCAGTTCACGACGTGAAGCGCGCAATGAAGTCCAGGTCAATGACTTGCAGCGCGTCGCCTGGGGACAATGCAAACCTATTACTATTTCAATTTCCTAAGATCGATTTAAAGAGGGATTTAATTACTACCACGATTAATAGCTAGCGCTTGGAATGCATCATCCATCCGCGTGAGTCGACTCCCCAATAAGATCGCGAGAAACCGTCTCCCCTGGATCGCCCGGCGAAATATGATCCGAAACGTCCGCATCCCACCCATCCAATCCCACCCATCCAACGGTAGCTACTCACATCCATCTTCTCCCGCAAACACACGCACAGCGCGACTGCAGTCCCGGCACATCTCTCATCTCGATCCCCAATTCCCCATCCATTGCTGCCTCATAGTAGACGCCGCAGCTCCCGCCCAGTGCTGCTCCTCGCGGTAGCCCCTGCCGCTCCGCTCCCCGCCCCACCACCCCACATCCCACCCCTCTACCCCTCTCTCCCGAGCTTGTTCTCACCGTCGCTCACTGGATTGACCGGTCGCAGCGACGTCACGACCCGTTCCGCGGCGTTCCTTCTTCAACCAGCACCGCGACGAGGAGGCCGAGAAGATGCGCCGCCGGGGCCGCCTGCTTGCGCCGCCGAGAAGCAGCATGCGTGTGCTGGCTCACTCGACCTGCGGACGAAGGAGGCACAACTGGGGACAGAGACGATGATACATTGCAAATGTATCTATAATTTTTGATGTTCCATGCTTGGTTTTATCCACTTTCTTGTGTTTTGTTCCAACTTTGGAGTACTTTTATTATGATTTCTTGGACTAACCTATTAACAAGAGCCACAGTGCCAGCTGCCCGTTTTCTGTTGTTTTTGGTTCCAGAAAAGTCAGAAAATAAATATTCTCGGAATTGGATGAGACAAAAGCCAAAGTGCCCATTTTTTCGGAAGGGATCAAGTGCCAGATTACGAGACGGAGAAGGGCTGGGGGCCGGCCACACCACCTGGCCGCGCGGCCAGGCCTGGCCCGCGCCAGGGGGTGGTCTGGCCGCCCCCAGCACCCCCTCGGCCTCTCCTTCCGCCTATAAGTTGCCTTCGGGACGAAAACCCTAAAGACCCGATCAAAAATCCACGAAAGAGTCTGTAGCCGCCGTTGTCTCTGTCCCTAGATCGGGAGGGATCTGAAGCTCTTCCCGGCACCCTGTCGGAGAGGGGAATTCACCCTGGAGGCCTTCTTCATCACCATGCAAGCCTCCGGTGTGATGCGTGAGTAGTTCATCCTTGGACTACGGATCCATGTAGTAGCTAGATGGCTAGTTTCTCCTCCTTTGTGCTTTCATGTTTAGATCTTGTGAGCTCCGTTCATGATCAAGATCATCTATTTGTAATTCATACATGTTGTGTTTGCGGGGATCCGATGGATATTGAGATGCTATTTCAGATAGATTATTGATTCTATCATGTCTTTGTTATTTGAGATCTTACATGCTTTCCATTGTTAGTAGCTATCTTGGCCAAGTAGATGCTAGCAACTCCAAGAGTTAGTACTTATGCTCGATAGTGGGTTCATGCCTCTGGTAATCTAGGGAAGTGACAGAAATCTCTAAGGTACTAGATGTGCTGTTGCTACTAGGGAGAAAACAACAATCCTTTGTTCGTAGAACAATTGTATTGTTTACTTTACACGCAGTTCGTAAAGCAATAATCTGTTGCTTGCAACTTAATACTGGAGGAGGTTCGGATGATAACCTGAAGGTGGATTATTAGTCATAGATGCAGTTGGATGGCGATCTATGTATTATGTTGTAATGCCCAATCAAGTCTCAAAGGAGTCAAGATGATTAGTATATGCATGTATTGCTTTCTCGGTGTTTGTCAATTGCTCCGCTGTAATTTGTTCACCTAGCATGTTATCTATCTAAGGAGAGCCACCTCTAGTGAACTATGGATCCCGGTCCTTTACTTTACATACAATCTACAAACTGTTTCTGCTTTGTGTTTACTTTCTGCAAACTTTTACTTCTTTCCATTCGATACGTTTAATCCTTTGTTTTCCACAAAACACGGTGAGATTGACAACCTCATCGCAAGTTGGGGACAAAGTTCTGTGGTTGTGTTGTGCAGGTCTCCACGTTGCTACTAGCACCGGTAGTGCGCCCTGCCAAAGCTCAGCTAGTAACACCTTTGAGGTGTTTCCTTGCTCCTACTGGTTCGATTAAACCTTGGTTTCATAACTGAGGGAAACTTGCTACTGTGCTCATCATACCTTCCTCTGGGATTCCCAACGAGCTCTACATCAACACCGCCATCAAGAACTTTTCTGGGCGCCGTGCATTGAGCCATCAATGACAGCAGCGGGGACGCGGCGGCCGTAGCGATTCCGCCGGACCTTCGTCTACTATGGCACCGCCAAGGGGCGGAAGCACAGCTATTAGGACGCCGCCGTTGAGCTAGTATGTGCTTATTTCCTCGCTTTGTTGATCGTTGCTATGTGCGCTGTCCATAGGGGGGGTTCCCCTGCAGTGAGGGAGAAAGGGAGGATTTAGGTTCAGGTAGAGGCCACGCACCTTTGCAATCGATTCGGCTGATCTCGCAGCCATGGAGGGTTGAAATGTTCTCCTAGAGTCAGCTTAATATTCTTAGGTCTAAATGTTGCATCGTGCAGATCCTATACCATGTTTATGCAGTATGTGTTGTGTTGCCAACCTAGGTAGATACGTCACGGCGGGCAAAAGTATCCTAATCTGAAAACAGTGTGTGTGTTTTTAGGTCAATGATGCACAATGGAGCCCATCCCTAGTATCGGAATGTGGTCCTTTAATGCGCCTCTATGCGCAACCCGGAGCTACTGCTGCTGCTCGGCTTCGACTACCTCATCCATGCCGCAACCATGGTGCTACCGAAGTTTGGCCTCGGCTACACCACCCTCTTGTGAGCTCACTTCTTCTTGTTCTAGTGGCTATGTAGTTCACCATTGTTTGGTCGTCCTACTGCATGTGATTGTATCAAAAGAATAATCTTGAGATATGCAATTCCGCACCATTTTAGTTTTTTTGGCTGCGACATTTATCTCTAATGTAGTGCAAGTGGGCATGACCAGCTAGGTTCTATGTGAAAGTACCAAATCGGAACCAAATTATGCTGGTTCTTTAAATGTTTGGCTAATTAGTATAAGTTATAATAACCTCTATTCCTTCTGAAATTTATTCAGATATGATGGTGCGCCAAACTTCTATGGTGGCCAAGTGCATAGTGCTCATGGTACTCCAAGAATACCAGGGGACATAGCTATGGTCGGCAGGTATATCATCTTCGTACATTTGTAATCTTGGATTTGCTGGGATGTGTCTTGGGTTCTTTTCGTTCAAGTCCTATTGTCTCCATATAATTAGAGAGCTATAATCAATTTTTACTTTTCTGTTCTGGATCAAATGTCTACACTTGAGTATCTCCTACTCATGTATTGTTCATTGTTGCCTACTCCTATGTGGTAGCGTTTTTTTCTCCCGAGCTTGTTCTCACCGTTGCTCGGATTGACCGATGGCAGCGGCATCACGACCCATTCTGCGTCGCCCCTTCTTCAACCAACGCCGTGACGAGGAGGCCGAGAAGGTGCACCGCCGGGGCCGCCCGCTTGCGCCACTGAGAAGCAGCGCACGTGCGCTGGCTCACTCGGTCGCGGATGAAATTGGCACAACCAGAGACGGAGCCAACAACGGCGGGGACGCGGTGGTCGTAGAGATTCCGCTGAACCTGCAACTATGGCACCGCCAAGGGGCGGAAGCATAGCTATTAGGACGCGACCATTGAGCTAGTATGTGCTAACTTCCTCGCTTTGTTTGCTCACTGCTATGTGCACTCTCCATGGGGGTTTCCCCTGTAGTGAGGGAGAAAGGAAGGATTCGGCCGATTTTGCAGCCGTGGAGGGTCTAAATGTTCTCCTGGAGTCCGCTTATAATATTCTTAGGTCTAAATATTGTATCGTGCAGATCCTATACCATGTTTATGCACTTGGAGAACAAAAATACTAATCATGTGTTGTGTTGCCAACCTAGCTAGTTAGGTCACGGCGAGCAGCAACATCCTCATCTGAAACAGTGTACATGTGTTATCAGGTCAATGATGCACAATAGAGCCCATCCCTGGTATCTGACCGTGGTCCTTGAGCGCACCTATCTGCGCAACCCGGAGCTACTGCTGCTGCGCGGCTTCGACTACCTCATGCATGCCGCAACCATGGTGCTACCGAAGTTTGGCCTTGGCTACACCACCCTCTTGTGAGCTCACTTCTTCTTGTTCTAGTGTCCATGTAGTTCACCATTGTTTGGTTGTCCTACTGCATGTGATTGTGTCAAAAGAATAATCTTGAGATATGCAATTCTGCACCATTTTAGTGTTTTTGGCTGCAACATTTATCTCTAATGTAGTGCAAGTGGGCATGACCAGCTAGGTTCTATGTGAAAGTACCAAATTATGCTGGTTCTATAAATATTTGGCTAATTAATATAAGTTATAATAACCTCCATTCCTTATGAAATTTATTTAGATACGATGGTGTGCCAAGCTTCTATGGTGGTCAAGTGCATACTGCCCATGGTACTCCAAGAATACCAGGGGACATAACTATGGTCGGCAGGTATATCATCTTCGTACATTTGTAATCTTGGATTTGGTGGGATGTGTCTTGGGTTCTTTTCGTTCAAGTGCTATTGTCTCCATATAATTAGAGAGCTATAATCAGTTTTTACTTTTCTGTTCCGGATCAAATGTCCACACTTTATCTCCTACTCATGTATTGCTCCTTGTTGCCTACTCCTGTGTGGTAGTGTATTTTCTTAAACAAGGAATAAGGGAGCCTATTTCCTTATCCACCACTCTGGACTTCAACTTCATCTTACTTTCTACTTGACACCTCATGTGGAAAAGGTGCTATACCTTCCCTATCCAATTTGAGAAAATAATCCTAAGTGGATCCCTTCCAACACTTAATTGTTTGGCGACAACTAATAGCATTATCTCATAAATAATTTCATTATGGTTCATATTTAACAACCGAGCCGGTAAATGATGTGCTTTAAGCACTAACCTGATACATTATGCTTTAGAAACTAAGTAGTTATTGGTTGTCATTGAATGTCCAGAAGCAGGCTTGTCAAATATGAATTGAGTACTGCAACTTTTGATGTACATCTTTTCCTGAACCTGACTACCAGTATGGTGTGTGTGCATTTAGATTGCTGCTGGAGATGTCTGTGCTATATATATGACAAGAGACCATGCATGTTGCCATTCTGTTCCGCTGAAAGTATTCTTCTGAGAAGGCTATGTCTTTGAGTGGTAGCCACACACATTTTGTCTCCTGCCGGGTTACAAAATTTGTTAACTAATTACTTGATTTGAACATTTAGAATAGTACTATCTCATAGATTTCCTTACTATTTTTCTCTATGATGGAAAGTTTGAGAGGGAGCGGGCATGCATTGGTCTTTAAAGACAATTTAGTGATATGTCCATACTAAGTGATGTTGCCTAAGAAAATGCATTAGATATGGAAAATGGAAATAAATCGGGTACTACTTCCTGCGCATCATACTGTTGTATTTTTAACACTTGCGGAGGTAGAGTTGAGGTTCTCAAACATGTGTACCTGTATGTGTATTAACCTATTTTATGCTACCAAAAAGTGTTGACATGACTTTACGTTGAATAATAGACAAATTGATGCATGAATTTAGATCAAGTTGGCACCATGATCTTACACAGTTAATCAAGATTAATCTATTATCATGTAATAATATTTGTTGATTGGATCATGTTGAAATATTTTTTGTGAGTAACTCCAGTATACTCTTCTATACGATGTAGGTGATGTCTATGTACCCACACCATTCTTGTGTTGCAGTAGCACCTGATCTGCTTGTGTCTTTTTCAGGTCATAGATGGGACCTAGAGCCTACCACTGGTCTTTGGTCGTGGTCTTGGACATGCCTCTTCACACGCAACCCAGAGTTACTGATGTAGTTGCCAACGAGGGATCCATTGGTGATGCTTCTTGACTTCGACTACATCCTTGGCACCACACCAGAACCATGATGCTGGTGAAATTCGGCCTCGGCTACACAACCCTCCGGTGAGCTACTTGGGTTCCTTCTTCCTGTTCTACTGGCTTTGTTGTACCACGGCCATCCAGGCCTTGACAATTCTGTGCTCTGCTTCTTGTGACATAGTTCACAGTTGGATTTTACTCAATGTGATTTTGTTGCTGTAAAATATCATTCTTGAGATATGAAATTCGGCATCACTTTAGGTTTGCTGGCTGCAATGTTTATCTATAAGGTGGTGCAAGCGGGAATGCTCAGCTAGATTTTGTGTGGAGTACCAAATCAAAAGCAAATTATGCTAGTCCTATAAATGGCATTATGAAATGCATTCTTTTATATACACTAGGTATATCTGATAAGTGATTCCTTTTTATTGATCTGATCCTAAATCTCTTGTTCTTGGATAGTCCAGTTTTAAATATCTCTCGTATTTTATTGGTTTATTTGATGCTATGGTTTAGCTACAAGTACTCAGTATTTTTGTGCTCATTGACATTACATGGAATTTCAATTCTTTCTATCTCTCAATCATGCTATGTACTAGTTTATACTATCTAGACTACTCTAAGTTGGACAATTATTATGCTATCTAGTGAACATGTGTAGTCTTGATCATGCTTTGCTTAGGGAGGAATAGCTTTGTTTATTTGACATAGTTCTCCTTGGAATATGGTAATGACTGAACCACACTACACTTGCACTTGATCATCTTAAATTTGATTTGCATTGTTTTTACTTCCTCCGATCCATAATGCGTGTCACTAATTTAGTACAACTTTGCACTACATTTGTGACACTTATTATGGATTGGTGGGAGTACCTTTTTATTGATATCGCTCCTTAATCTTGAAAGTCTAAAATGGTATAAGGATCATGTACTTACTTCTTGTGAACAACATTCACTATATGGATACCGATGTTTGACTTTTTATATGCATCCTACAATATTTTTTTGGCAATGTGCCCATGTAGTTATCTCTTTTGTTAGTTAGGTCTGGCATGACACGACTATTCCGGTGGTAGTGTTGCTACTAGGATAGCAGTTCCGGCGCGGCGGTTGGCTTGGCTGACCTTCGGCCGCGACAACCGGGGACGGAGCCAACAGTAGAGGGGACGCGGTGGCCATAGCGATTCCGCCGGACCTGCGACTATGGCACCGCCAAGGGGCAGAAGCACAACTATTAGGACGCGGCCATTGAGCTGGTATGTGCTAACTTCCTCGTTTCATTTGCTCACTGCTATGTGCGCTGTCCATGGGGGGTTTCCCCTGCTGTTAGGGAGAAATGGAGGATTTGGGTTCAAATAGGGGCCACACGCCTTTGCCATCGATTCGGCTGATTTTGCTGCCATGGAGGGTGGTTGTTCGACACGTATGATCCTATTCTCCTAGAGTCAGCTTCATATTCTTTGGTCTAAATGTTGCATTGTGCAGATCCTATACCATGTTTATGCACTTGGAGAACAAAAATATTGATCGTGTGTTATGTTGCTAACCTAGCTAGTAAGGTCACAATGAGCAACAACATCCTCATCTGCAACGGTGTGTGTTTTCAGGTCAATAATGCGCAATGGAGCCCATCCACTATAATCTGACTGGTCTCGGAATGTGATTATTCACACAACACGGAGCTGCTGTTGCTTGGCTTCAATTACCTCCTCGGCCCCGTGCCGCAACCATGGTGCCATCGAAGTTTGGCCTCGGCTACACCACCCTCTTGTGAGCTCCCTCCCTTCTTCTTGTTCTAGTGGCTATGTAGTTCACAATTGTTTGGTCCTACTGCATGTGATTGTGTCAAAAGACTAATATTGAGATATGCAATTCTGCACCACTTTTGTTTTATTGGCTGCAACATTTATCTCTAATCTTGTTAGATCACAATGAGCAGCAACATTCTGTATGTGAAAGTACCAAATCGGGACCCAATTATGTTAGTTCTATAAATGTTCGGTTAATTAATGTAAGTTATAATAACCTCCATTCCTTCTGAAGTTTATTCTTTTTTGCCGGTTCTGAAATTTATTCAGATACAATGGTGTGCCAAACTGCTATGGTGGTCATGTGCATACTACTCATGGTACTCCAAGAATACCAGAGGACGTATGGTCGACATGTATATCATCTTCATACATTTGTAATCTTGAATTTTCTGAGATGTGTCTTGGTGTTCTTTTCGTGGTAGCTACATGTACAATTCTATTGTATCCATATAATTAGAGAGCTATAATCAATTTTTACTTTTCTGTTCCAGATCAAGTGTCCACACTTGTGAATATCTCCTACTCATGTATTGTTCATTGTTGCCTACTCCTGTGTGGTAGCGTTTTTTCTTAAAACAAGGAGTAAGGGAGCCTATTTCCTTATCCACCACTAGACTTCATCTCAGTTTCTACTTGACACCTCATGTGGAAAAAGTTCTATACCTTCCCTATCCAATTTGAGAAATAATACTGAGTGGATGCCTTCCACCACTTAACTTTTTGGTTGATAGGTTCAATCATTTTTGACAGCAGTAATAGCATTATCTCATAAAGAATTTCATTATGGTTCATATTTAACGACCGAGCAGGTAAATGATGTGATTTAAGCACTAACCTGATACATTATGCTTTAAGAACTAAGTAGTTATTGGTTGTCGCCGAATGTCCATAAGCAGGCTTGTCAAATATGAATTGAGTACTGCAACTTTTCGTGTACACCTTTCCCTGAACCTGACTACCAGTATGGTACGTGTACATTTAGGTTACTGCTGGAGATGTTTGTGCTATATATATGCCAAGAAATGATGCATGTTGCCATTATGTTGCGCTAGAAGTATGTCTTCTAGGAAGATTGTGTCTCTGAATGGTAGCCACACATATTTTATCTACTGCCCCATGTGGTTACAAATTTTGCTAACTAATTTCATGACCCAAACATTTAGAATAGTATCTTGTAGGTTTGCTTACTATTTTTTCTGGGATGTCAAGTTTGAGAGGGAACGGGTATGCATTGGTCTTTAAAGACAATTTAGTTATCTGTCCATACTAACTGATGTTTCCTGAGAAAATAGATTAGCTATGCAAAATGGAAAAAAACTAGGTAATACTTCCTGTGCAACATACTGCTGGATATTAATACTTGCGGAGGTAGAGTTGAGGTTCTCAAACATGTGTACCTGTATGTGTAATAACCTCAGTTATGCTACCAAAAATTCTGTGACATGTTATAAATTACATCGTTCTCTTTAGTTTGAATAATAAAAAAACTAATGCATGAATCTAGATCAAGGCAAAACCATGACCTTACGTAGTTAATCAAGATTAATCTGTTAATCTGTAATACTTTCTTGATTGGTTCATGTTAAAATATTGTTTTATAGATACTCCAGTATACTCGTGTATACGATGTTGATGTTGTCTATGTACCCACACCATTCTTTTATTGCAGCATCAACCTCATTTGCTTGTGTGATTTTTCAGGTCAATGAAGGGACCAAGAGCTCATCACTGGTCTCTAGATGTGGCCTTGGACACGCCTCTTTTGGCGCAACCTGGAGCTACTGCTGTAGTTGCCGGAGAGGTCTCCGCCGGTGATGTTCCTCGGCTTCGACTACATCCTCGGCTTCGGCTGCTGTAGTTGCCAGGGAGGGCTCCACCGGTGAAGTACCAAATCAAAAGCAAATTATCCTATTCCTATAAATGTCATTATGAAATGCATTCTTTTTTTTAACTTGCTCTGGTTGAGTATATATACTAGGTGTATATGATCTATGATTCCTTTTTATTGATCTGATCCTAAATCTCTTGTTCCTATATAGTCTAGTTTTAAATATCTCTCATATTTTCTTGGTTTATTTGGTGTTATGGACCTATGGTTTAGCTACAAGTACTCAGTATTTGTTGTTTCCATTGACATGACATGGAATTTTAATTCTTTTTGTATCTCAATCATGTTATGTTCTAGTTTATCCTATCTATGTTAGTCTGATTTGGACAATTTCTATGTTATCTAGTGAACATGTCTGGTCTTGATCATGCCTTGCTTAGAGAGGAATAGCTCCGTTTATTGACATAGTTCTCCTTCTAGCTTTGGAATATGGTATGACTGAATCACACACACTTGCACTTGATCATCTTAAATTTTCTTTGCAATGTTCTTACTTCCTCCAATCCATGGTTGCACTACATTTGCGACACTTATTATGGATCGGAGGGAGTACCTTTTTATGGATACTGCTGCTTAATCTTGAAAGTCTAAATGGTATAAGGATCCTATACTTATTTCTTGTAAACAACTTCACTATAAGGGTACCGTTGTTTGACTTTTTTATATGCATCCTACAATATTTTTCTGGCAATGTGCTCATGTAGTTATCTCTTCTAATAGTTCGGTTCGGCATGACATTGTTGTTCCGGCGGTAGTGCTATTGCTAGGATAGCTGCTCTGGCACAGTGGTTGGCTTGGCTAGCCTTTGGCCGCGACTACCTACACGGCTCCCGCCATCGCAATCGTGGTGGTGGTGACGTTCAGCCTCGGCTACACCCCTCTGCGGTGAGCTCCTCGGTTTTGCTTCTTCCTCTTCTATGTTCTCTTGTCTGACCATTGAGTTGTTGAACTCTTAGGAATTTGTGGTGCATTTCTTAATGTGCTTTTGGTGGTGTAGTTGATCTGGTACTAGTTTTATTTTCTCCAATTGTTCTGATGGTCATGAACTATACCTTTTGTTAGCTAGTTGTAATTAAGAACAATTGAATATTGTTATTTCTTATTTGATGTTTTGGTTAGTTTTGAGTTTCTCTAATGCCTAAAGTAAACACATGATCCTCTTGTTGTCCTCTTAGAGCCTATCGTGGATGCAATCAGATACATGATCCTCATGATTATTTGATTAATTTCTTGATAAAATAAAGTCCCTTTTTGGATACTTTTATGGTGCACCGGGTGTTGAGAATAATGTGCAGAAGCGGTGGAATCAGAGAACCACGGTCTTTTATCCAGTTTCCTTTCAGTTTATGGCTCCAAGAATCCTATCTGTAGCATCCAAAAAGTAGAAATCCCGTCGGTAGCATCTACAAAAGCAATCCTATCTATAGAGGAGAAAAAACTTACCTGTCAACTAGTCAGTAGAATAAGATCAGTGTTCACCTATGTGAGTATCTTTGCAGGCTAGTGTAAAATGGCGAGGTTCCAAGCTTCCAGTGCTACCACTAGTATGTGCACTATCACGTTAGGTGCCTTCTACTACCCGATGCATACTTATTTAGTTATTTATTTAACGATACATCTAAAGTTATTGTAAAGTGAACATACATACTAATAACTTGTTAGTTCAGCAACATTTTGTAGTTACATTTCCTATTTCTATAAGTAATTTTATATAATGGTTTAAGCTTGCAAAAGTACACTTATTTGCTGATGCCACTCTTTTTCTACATGATTATTAGCCGGTTTGCTTTGGTAGACAGAGAGAGGAGAAGCGTGGATCATCGACTGGTCGTGACCTTGTACAACAACGCTCTCTTGCTGGCGCTGATGGTGACCAGCGACACCACCACGTGACGTGATCTCCTGCTCGAGCCTTCCCATTGCTTCGGTACTGAGATTGATGGCCCGTTCCACCTCTTATGTTTTCTCTCAGTCCGCACTGCCATCTGGATCAAGGAGAGGACTGGAGCTGGACATGGGCATGTACGACAGCGCAGAAGGGGAGCAGGGGTATGACCTGGGCATGCTCGGCGAGGAGTTTTTCCAGCCTCATCTATGCTCGAGGGAGACGTCGTCAAGCCCGACCATTATGACGTCTTGCAAAAGGTCATTTTTCATGTTCTGCCTTGTGCTATAGCCTACCTGCTCATCTCATCCTTCTCCAATCATCAATTGGGTATCTGGGTGATTGCTTTATACAAATGACTTGTTAGTCCTGATTAATCATTGCTCTGCTATCATGATTCGTTAGATTAACATAAAGATTCTGCTTTTTTCCTACATTTACCAATTCCTTGCCTTGGTGCACCCTCTTCTATTTTCTCTAGATGATAACATGCCGATTGGAATTGATGTGTTATTTTCTCTAGATGCTATACTAGAATTGTGATTGAATACTGGCTATTGGTATTTTCCTACTGTGCATCTGCTTGAGTCAAATTATGTGCTTGATAAAATAATAGGTGGATTGTATGTGGGCTGCAATATCGGGGTTTGGCCAGTTTACTGTTTGGAAGCATGGTTTGTGGATTGTTGCACTATTCATGCATCTTCAATCTTGTTTCTTGGGATACTAGGCTTGTTTGCCACTGTATTTGTGGCTTGTGAAAACCGTTGTAGCTCCTTAAGTGAAACACCAAGTTTCTTGTCTCGGTTGATTTACTCGTGTGTTAAGCATTCCCTATGGATATTTTTCCAGGTGGCGATATTCTTGTTACTTATTATGAAACTTTACTTGCTTTGTATATGGATGTTCACATGCCTATGAGAAACAATGCCTTGGCAGTGTTGTCTGTTGTGATTAAATACTGGACGTTTGGAAAATTCATGCTCATTTCTGCTTTCCTTGTTGTGCTCTAGGTTGTTGAGATGTGTGAGATGGAGCGGCACTTGCTGCTTGGCTAGTAAACATCGAGCTAGAACAGCGATGAGCTTGCAGCAAGGAAGCCTGCCTGACATGGACAATATAACTATCATTAAGTGAGCTCAAGGTACAGTGCTTGTTTAATTGAGGCAAAACTCTGGCTTGGTTACTATTTTATACATACTGTATGGCATGATCTAGACATGTATTGAGATCCTAGAGGTGGATTTTCATTTATCAGGTGCTGATTATAATTTGTGAAAGAAGCAAGCATATTGGCATCTGATTTCTATGTTGGCATGATTGACCACTCAGGAATTATGAACTTCATTCCTTCCTTTTTGGTGGTTAAGTCAGCTATTTTACTTATATGTTGGTAGCTGAAATTGTACGCAATATTTTCCACCTAATGCTTGTCTGTAGTAAAGAATTACCATGTATGTTTTGATTTGCAATGACAATTTGGGGCTACTTTACTAGTAATGCACATGTGTTTCCCATGCACATGTCATGCCTTTCGTGCATCATGTCGGAATGGGTCATATTAGGTCCAAAGAGTTTTTAAAACAGTTGTCTCATGGCTTTCTCTTTTTTCTCCTTACAACAACATACTGACCTATGATTTTCTCAGCAGGATGATGCATATAGAGTTGATGCTGCGGTGGCTAGGAAGGAGGAAGGAGGTGGGTGGCAGATAGCATTCTTATCAACCAAGTTGGCTGTGGAGGAGCAACAGCTTGAGGATTGGCAGATAGCATTCTTGTCAACCAAGTTGGCTGTGGAGGAGCAGTTGCATCTTTTCTTAAATGTGTAAAAAATCTTTGAAGAAGAGAATATCAGATTTTATGGAGTGGTAATTTAGCCAGATATTCTGGCAATGCAGATTCTGTCTTTGAAGGCGTTGTTGGAGATGGTTGTCCTCCTATTCATATGAGCAATAATAATGCACCATTCAGAGCACATCTCATTTTGGGAGTTAGCGACAAGTGGAACCAGCAAAAAGGTGAATGATAGTGTTGTCATCTTTTACGTGCTCAAGAAAAGCCTTGTTTAAGTGGTTTTTACGCGTGCTTATGGCCAGACCACCAGAAGATCGTGTTGTAACAATGTTGTTTGAGTTGTCGGTGTGTTGGAAGAAGATATTCTTATTTGCTCGGTTGGTGGTGTGCTGCATCAGTGACTGTCCATTTCTTGTGAGAAGACATGATCCACTCTCAATACAACTTCTAGTTGTGGCCCTTTGTACGACTATGAATCATAATATATTCTTTATATGAATATATCTTTGGAGACCCTATATTTGATGGTGCTCTTTCTATATTCATTCACAAAGCTTGTTAATTCGGTTGAATATATCTAATTAAGTATTTAGACTAGATGTATTCGTATCTAGACAAATTTGAGGCTATTATTATGGACAAGAGGGAGAAAATTCGAGTTCATTCAAATGTACCACGAGTGAGGTCATGAAAATTCGACTGATGCTTGCAGCCAATAATTCTAGAAAAAACTTGGTTGAATGGAAAATGTAAGTGAAACATAAAAATGAGGAACCTGGGCATGTTGTATGTTGAGGAGTTCAGGGTGGTGCAACTGTGACGTGTATGTAGGCAATGCATGATTTGCACGATCCAACAGCGGGAACACTAATCGATCTTGCGGCTCTTTGGCGCGTCAGCTTCAAAAGCAGGGATGTGATTCCTGGAAGTCAGTTGTTAGGTTAGAGGAAATAATGATGAGTAATTAGTGGCCATGCCTAGGGCTTCGTCTCCGGGACCATCCAATCACGGACACCACCCTCCACGTCACGGATCCGCGGGCGAGCACATCTCATTTGTTCATCCATCGTTGTTGTTCCCAATAGGCAAGATCGAAAGAGAACTGAAATTACCCCTAGCCTCATCTTCTTCCCGCCCTGCAACTCCTCCCTCCCTCAAAATTCAAACCGGTAACAAACCTCTCTTACCTCCTCTATAAATACAAGATGGCCGTCAGAGTCCGCGTGCGGGTGCGCGGGTGACTTAGACTTTGACTTTGTCGAGGAGAGGAGAGGACATGAGAGGTGAGGTACTCCGATCTCTTTGTGTGTGGCGGCCGCGAAGCAGGGGTCCAACCAACTAGTTGTCTCCGGATGTAGCAGAAGACAGGCAAGTAATCCATCCCATCCCATTGACTCCTTTGCCTTCTTCATCCGTGACAGGAGAGGAGAAGTCTATCGCGTGAGATGCATCTTGCTCTTAGTTTTTCCAGATCGATTATCTTCTTTTCTGATTAGTTGACTCCGTGGGATTCCACCAAGTCATGCGGAGATGCCAGGGATGGTTGAGCAGGGCCGGGGCGCCGTCGTGAACATGGGGTCGGCGTCGTCGGAGGCCTCTGTTATTCATAAAGCTGTTAAAACTCCCAACTGAAAATGCTAAAGTTCGGGCCACGACCGAGACATGGATGCTGCCATCCCAACACCTCTCGCCGTCTGCCATACTTCGTCGCCATGACCACGGAGCATCAAGCTACCCCACACGACAGCATAAACGACCAATTCATAGCTCGGTTTATTTGCTAATAACTGAAGAAAAGCGAAATGTTGAAACTGACGAACTAGGCTAACACCTAACTCTAAACGTAACTCACGAAACTGAATTTTGTCTGAAGAAACTGAAAATGCAGTGGCTATCAGTCAATTAAAAAGCTACTACTACATATGTAACCTCAAGATGAACTTTGGGAGAGCTGCCAAGCACGACCTATGCAACAAAAGAAAGATACAATGAAATCCGATTTCAAATGATACTTGGGGAGGCAGAAATTGCCTTGATTATGTACTCGAAAGCATCTTGCTACAATAGAAATTAAGCTAGACTACGACACAGGCGAGTTTTTTCTTCCGATACCACATAAACACTGACGACCACACTGATGCAACGCGACAGACTCAGCTGAGAACTACAGCAGTCATTCCTTCACCTGGAGAAACAAACCCAATATCAGCTCAACAACATATATAAAGAAGAGCTTAGTAACAAATATCATATGACTGGCTGTAGCTCATAGGAATACGACGGCACAAAATAAATCCACCAGTAATTTCACAAAATTTGTTGCGCAAGTTGAATGATGTGCCTGATGCTTGTAGTAACAAAATAGGGCGCTGATATATTGCTCTCAACTTATCGATTATGAAACAGCTAAACAAAGGGAGAACTCTGGGCATGGCATAGGCATGAGGTGACTACAACATCAACTCGCTATACAACATTTGGATAATATGGAATCATTTACAATGGCATCACCGTCATTTTAATTGTTTGTCTCTATAATTCACATGTGTGAATCCCTATTGCCGAATGAAAATATTTTTGAGCGTGCATGTTACCCACATTGGCAGCCATATTTTCCACACAAAATACGAATCAATTATGCCAAATCTCACAAGCTATATTCAGAAGATCATACCTCCAGAACCATTTCAGCACATTAGTACATCAAACAAGAGACTGTAGCCCTATGGATCGTGCAACAGGTCAACTTCATCACGTGCCAAGCAGCATAAGAAGTCAAGTAATTAACATTTTATAGTAAAAGCAAATTGATACAAGGCAACATTGAGTCAGTTAGCACATGAGATGACAAATAGCACATGAATCAATTAACTCATTTTGTAACTCATACTTCATATACAACTCATAGCTCACTTTTTGATACTAGCAACAGAAGAAAAATTACATCTGCTGTAAATTGCAAGCCATATTAAAGAACATATTTTAGTTAGCAACCTCATAATGACGAATTTAGCAGATAAGAAAAATAAGGGACTTTCTCATATAAAATGCCCCCTCTTCATGACCAAGCTAATAAATTCTAGCAGCAAAAGACCTTGGGCTTTCGATGAAAAATACATGGAGCCTAATTCAAGACAAGAAAAGCAATTATTGTTCTAGTTCATCATCAAGAGACAAAGAAAACTATTACTCCCTCTATCCTATAATATACATCTTACATTACGGGGTGGAGGGAGTATTGCATAAGGTATGGATTCAGTGAAAATAGCAATATTAGAATTGATACAAGTAATGGATAAACTAATACATCTAGCTTTGAGATTCCAAACATGCCAAACAAGTTACTAAATGACATTTGATTTTACATTTTACTCATTTCCTATTTTATTTGGATATCCCATGAATAATTACAGCTGATGATACCATACAAAAAATACAGCTACAAGTTTGTCTAGTAATAAAGTGACAATTGTCGATTAAGCTTAAGTTGTTAGTGACTTGAGAAGCACAATGGAGAAATTTGAGCAAACCGTGTACGAAACACAACTAGATTGGGTTACCCTTAGGCCACTACAATATTATGACTAAAGATGAGCAATCACCTGGCGTATAGAAACTCTTGAAAGGACAATAGCGATAGATGCCAATGGTTTCACATAGTTTCCTGGATTGCATAGACTTAAAGAAGTCCCGCCACGGAAGATTTCCCAACCCTTTCCTCCATCCATGGGGATGAAACTCTCCATCCATGTTGGCTTGGTCGTTGCCATAGCACATCTAGACTCATATCTGCCGCCTCTCTCCACTCTATCCCATGGCTTCCACCAGACCTCTAACCCCAGGGAGGCGGAGATGGAGTCTTTCACGGGCTAGCAGGAAAATATTTTCCGAGGCGGAACTTCCGAAGATGCCATAGGGCGTGTGCACCAAGGGCATCTTCGAGAAGTTCCGCCACGGGAGATTTCCCAACCCTTTCCTCCATCCATGGGGATGAAACTCTCCATCCATGTTGGCTTGGTCGTTGCCATAGCACATCTAGACTCATATCTGCCGCCTCTCTCCACTCTATCCCATGGCTTCCACCATACCTCTAACCCCAGGGAGGCGGAGATGGAGTCTTTCACGGGCTAGCAGGAAAATATTTTCCGAGGCGGAACTTCCGAAGATGCCATAGGGCGTGTGCACCAAGGGCATCTTCGAGAAGTTCCGCCACGGGAGATTTCCCAACCCTTTCCTCCATCCATGGGGATGAAACTCTCCATCCATGTTGGCTTGTTGAGTTGCTTGCCATGGCGTATCGATGCTCCTTTTATAGGCACGACGCCGCTTCTACTTTGTCTTCTTCCTCCGACAGGGCGTCGTGCGCTACATGCTTTATCTCATCGAGCAGTGCGTTCACACACGCGTCCTTATCCTACCGACAACTTTAGTCCCGGTTTGAGCCCCCACCCGGTACTAAAGGTTACCCACGTGTCCTTATCGCACCGACAGTTTTGTTAGATGACACAAAAACCACCTTTAGTCCCGGTTGCACCCACCAGCCGGTACTAAAGGTTAGCCACCCCCAGATAAGGCCCTCCCAGATAAGCCTCCCCCAGATAAGGTTCCCCCCCATCTTTTGTCCCGGTTTGAGCCCCCACCCGGGATGAAAGTTTCCCTCGCCACTACGTTCCCACGCTTTCCACCGGTTCCCACCTCTGTCTTCCCGCCATTTTTTCATTATATATATGTACGCTTGGCCTCCATTTACATATCACATCTAGACTCATCATTCTCTTCCTATGGCTTCCATCGTATCTCTAACCACCCAGGAGGCGGTGGCGCTTTGCGCCTCGAACTACCCCTGCCCACCAGGCTACCGCGTCCCCACCGGCTGGATGCTGAGCGCTGGAGGCGTGCCGGTCCCTCCTGTCCCTCTAGGTGTGGAGCGCCGGATGGCCATCACGAACCATTACTCAGTTGTGCTATGTATCTTAATTTTCAGTGGTGCTATGTATGCTTAGTGTTTGTGGGTTCCTTCTCTTGTGATGGTTCCTTCTCTTTGTGTGATCACCTACCGCGGCTCAGAACCCGGTCGTCAACGTCTAGTTTGATTGAGCAAGATGTATTACATGAAAGGGGACCTTTATGTCTCAAATAAAAGGTTTAATACATTACATAGATTTATGTCTCAAATAAAAGGTTTAATACATTACATAGATTTATGTCTCAAATAAAAGGTTTAATACATTATTACACATCACCAACATCTAGTGTTGTGGTTTTCTTCTGCACCGTGGCCATGGAGAATCTTCATCATTTAACAGGATCCTTGGGTCAGTTTTCACTTTGAAGGGCGGAATTTCATGAAACTAATTGTAATCTTCTGACATGTCTGTCTTGTCATCCACTCCCACGATATTTCTTTTCCCTGAAAGAAACTATTTCCCAAAAATCTTCAATTTTTTTCTATTGTAATCGATGATTTGCTCCTCAGAAGTATGTGTCACTAACAAATTATCATAACACTCGTATTTTGTCAATTCTATTTCCTTTTGCTTTTTCAATTTGTTGTTTTGAAGCCTTCATCACTCCTTGCTCTATGTACATATCCCTAAATATACATTTATATTCTTGGCACTCTGTTTTATTAAAATATATGCTGTTGGATTCCACACCTTACTAGGAGACTATGAAGGAATTGGACTAGAATACACGTACACCTGGTTTGGCCCACAACTGTAGAAGTTCATCAACTAATGGCCTTAGGTACACATCAATGTCGTTGCCGGGTTGCTTCGGGCCTTGGATGAGCACTGGCATCATAATGAACTTTCGCTTCATGCACAACCAAGGAGGAAGGTTGTAAATACATTGAGTCACGGGCCAGGTGCTGTGACTGCAGTTCTGCTCCCCAAAAGGATTCATGCCATCGGTACTTAGACCAAACCATAAGTTCCTTGCGTCACCAGCAAAGTCCGGGAAGTCTCTCTTGATTTTTCTCCACTGCCGACCATCAGCAGGGTGCCTCAACATCCCGTCTTTCTTACGGTCTTCCATGTGCCATCGCAACAACTTGGCATGCTCTTTATTTCTGAACAAATGTTTCAACTGTGGTATTATAGGAGCATACCACATCACCTTGGCAGGAACCCTCTTCCTGGGTTGATCGCCCTCAACATCACCAGGGTCATCTTTTCTGATCTTATACCGCAATGCAGTGCATATCGGGCATTTATCCATATTCTTGTACTTCTCACCGCGGTAGAGGATGCAGTTATTAGGGCATGCATGTATCTTCTGCACGTCTAATCCTAGAGGGCAGACAAGTTTTTTTGCTTCGTACGTACTGGAGGGCAATTGGTTATTTCTTGGAAGCAGCTTCTTCATTATTACCAGCAACTTTTCAAATCCCGAGTCAGTCATACCGGTCTCTGCCTTCCACTTCAACAATTCCAGTGTGCTACCCAGCTTCTTCTGGCCATCTTCACAAGTTGGATACAGCAATGTGTTGTGGTCCTGTAACATCTGCTCGAACTGCAACCTCTCCTTTTCTGTGTCGCGGTCTCGCCTTGCATCACTAATGACCCGACCAAAAACATCAACGGGCTCATCTGGTTCCCGTTCTTCACCCCCTTCTTCTTCATTATCTTCAACTGCGGTATCATCGTATTCAGGGAACATAGATCGGTAGTTGTCATCATCGTTCTCTTCTTCATTGTCGTCTTCCATCATAACCCCTCTTTCTCCGTGCTTGGTCCAAACATTATAGCCGGACATGAAACCGGACCGAAGCAGGTGGCTCTGAATGACTCTTGAGGAAGTGTGAGCCTGCTCATTCCGACATTCAACACATGGACAACACATAAAACCATCCCGCCGCTTGTTCGCCTCGGCCACAAGGCGAAAAGAACGCACGCCTTCTCTGTAAGCGTCAGAGCGTCGGTCACCGTACATCCATGGGTGGCTCATCTGCATCATACAACCATGCATATATATCAAACGCAATCACGATGCTTAAATTAGTACCGCGCAGTCAAAACGAGAAAATAGTTGCTAACCTTTTAGGACACTTCAAAACAAAGAGGAGAAACCTTAAGTGTCGCTCTGGCACCTCATATCATATTTTGTCTTGTGTGAACTCAAGTGGCATCGCTCTAACAGGCATTTCACCGAACACCTCTAGTGCATATGAATAAAAAAAGTTAGCACAAAGTTATACCCACCTCTCACGTAGGAAAAAAACAGGAGAGAGTGGAGGGCTGGGTGCATATATATAGGGCCAAGCCATTAGTCCCGGTTTGAAATACAAACCGGGACTAAAGGTTCTGCCAGGAGCACGCGCGCCGGCCCAGACCCATTTGTCCCGGTTTGTATCTCAAACCGGGACTAATGGTTCCTTACGGACCGGGACAAAGTGCCTCGGCCTCCTCGGGCCGTCTGGTTCGGACCATTAGTCCCGGCCCCAGCCACGGCCGGGACTAGTGGCCCAAACCAAAGGCCTATTTTCTACTAGTGGGGTATCGCTAAGGGGATCGACTACCTTCATCAAGGGTGTGAGATGCAGATTTTGCACTTTGACATCAAGCCCCACAACATCCTTCTTGATAGCAATTTTGTCCCTAAAGTTGCTGATTCGGTCTCGCCAAACTGTACCCAAGGGACAACAGTTTTGTGCCTTCAAGAGCCCTACGGGGAACTATTGGGTACATAGCTCCTGAGATGATATCTCGAAGTTTCGATGCCATATCGAGCAAGTCCGATGTTTACAGCTTTGGGATGCTGCTGCTGGAGATGGCCGGAGGGAGAAGGAATGCTGACCCAAATGCAGCAAACTCAAGCCAGTCTTACTACCCGTCATGGGTATATGACCGACTGACTGAACAACAAGTGGATGAGATATGTCCTGTTGACGACATGCATGGGTTGGAGAAGAAGCTCTGCATCATTGGATTATGGTGCATTCAGATGAGGTGTCAAGATCGTCCAACGATGAGCGAGGTGATAGAGATGCTGGAAGGTGGTGCCGCCAGCATGCAAATGCCTTCGAGGCCATTCTTTTGTGATGAAGGGCACACCCATGTTGAGGATTCATACCATTTGGCATCCGAGCTGACCACAATCTGTGAAGATGATGAGTGAATAAATATATATCCATGTGATGTACTGCATGCGGTGCTGCACTTAGCTCATGAAAGGCTTATGATCGTAGTTGTACTGAGTATATGAAATAATTTGTTTCGGGCTCCCCATGAAGTTGCCGAAACATGTAATAGTCAGCAGTCAGACTGTCAAGAGTCCTCCAGCTGCTATATTTCCATGCTGAGTAACATCTTCCTGGATATAATATTAGGTGAGTAATAGCTTGATTGATAATTGAACCTGCGGCTGTAGTGATGGCATGAATATTGCAGTCTAAGTAAAACTTTGTATTTCTGGTGCTTCTAAGCAATACATGTGCATGTCATGTATGATTTCAGAAATATAGACCAGGAACTGTGAAATTTGTGGCAGCGTCCAGCTTCCTGCTATTAACTTCTCCTGTAATATTTTGTACAAATGCCAGGTCAGTCATCCTGTAATATTTTGTGACATTTCGATAGTTGCACGGCCCGAAGAAGAGTCTGCGGGTAGCAGTCAGAATCGTGGAGGAATTCAGAGTTTCCAACTGGGAATGCTACCCAGCTGCCGTGTTCTTGTGATCGCTGAGTGTGACTGAAGAATCACTGCCGTTCAGTCACTGAGTGTACCACCAGCATAGTGTGACACAGACTCACCGCAGTCCGCTTGCGAGTGTACCATCAGCAGTAAATGGCGAGTTCTCTGGTGGACTATTACGAAGGAGTAGTGGACAGCAGTCAAGACCTCATTCCCACGGCATTAGGTCAAGAGTTTCTGCCTCTGCATTCCAATCCGTACAACATTCATTTCAGTTTCAGTGATGTAAACGTGGGAATGACTTGCTGCTTCGTAGAAAATATTAGTATAGCAAATGACATGGCATTCAGCTAGTTCATAACAGAAGACATATATTATTTGAATGTATTATTCTTCCTGGAAGACATATTATTTGAATATATTGGGTGAATAATAGGTTGTGAAGGAAAAAAAATATTAGCATGAATGTTCAGACGAAATACTGCATTATGTGGAGTGCCTCTACTAAAAGGGAAAAGGGGGCGTGATATCAGAAATGATGCAGGCTATTCTGCTTCGTCCTGTTAAATTAATTCTGCATGTTTCCTACTATTATCGACCGCTGTCAGGTCGGCCATCCTGTTAAGCATAGTCATGTCGATCATCCTGTTAAGCATATATGCCCCGATATTTTGCGCCATCACGACAGTTACACGTCCTAAAGAAGAGTCTAGTAACAGTCAGAGTCATGGAGGAACTCTCAGTTTCCAACTATGGAATGCTCTGCTGCCGTGTTCTCAGTTGCTGAGTGTGACCGGAGACTCAGCTGCCGTCCGGTAGCTGTAAGTATCTGCGAGAATGAAGATTCCTCCGGTGGATATGAACCATTACAAAGTACTGGTGGACAGCAGTCACGACCTCACTCTCGGGACAAAGAATTTATGCCTCTGCGTTCCAATCTGTTTCGTACAGTCACGTAGGCTTATGAATGATCTGTAGACTGAAACCGGGTTCAGTCATGTAGACGTATGAATGATGCCACTGGATCGAACGAACGGATGCAGGTTGGATCTAGTTATGTTCAATACAAACCACGTTCTGGCTAAGCTTTGCCCACCCAACATGCTGCTTTGGCCTACGGTTGCCCACTTCAACTCAAGAGAAAAACAAAGCACCGGTGGATCACGAGTAAACAGGCACATCAGATCTATGGTGATGACATTCTTTTCAAGTAACAGCTGAGAAAAACACACAGAAAAAGAAGTATTGGTGAGACTTGGGGCTGAAACTCTCATAGCCGAAGTGAAGAGCTGCCAAGCACCAACAAAAGCAAGATAAAATGAAATCTGACTTCAAATGATACTTGGGGAGGCAGAAATTGCCTTGGTTAGGTACTCGCTTGCTGCAATAGAAATTAAGCTAGTCCATAAAAGATGCATGAGCACACTAGTTCAGGATAAGCCAAATACTGTACTACCTATCGCTCCTCTCTGTTGTATACAAATCGATTGATTCATTTCTTCTTAGTCTTGCTCTGGTCGCGCCGCCACTGGAAGTCCTCATCTTGATCCATATGATGTCTCATGAGTAGTTCGTTTAGTTCTTGAGGATATGGGAGAAGTCATGTTTTTAGTAGTGGAATTGTGTTGAGAAAGATTCAATGGTTTGATATTTAAGTTGTGGTGTTGTTCTTCTAGTGGTGTCATGTGAACGTCGACTATATGATACTTCACCTTTATGGGCCTAGGAGAATGCATTGTGTATTTGGCTACTAATCATGGGGTTGCCGGAGTGACAGAAACCTGAACCCCCGTTAGGAAACCTTTGCATAAGGGAGTGTAGGATCTCAAAGTTTAAGGCTGTGGTTAGGTTTTTATCTTAATTACTTTCTTGTAGTTGCAGATGCTTGCAAGGGGTATAATCAGTATTAGTCCTAGGAAGGTCAGTACATTAGTATAGGTTCATCCAGACAACACTTATTGAACCAACGAAAATTAATCAACTATATGAAGCGAAAGCACTTGACGATTGATGTCTACGCACTTCTATTCTTGTAGACAGTTGTTGGGCCTCCAAGTGCAGAGGTTTGTAGAACAGCAGCAAGTTTTCCCTTAAGTGGATCACCCAAGGTTTATCGAACTCAGGGAGGAAGTGGTCAAAGGTATCCCTCTCAAGCAACCCTGCAATCAAGATACAAGAAGTCTCTTGTGTCCCCAACACACCCAATACACTTGTCAGGTGTATAGGTGCACTAGTTCGGCGAAGAGATAGTGAAATACTAGTGGTATGGATAATTATAAGTGGTAACGGTGCCAGAAAATAGCTTGCTGGCGTGTGGTTGACGTGGGAAAAGACTAAAGGAAAACTAAAATAAAGATGGAAGCAAGCAAACATGTAACAGATCTAATTGCAAATGATGTATCAATGCTTAGAAACAAGGCCTAGGGATCATACTTTCACTAGTGAACACTCTCATATAAATATATTCTTCTTTATGATACTACTCTTAACTACTCTCCGGTTGGACACTCTAATCGTTGGTAGGGCTATAACAGCACACCTCAAAGTTCATCTTTCCCATCTAGATAACCCCACACTGTCACCTTGAGTACTAGATGAGTCCAATAAACACCACAATTTCATAAAGACATCCAACTCCAAATATAACTCATAATAAGTATTTGTAATCTCTAGCCTAAGTGCCACCATGGTGTGCACGCTGTCACTTTCACACACATGGGGAGAGCAGAGATCTAATAAAGCACTTGAGTAGTGATGACCCACAAGTATAGGGGGTGTATCGCAGTATTTTCGATAAGTAAGAGTGTCGAACCCAACGAGGAGCAGAAGGTGTTGGCTAGTGGTATGGATCAGGAATTCTCTGCAAATACTTAGCAAACGAATTTTTAGGGGTTTTTGATAAAGCAAGTAAACAAAGTACGAGTAAATAAAAGACAGTAGGAATAAATGCAGCAAGTGGCCCAATCCTTTATGCAGCAAAGGACAAGCCGGTTGTATTACTTAAGATGACCAAACGTTCTCGAGGACACATGGGAAGACTGTCAAGTGCTTTCGCTTCATATAGTTGATTAATCTTCTTTAGCTTGCTATGTGTTTTGTGGGTGAACCTATGCTAATGTACCGCCCCATCCAAGACTAATACATACTTGTGATTATACCCCTTGCAAACATCCGTAAGTACAAGAAAGTAATTAAGGTAGAGACCTAACCACAACTTTAAACTCTAAGACCCTTACGTCCCTTGTGCAATGGTTTCCTAACGGGGGTTCAGGTTTCTGTCACTCCGGCAACCCCTACAATTAGTCGCCAAATACACAATGCATTCCCCTAGGCCCATATAGGTGAAGTGTCATGTAGTCGACGTTCACATGACACCACTAGAAGAAGTACACCACAACTTAAATAACAATCTATTGAATCTCTCTCAACACAACTCCACTACTAACAACATGACTTCTCCCATGTCCTCAAGAACAAAACGAACTACTCACAAGACATCATATGGATCATGATCAGAGATGGAATAATGATGTATAACAATCTGAACATAGACAATAATTCAATGGTTCCACTCAATAGCATCAACTACAAAGAGTAATCAACACCGGGAAAGTTTCCCCTAAGACCTATGCAAGATTCAACCCAATTGTTACAGCAATATGGAGATGGTGATGATGGTGCTAATGGTGATGATGGTGGTGGTGATGATGATGATGATGATGATGATCCCGATGAAGTCCAGCTTGATGGTGGTGTTGATGGCGACGATCTCCCCTCTCCGGGAAAGAATTCCCCCAGCAGAAATCTGTCTGCCGGAGAGATCTTTCTCTCTCGGTGTTTTCCACCCCGCAGAGGCGGCGGAATCTTTCTGTGGTCACTCTCCGAGTCTTAGGGTTTCGGGAGGATGATATACGCCAGAGGAGAGAGGCTGGAGTGGGCCAGGTGTAACTACCTCGGTGAATTACGCTCTTAGTTACATGCCTGGATGAACGAAAGTGGTTAAAATAGTACGGTGGGGCCCAGGGCCACTCACGGTAGACCTTTCGGCCGTTCTAACCACTTTCAGATCATCGGGACAAGAACGAGCGGCGTAATCGGCAGGCGAAGGGATCAACTACATACACAAATGAGTATGTATGCAAGCCACATACAACAGTCCTCAGAGCCATTCCATCTAAAAGAAATAGAAATATTGCAACGCCATACGACAAGATTCAAATATCCTAGATAGAGATAATAATTTAGGATAGCTCCTCATACAACAAACAGCAGAGTATCAGGCCGAAGCGGAAAACAAGATCCGAGTATGGATAAGAAGCAAATCGGCATAAGATGCCACATAAATAAACACATCCCGCCCACAGATCTCATGGATCCCCGTTCCCGGAATCTCTACACCGAGTGATCGTTGCCAACATCATCTGTCTCCTCCACCCAGTATCCATCTTGCGAATACACCTGTTCATCTGAATCAAACAATTTATCGTGTGAGACCCTAGGGGTACTCAGCAAGTCTTTATGCCACTAAAGGGGACACAACCTAGGGTGACGCAATTGCAGCAAAAGATAATAGCTAACAATTCTATAGATACTCGCTAACCATCCGCCTAACCAATGATAGACGGATGTCTGTGAATTAAGAACAACAGTTATAACAGTATAATTAACAGATCCATCCTCCTCCTCGCTTACCAACGAGGAAGCGGACGAACAACCCCCATAATCTGTTGGCAGTTTTATTAACCATTCCATGAGTATTGCACTATTTACTAGTCAAGTTCTTAGTCAAATTAAAAGCGGTACTTTAGTTATACTTGTCTATGATCGAGAAACTGTGCTCCAAGTCGTCCATAACCGCAGACACGGCTTTCAGAAAGATTTACCCTGCAGGGGTGCACAAATAGCAACACACACTCGATCAACCTCGGAAAAACCAACTCAAAACCCAACGAGGCATTCACGACAAAGCAATCACAGGATTCAGAAATATTTCAGGGGGCCACCCCATTAAGCTACCCGCGACGAAGCTAGCTGACTTCGAGACGGACTCAAGGTTTGTGTGGACGGCGGTAAACGACTAGGAACCCGAAAATGTGACTGGGCTTGTTGATACAGCGAAAACGTGTCACGATCCAAAACAGTACAGGTGCTCCTCACACAATCTTAAATAAAGTAGTATCATGGCATACGTACAGGATAGTAATAAAGCCCCAAACTAATTGTGGCCCCAAGAAATAAGAATGAATCAAACTCTGGCTCAGGGGGGTCCATAAGGCCTCCCGAATGTGGATAGTGCGAATAGTCAAGGAACAGGAATCAAGTACTTGAGGTCCTACGGGACACAAGTGAGCATGAAAAACCAAATAGCAGATATTGCTCACCGGTGCCTCTTTCATTAGTTATCCTATTACTACTCAGGTTAAGTTGTTTAGGTACCTCATGTTTCATCAGACACTCACATACCCTACTCATGCTTTTCTACGACTCGCATGGCTCAAACAACTCCTGTAGTAATGGCTCATGGGATGGAGGAACAAGCTTCGGTGGGGTTTAAAAGTAAATGCTATGCAGTACTTGGGATTCAATTTAATGCAATCGCGACTCAATGATGCAAGAATAAGATAGAGGCAATATGTACTATATGTATGCAAGCATATGGTAGTGCTTGCCTGGCAGCTCAGTTGAAGCGAGAGATGGATCTGGGTAGTACTCATGTGATTCCTGATAATTCTCCTGCTGGGCGTCTATTCGAAGAAGAACCAAACAAACAAGGGCCAACATAAATAAAGTGCACAAGCATATGTATTAAAATGCGACAAGCAAACAAGCATGCTATGATGAATGATGCACAATTTACATGGCATTAAAGTAGCATGGCATGGTGAGGTGTGAGGTACAAGAATAAAGCATTTTATTATTTATTTAGTCAAATTTTATTGTCATAAACAGTTCAGATTTTTAATAATGACATGATGTATGCTTCAATTCAGAACAAGGACTGCATATATAGAACGGGCTCGTCGCGCTGATCGATTTAGACATATTATTTGCCAAATTTGGAGTTATAGATTTAAAGTTATTAATTTATTAAGAAAAGGCCATTTTGTTGTAATTTTAATCATCTCGAAATTTTAAAGTGTTCAAACAACATTTTGAATGGCATATTTGAAATCCTCACATTTTTCTGATTCAAAAACATATATTATATGTATTGTTTGGATTTATAATTTGAAAGTTATTTAAAATCTGATTTGAATTTGAATGTTAAACAATTTTGAATTTGTTTTGTTTAAACAGCTAAACAGGAAAACTTTTTACACCCAGGAGAATTCGACCCAAGCCACTGACGGGTGGGCCGCTGCTGACTGGGGCCATGCGCATGGAAAAAAGGTTTTCTCACCGCGCGTTCGCCTAGCCAATGAGACTGCTAGGTGGGACCAGCGGCTAAGGCCCACGTGACAGCGGCAGAACCCGCAGAGGCTGTCAGGTGGGGTCGCACTGGACCGCGGGTTGGGTGTTCGAAACTACAGGGGCATGTCTGTAAGATGCACGGGAGGCTGACTGGTGGGGCTTGGGGTACCGCGGGTTGAGCAGATCAAAAAGGTAGGGGTGGATGTGCAAAACGGCGGCGGCACTGTTGTTCTTCTCGGTCGTTCTGACGAATCTGACGGGGACAGCGCGCGGTGCGCGGAGCGGCGAGACGGGGACTCGATGTGGGGACCTGGGGCTCGCGCTAGGCGGCGGTGACCAGTGTGGCTAAGCGAGGGGTGGTGACAGGGAAGCGGGCGGGCGCTAGATAGGTCGCTGCGCGACGCGACAACGTGCAGACGCGCGCGACCTCGGTGCACTGGGAGCGCTCGGCGAAACGTCTACCGTGGCTAGGGCTTTACGACGGGGCGGAGGTTGTCTAGGCGGTAGAGGAGCTCACCGCGGGGTGGTTGACGGCGGCGGATCGGCTTGGGGCGCAGCAGGGCGACGACGAGGCTAGCGGCCGGAGATCTAGGGTTTGCGTCGGGCGGCGCTGGTACTGGTGATCCCGGGGCTTCTCCTCCACGTCGGCGTGTACAGGGTGATGTAGAGGAACGTCCTTGGTCTCCTCGACCACCTCCACGACGTGCGTGCTGGCCGGAACGAGGAGACACCGGTGATACTGGCGGTGACCGGCGGCAGGATCTGGCGACGGTGAAGAAGAAGGAGAGGAGAGGCAGGGCTTGGGGGTGGATCTGGCGAGGCAGAGGAGACGTGGGGCGGAGGATAAAGCGAGAGAGAGGGAGGAGGGTGCCGTGTGGGGTTCGGGGTAGGTAAAGGTGGCTTCAGCCACCTTTCTCCACCTCCTCTCACGTGCTCGAGCTGGCTCGGCGCGAGCAGGGCAGGGGCAGGTAGGCCTGGCAGATGGGACAACAGAGAGGAGCTCGGGGTGGGCCTAGCTCGGCAGAGAGAGAAAGAGAGAGGAGAGGGGAGGCTCGGGTTGGCTAGGTGTGGTCTCGGGTTAGGGTTTTGTTAGGGTTGGGGTAGGTGGTTAGCTGAGGTGTGGGACCAGGGAGAGAGGGTGGCTAGGTGGGTCCAGCATGGTAGAGAGAGGGAGAGATGAGAGAGGTGTGGTAGGGGTTAGGGTTTAAGGTAGAACTAGGGTTAGAGGGGAAATAGAGAGAGAAAGCTAGGTTAGGTTTTGATTAGGTGTTTAGGTTTTTAAAACTTGTTTAGAAGATCAAACCAAGAGAAAAAAGTGAGGGCTTGAATTAGCATAAGAAGAGTTGAAGGAGAATCCAAGTAAAAGAGGAAGACAAAGGTTTATGGGAAAAATGCCTTATTTGAATCATGCATGAAGGGGGGAATGGTGGAGAGGGATGGAGTTGATCCACAAAGAAAAGAGCCAATAAAACCAAGAGGAATCAAATGGGCTAAGGTGGTGGTACTCTTGCATGGCCCATGCAAAATAATAAATGCCATGTTTTATTTTGTGAAAACAATAATATTATAACATGGCATGATCCCATTCATTAGCAAAAATGTGGAATAAGGCCAAGCAAAAGAAAAGGAGATTAGATCCACACTAACCCACATGAGCTAGATTAAATGCCAAAAATAAATAAAGCCCATGTGAAATTAGGGTGGTGGAATTGTAAGGTGGTGACAAAGAAAGGTGGTGGAGTGGAATAAAAAGATATGCCCCCAACTCAACTTGGGCATTTAAACAATATATCAATAACCAAATACAATATCAAGAGGCAAACACAATTAATAATGCATATGAGAGAAGAACCAAAAGAGAAGGGTTTTATATGATGCTCAAATGCAAGGTGGCATGATGACATGAGCATGATATAATTATGATGCAACAATTATATCTAGGAAGTAGCCATTATATTACTAGACCAAGTAGCATAACCATTGTTAGACAATTGGGATGCTACACCAGGGTGGCCACACCACCTCCTGGCGCGGCCTAGGGCTGCCCGCGCCAGGGGGTGGTGTGGGCCCCATGTGGCCCATCTCCACTCCGTCTTCTGGCATCCTTAGTCTTCTGGAAAAATAGGATTTTCCGTATATTTTCCCGGATTTTCTGATCTTCGCGAATTTCGCCTCCAAACAGCACCTTTTCCATCAGAATCCTGACTGCAGCGGTCCATACTCCAAAAGTCATCAACCATGCAAAAACAGATGAAATAACATAAGTATCACCTCTCAATACGAAATATATTAATGAATAATAGTGAATTAAGACATAGAATAGTGATGCAAAATGGACGTATCAACTCCCCCAAGCTTAGACTTCGCTTGTCCCCAAGCAAAACTGAGCTCAATAAACACGGCCTCAGGTTTATGGAGTGAAGATTCGATAAAAGAATATGGACAAGAAGCATCACATTCATCAGATACATAGATCATAATAGAAGACAACTCACTATTATATAACTCAACTTGCAATGAGTAAAGGAAACACAATAAAGATACATAAAGTGAATCATAATTGGTAATGGCAAACTTAGCTCTCGGTTGAAGAATAGTTGATAATTTGCTAGAGTTCACAAATAGCTGGTTTTCGATGATAGCTTTCAAAGTAGTAAACATCAAGATAAGAGCAATGTGCAACACAAAGAACATAAGAAACATGAGTGAATAAATCACCATATGAATGAATGAAACACAACAACTCAAAATACTTGCTGAGGTAGAAGGGAATAGGTTTACTGACTCAACTACAAAGTAAAACAAAGGCCCTTCACAGAGGGAAGCAGGGATTGCAAGTCTCATAAAGAGCTCCCAAAAATTATGATACTTACTAGCTTTCAGCTCTCAATGCCCCTATCATAGGCATCTTTTGGTGTTTAAGGTTAAAGTGACACAACTAAGAGGGTATGCTTGACAAGTTATAAGTTGAAATCTCATGCCCCTTACTTATGAGTACCGATCCTCATGCTACTCAACTTCAGTCACGAGCAAGCTCTTTTCATTGTAAATACATGCGTATCATTGAGAACTACCAACGGGATACCCCTTGCACATGACACATGACCTATCCCATAATCAAAATGACAAGGCAAGCAGACAGTGAGCATCTCAGCGATCTTTTTATTTGCTATTTGCATAGGTTTTTATTGAGGATGCTTCATAGAATGCTCACTATAGTTATGCTACAAGTTTCCACCATGATTAGGCATGGCTTAGGCTAGCGGCCCAGGCGTTTCTCTAACACACATATAAACTCCATGATCTTACAAGTTCCACCTTTATTTTACACCGCCGGGATCCATAAGCAAAAGAACATGATATCAACTAGGTACAAGTACCAATGCAGTGTTGAAAGCGGTCCCCATGATGCATGGTTCTGCTAATTTCAACTCATAAAGTGCAAGCATATACGCAACAAAGAAGGACCCAATGGTTCAAGTTTATTAAATGTAAGAAAGTAAAGTGTGCCATCAAGTTCGTGCGAGCTTTAATCACTAATTTTCACATAACAAGTTTAATTTGGGAGGTAGATAAAAGAAGAATTTACTTGGAATAGCAATAATGCTAATATGTAGGTATGGTGGACACAAATGGCGAAGGTTTTGGTTTAAAGGAGGTGGATGCACGAGAAGAATTCCCTCTCGGTACAGGTTTTTGGCTAGCAAGGTTGGGTAGCAAGTATAAGAGTTGAAGGAAACAACCAAACATACAAGTGATAAAGACAAACATGCAATCTTACTTGGAAGCACAAAATATCTTAACTAGAGAATACTAAACTTATGAGCAAATCAAGAAAGAAAGATGATGAAATTATTTTTCTTTGGAGGTACTTTTATCTTTTCTTTCAACTCTTGAAAATAGTGTTGCTACTGACCGAGCCAGGTTTGCCAAAACCAACTAAATTAACTCAATGATCCCAAAGTGATACCAATACTAACAACAAGATCAATCATATATCCACGAATTGAAAACTAATATAAATTATGCAAAAGAGTGAATGATAGAACTTCTCATTAATAAACCATAATCGGCAACTCACACCAAGGGATACATATCTAACGAGAGAGGAGACACTTCCATAATGCAAACCATACTACATAATAACTCCTCTATTCATGATATGACTCTACTAATAAGGTAAAAAGATAGAAGATAATGATGTGATACCTCGGCACTCCCCCAAGCTTGGAACAAACCAAGGGGATGCCAAACCTGATGACGAATTACTCCTTCGGTGGTGGTGGTATCCTCTCATCTTCGTCTGTCTTCCAGGGTAAAGGCTTCCCATCAACAAAGGACATCGTGGTTTCCAACATCCTGAAACTTGCAGCAGCACTTATGCGTTTAAATTTAGCCTCATACTCACAGTTTTGATTTTGAACGTCATAGAACTGTGCTTGCAGTTCATTGGTTGTTTGGCGGAGTGAGAGAACTTCGTCCTTGAGTTTAGCAGTCTCCTTTTGGTGCTTGGCGATGAGTTCGGAACAAATCTTATGGATGATATCCACTTCGCGCTCCGCCATCTTCTTTTACCTAAAGACTTCTTGCTCCAGTGCTTCCATCTTGTCCTCCAGACTTCCTTCACCTTTAGGGCCTTGAACCTCTTTAATCCGGACCTCCCCACCTTCGAGCAACAACTCCTTGGGATGAATCTTCAACTCTCTCATGTATGGGTTGATGATATCTTCTAAGGAATCTCCCTTGGCTGATCTAGAGGAAGACATTGTGGCTCCAAATCTGGGATTCTACCTGGCAGAAACAGATCGAAACAAAAACACGACGAAAACACGATATACGAACCTCGGAAGATCCGGGGGGTTATATAATACGAAGTTTCATAACAAGAGGGAGGTACTTGGTGAAAACGGGTCGGAGGCGGAGTCTGGGGTGGCCTCCCCACCTGGTGGCACGGCCAGGGGTGGGCCCGCGCCACAGGGTGGTGTGGGCCACCCTGGCTCCGTTTCCGTCCCTTTTTCCCTTCGTAACTTCCCTTATCGACTGAAAACTACAAAAATATAGTTGGATTGTATTTTCGCGGAACTTTTCTTACCAGAACTATTACCTATTTGAAAACAGACTCTACAGGTCTCTAAATTTGGTCCTCGATGAATTTCTCCGGAGTTATAACTTGAAAGGCATCAACATCTTCATTGTAAGAATCTCCAGCAATATAGTGTTTGAGTCGCTGTCCATTCACTACTTGTGTAGTATTATCTTTCAAGGAAGAAATTTTTATTGCTCCTGAACGGTATACTTCTTCTATAATGAAAGGTCCTTCCCATTTTGACAGTAGCTTTCCTGCAAAAAATCTGAGACGAGACCTATACAATAGAACTTTCTCACCAACGTGAAATTCTCTCTTAAGTATTCGCTTTTCATGCCATCTTTTAACTTTTTTCCTTAAAGGGCCTAGCATTTTCATAGGCTTCACTCCTCCATTCATCTAAAGAACTTAAGTCAAATAATATTTTCTCACCAGCGAGCTTACAATCTCTATTCAGTTCTTTAACTGCCCAGTAAGCTTTGTGTTCTAATTCTAATGGTAGGTGACAAGCTTTCCCATAAACCATTTTATAAGGAGACATCTCCATAGGATTTTTGTAAGCAGTTCTATAAGCCCATAAAGCATCATTCAACTTTTTAGCCCAGTTTTTTCTAGATCTATTAACAGTCTTTTGCAAGATGGATTCAATTTCCCTATTTGATAACTCTACTTGCCCTCTAGTTTGGGGGTGATAGGCTGAAGCAATTCTATGATTAACATCATATTTAGCAAGTGTCTTTCTAAAACCACCATGAATGAAATGAGAACCCCCATCAGTCATGAGATACCTAGGCACCCCAAACCTAGGAAAGATAACATCCTTGAGCATTTTGAGAGAGGTCTCCCCGTCAGCACTCTTTGTAGGAATGGCTTCTACCCACTTAGTAACATAATCAACGACAACAAGAATATGAGTGTAACCTTTCGAAGGAGGGAAATGACCCATAAAGTCGAATCCCCAGCAATCAAAAGGTTCAATAACTAGAGAGTAGTTCATAGGCATTTCATTGTGTCTAGAAATATTGCCAACACGTTGACATTCATCACAAGATAAAAAAAATTTCTTGCATCTTTAAAAAGGGTAGGCCATTAGAAACCTGATTGTAGTGCCTTCTGTGCAGTTCTATCTCTTGCATGATGTCCTCTATAAGCACTACCATGACATTTACGCAATATCTCCTTTTGTTCATATTCTGGAACACATCTTCGCATAATACCATCCACTCCTTCTTTGTATAAGTGTGGGTCATCCCAAAAATAATGCCTCAAATCATAGAAGAACTTCCTTCTTTGCTGAGCTGTAAAAGTTGGTGGCAAATACTTGGAGACAATAAAGTTAGCATAATCAGCATACCAAGGGTTCCCTCGCGAGCTCACCCCTACTACAGCTAACTGCTCATTTGGGAAACTATCATTAACAGGCATAGGATCAAAAGAGATGTTTTCCAATCGAGATAAATTATCAGCTACAGGGTTTTCAGCACCCTTCCTATCTACTATATGTAGATCGAACTCCTGTAAAAGCAGCACCCATCTAATAAGCCTAGGCTTAGCATCTTTCTTCGTCATAAGGTATTTAATAGCAGCATGATCAGTATGAATGGTGACTTTTGAGTCTACAATATAGGGCCTAAACTTATCACAAGCAAAAACAATAGCTAGAAATTCCTTTTCAGTAGTAGCATAATTCCTTTGGGCAGCGTCTAGAGTCTTACTAGCATAATGGATAACATTTAACTTCTTATCAATTCGTTGCCCAAGAACAACACCTACAACAAAATCACTAGCATCACACATTATTTCAAAGGGTAAACTCCAATTAGGTGGTTGAACAATAGGAGCTGTAGTTAAAGCCTTTTTGGGAGTTTCAAAAGCTTCCTTACAATCATCATCAAAAACGAAGGGTACATCTTTTTGAAGAAGATTAGTAAGGGGTTTTGATATCCTAGAAAAGTCTTTAATAAACCTTCTATAGAAACCAGCATGACCAAGGATACTACGAATACCTTTGACGTCTCTTGGACATGGCATCTTCTCAATTGCCTCAACCTTAGCTCTATCAACTTCTATGCCTCTTTCAGAAACCTTATGCCCAAGGACAATCCCTTCATTAATCATGAAGTGTCATTTCTCCCAATTAAGAACAAGATTACTTTCTTCACATCTCTGCAAAACTTTATCAAGGTTGTGCAGACAATTATCAAAAGAAGTTCCATAGACAGAAAAGTCATCTATGAACACTTCTACAATTTCCTCACAAAAACCATGAAAGATAGCAGACATGCACCTTTGGAAAGTCGCAGGAGCATTACATAAACCAAAAGGCATACGTCTATAAGCATAAGTTGCATAAGGGCAAGTAAAAGTAGTTTTTTCTTGATCTTGTTGTTTAACAGCAATTTGAGAGAAACCGGAATAACCATCAAGAAAACAAAAATGGGTCTTTTTAGACAACCTTTCCAACATTTGATCAATAAAAGGGAGCGGGTAATGATCTTTCTTAGTAACTTTATTGACTTTTCTAAATCAATGCACATCCTATAGCCTACTACTATTCTTTGAGGAATAAGCTCATCATTATCATTAGGAATAACGGTAATACCTCCTTTTTTAGGAACACAATGAACAGGACTAACCCATTTACTGTCAGCAATAGGGTAAATAATACCAGCATCAAGGAGTTTCAATACCTCATTCCTTACCACTTCCTTCATCCTGGGGTTTAAGCGTCGTTGGTGCTCTACTACTGGCTTTGCATCTGGTTCGATGTTGATAGAATGCTGACATATAGTAGGTGAAATCCCTTTTAAATCATCCAGAGTATAGCCCATAGCTCCTCGGTGTTTCCTCAAAACCTCCAATAGCCTTTCTTCTTCCTTTCCTGAAAGTTTAGCGCTAATAATAACAGGATATATCTTTTTATCATCAATATAAGCATATTTAAGATCATCAGGGAGAGGTTTTAGATAAAAAACCGGATCCTTTTTGGGTGGCAATGTCATGCTTAAGCATCTTAGGCTGATCACGAAGAATCCTGTCGATCTCGTTCCTTTCTTCCATGAAGACTTCACTTTCATGATCTTCCATAAATTGCTGCAAAGCATTGTTAGGAGCAAGAGAAATAGAAGCAAGTTGTTCAACTCTAAAATCCTCATTATTGGTTTCCTCTTCACAAGGTTCTTTAGCAAATTTTGAGAAATTAAACTCATAAGATTCCCCATCAAACTTAGTCAAGATTTTCTTCCTCTTGCAATCAATAATAGCTCCATAAGTACTCAAGAAGGGTCTACCAAAAATGATAGGATAAGTTTTACTAGCAGTTGAACCAAGTACTAGAAAATCAGCAGGATACTTAATCTTACCACAAAGAACTTCCAGGTCTCGTACGATACCAATTGGAGAGATGGTCTCTCTATTAGCAAGGTGAATAACCACATAAATCTCTTCCAATTCGCAGGGACTGATTTCATGCATAATTTCTCTGTAAAGCTCATAAGGAATAACACTGGAACTTGCACCAATATCACATAAACCATAATAGCAATGATCACCAATTCTAACAGAAAGCACAGGAACACTAGCCTTTTTAGTTCTATTAGGATGTGAAACAATATTAGAAGCATCCTCACAAAAGACTATGTGCTACCACAGGTTCAATGTTTATTTGTTCACAATTGCTACCACAGGTTCAATGTTTATTTGTTCACAATTGCTACCACAGGTTCAATGTTTATTTGTTCATCAGGTTTTACAGTTCTCTTTTCACTTTTAGTGATTACATTAGTTATCATAGGATGGTCCTTTACCTTTTCGGGGTAGGGAATCTTCTTGATATAAGGTTCAGGTAAGATGGGATCAATAATGCAATACTCAGCACTCCCAACAGGAACATAGTCAACAATATCTTTGTAAGGTGCATGGTATTTCTTCCATCCCCTTTTTGGAATTTTGATATAAGAGGCAAAATCTCTAAAGCAATTCGTAATAACTTGCAAATCAAGACCATAAGCATTACTGATATTTTGAAAGTCATTAGTTCCCATAAAAGATTCAATGCATTCATAATCATAATTTATACCTGACTTTCTACCTTTGTCATTCTCCCAAGCTTCAGCATTGTCTTGAATACGGTCCAGAAGATCCCATTTAGCTTCTTCTTCCATGTGAGTGAATGATCCAGCACAAGAGGCATCCAATAAATCCTTGTCATGAAGAGAAAGCCTTGCATAAAAGTTGTGGAGAATAATATTGTTGGGGAGCTCATGACTGGGACATTTGAGCATTAGTAACTTCAATCTCCCCCAAGCTTGAGCTGTACTCTCTCCATCAAGAGGCCAAAAGTTGTATATTTGATTCCGATCTTTATGAATCTCACTAGGAGGATAAAACTTTGAATAAAAGAGAGGCACTATTTCCTCCCATTCCAGAGCTTGACCATTCTTTAGCATCTTATACCATTCCTTAGCTCTTCCTTTCAGTGATAGTGAGAATAACTTCTTCTTAACTTGATTTGTAGTAATACCTGCACACTTGAACAACCCGCATAATTCGTGTATAAAGAGTAAATGATCACCAGGATGGACAGTTCCATCCCCAACATAGTAGTTATCCATAACACGATCAATAATTCTTGTAGGTATTTTGAAAACATCATTCTTAGTAGGTGGTGGCTTATCTACTACCTTAGTAGTGGTAGTAGCATTACCAAATAAGAAACTCAGCGAATTATCCATAACGAAAATAAAGCAACTAATAGAAGTAAACAATACTCACAGTAGAAGTTTCATTTACCAGTTCCACTCTCCAATAGCGCTTCACTCCCCGGCAACGGAGCCAGAAAATATTCTTGATGACCCACAAGTATAGGGGGTGTATCGTAGTATTTTCGATAAGTAAGAGTGTCGAACCCAACGAGGAGCGGAAGGTGCTGGCTAGTGGTATGGATCTGGAATTCTCTGCAAATACTTAGCAAACGGATTTTTAGGGGTTTTTGATAAAGCAAGTAAACAAAGTACGAGTAAATAAAAGACAGTAGGAATAAATGCAGCAAGTGGCCCAATCCTTTATGCAGCAAAGGACAAGCCGGTTGTATTACTTAAGATGACCAAACGTTCTCAAGGACACATGGGAAGACTGTCAAGTGCTTTCGCTTCATATAGTTGATTAATCTTCTTCAGCTTGCTATGTGTTTTGTGGGTGAACCTATGCTAATGTACCGCCCCATCCAAGACTAATACATACTTGTGATTATACCCCTTGCAAACATCTGTAAGTACAAGAAAGTAATTAAGATAGAGACCTAACCACAGCTTTAAACTCTAAGACCTTTACGTCCCTTGTGCAATGGTTTCCTAACGGGGGTTCAGGTTTCTGTCACTCCGGCAACCCCTACGATTAGTGGCCAAATACACAATGCATTCCCCTAGGCCCATATAGGTGAAGTGTCATGTAGTCGACGTTCACATGACACCACTAGAAGAAGTACACCACAACTTAAATAACAATCTATTGAATCTCTCTCAACACAACTCCACTACTAACAACATGACTTCTCCCATGTCCTAAAGAACAAAACGAACTACTCACAAGACATCATATGGATCATGATCAGAGATGGAATAATGATGTATAACAATCTGAACATAAACAATAATTCAATGGTTCCACTCAATAGCATCAACTACAAAGAGTAATCAACACCGGGAAAGTTTCCCCTAAGAACTATGCAAGATTCAACCCAATTGTTACAGCAATATGGAGATGGTGATGATGGTGGTGATGATGATGATGATGATCCCGATGAAGTCCAGCTTGATGGTGGTGTTGATGGCGACGATCTCCCCTCTCCGGGAAGGAATTCCCCCGGCAGAAATCTGTCTGTCGGAGAGATCTTTCTCTCTCGGTGTTTTCTGCCCCGCAGAGGCGGCAAAATCTTTCTGTGGTCTCTCTTCGAGTCTTAGGGTTTCGGGAGGATGATATACGCCAGAGGAGAGAGGCTGGAGTGGGCCAGGGTGGCCACACCACCTCCTGGCGCGGCCAGCCCTAGGCCGCGCCAGGAGGTGGTGTGGGCCCCCTGTGGCCCATCTCCACTTCGTCTTCTGGCATCCTTAGTCTTTTGGAAAAATAGGATTTTCCGTATATTTTCCCGGATTTTCTGATCTTCATGAATTTTGCCTCCAAACAGCACCTTTTCCATCAGAATCCTGACTGCAGCGGTCCATACTCCAAAAGTCATCAACCATGCAAAAACAGATGAAATAATATAAGTATCACCTCTCAATACGAAATATATCAATGAATAATAGTGAATTAAGACATAGAATAGTGATGCAAAATGGACGTATCAAGTAGCAAGGTAGATCTATAGATTACAAGCTCATGATCTCAATAAGATCATGCATAGAGAGAGATGAACACATAGCTACCGGTAGAACCCTTAGCCTCGAGAGAGAACTACTCCCTCCTCATCATGGAAATCAGCAATGGTGATGGAGATGGTGGTGGAGATCAATGGAGATGGCTTCGGGGGCACTTCCCCATCCCGGCAGGGTGCCGGAACAGAGACTTTTTGTCCCCCGAATCTCCCCTTCGGTGGTGGAGGTGCTGTGGAACTTTTTGTGGCTGGAGGCTTGATGATTTAGGGTTTATGCATCGGGAGGCTCTTATAGGTGAGAGGGGAGACCGAGGAGGTGCCGGAGGGGCCCACACCACCCCCTGGCGCGGCCTAGCCTGGCCCGCGCCACCAGGTGGTGTGGCCAGTCCCTGGCCCCTCTCCGTCTCGTCTTCTGGCTCCGTGAGTCTTCCGGTAAAATAATGACTTTGGCTTTTGTCCGGTCTAATTCCGAGAATATTGATTTTCTGACTTTCCTAGAACCAAAAACAGCAGAAAACAGGCAACTGGCACTATGGCATCTTGTTAATAGGTTAGTCCAAGAAAGTCTATGAAAAGTACTCCAAAGTTGGAACAAAACATAAGAAAGTAGATAAAACCAAGCATGGAACATCAAAAATTATAGGTACATTTGCAATGTATCAACGATATTCCCATGTGTCCTTGAGAATGTTTGGTCATCTTAAGTAATACAACCGGCTTGTCCTTTGCTAAAGAAAGGATTGGGCCACTTGTTGCAATTATTATTATTATTGTCTTTTATTTACTCGTACTTTATTTATCTGCATTATGAAAACCCCCTAAAAATCTGTTTGCTAAGTATTTACAGAGAATTCCTGATCCATACCACTTGTCAACACCTTCTGCTCCTCGTTGGGTTCGACACTCTTACTTATCGAAAATACTACGATATACCCCTATACTTGTGGGTCATCAGTATTATGTAGAGGCTCATGGATCAAGAGTGGTATTTGTCCATCCCTATGATGGATAGATATACTCGGGGCCCTCTCGGTGATATCACATTGAAATAGCTTGCAAGCAAGTGATGTGATCACTAGAATGTTATATCACGGGAATGAGAAAATAGTGCATGTCGGCAACAAGATCAAACTAGGTATTGAGATACCGATGATCGAATCTCGGACATGTAATATATCGTGAGACAAAGGGATTTAGTTACGACGTTAAAGGTTCACACGATCACAAGAGTCATCGTTGAATGTGTGGGAGTCAGTACGGATCTCTAGGTCCTGCTGCTGATTATTGATCGGAGAGGGGTCTCGATAATGTTTACATTATTTGTGAACCATAGGGTGACACACTTAAGGGATACCGACACTATTTGGACCAAATATGTTTCAGATAAAGATTTAAAAAAGCGCTGGAATCATTTCGATAGAAACCGAAATTGTTTCGGGTGAAATTGCAGAAACTGGTTATGCATGTGATATTGAAATGTTGCAGGGTTTTATGTGAATGTTTGTTAATTAAAGTAATTAACAAAATTCTGAATAACATAAATAAAATAGTTTTATTTAATGAGAGCTTGCATTAAATTTTGTGGAAATTTAATGCATGTGAGTGAAAGCGTGAGTGGACGCATATTTATGTGAGTGGAGCATCCACCACGTGAATGATGGAAGAGGTGGGGGCACCACCATGGCTACCACGCCATGGCCCTTGGCTTCCCCCTCTCCCTATAAAAGGCCCCCTCTCCTCCTTTCACAATACACCTCCTCGTGAAGGATCTCTCTCCCCCTCTAAAAATTATTCCCTATGATCTTGGATTAGTGAGATACATGTTCCCGGTGGCTTTATCTGGAAAGAATTTGCTGCTTCCGCTGCAGCACTGGAGTGAGGACGCGGAGGTTGTCGGAGTATCGTACGTGTGTGTGATCACGGATGTACCGCTGCTTTGCGGTGTTGGACTTGATGGTGCTAGACCTGATGGTACTGGAACTACTAGACCTGAAGGACTTCATCACGATCTTGAGATCGGCAAGTATACGACTACATCATCTACGAGTTCCATCTCGTTAACAAAGCTTTGTTGTCTTCGATGGTATGCTCTCTATGGATGGATATCCACCCGTTGCTTGTATCTAGTAGATAGATCTTGGCGTATAATAGTTTTTTTTATTTTCTATGCTGCGAACCCAACACTATCGGTACCCATTTCAACAGTCTCATGGGAGTCTGCTTTCGGTCTAGTTGGAAGACTAATTTATGATAGTAGAATTAGTCTCACCCTAGATATGGTGAAAACACTAATGTCCGTAAAATATGGAGAACTAGGCAGACGGAGAGCCCAACACACTACCGAGAATCCAGAACTGATAGCCGCATTCCAAGTTATGCGATGGACTGAAGACCAAGACGAATCTTAGTTGTAGGATTTTAATATCTTTGTAATTTTTTAATCTCTTTGTAATTTTCTTTTCTCTTTAGAGCCAGTTGTACTCTTTCTCTTCCTAGGGATGGAAGATTTTGATGAGGCAGCTAATAATAAAGACTAATTTTTATCCCTATACAAACTATCGTAATGTGTTCCCCCCAACGAGTTCCCACCACTTTATCCTCTCCCGAGTCTATAAAACCCTCTCCACACTAAAGTGTGTAAGCAGGCCAATATGTCTGGTTTTTCACTTGATCATAGTTTTCTTAAATGGATGCCCGAAGACCTCCCGAGTTTTGGCAGTAATTATAGGATAGACAAAATTCAGGTTACATGGGAGGAACTCATCGATAGTGATGTTCTTCTCAATGAGTTATGTGAGGCGTTACATAGGAAAGGGTGGCTATCGAGAAACCCCGATGAAATACAACAAGAACTTCCCAGGATCAATGCAAGGTGGAACAAGCTAAAATTTAAGACTGAAGCTTCGAGAGAGGTGTTTGCTGAACACCCTTGGATGTGGATAGACGAGAGTGAGGACGAAGATGATATCTTCATGCCACCTTTCGGTAAGAAGGTGAGAGCTACTTGGGAGAAGAAGTAGGCCAAGAAAAAGCATCGTCAAAGGGCAAAGGCGAGGTATCATCGAAGGATAAGGACGAGGCATCATTGGAGGACGACGATGATGACTTCATGACGCCTTTCGGTAACAAGGCGAGAGTTGTCTGGGAGAAACAGCATGCCAAGAAAAAAGCATTGTCAAAGAGCAAGGGCAAGACTTTGTAAATCTTATATCCCCAAATTGCCCTTGCCCCTTCCTTACTTTTTTTTTGCTATTAATAGAGCTGCCCACCACTCTCATTCTTCACACCACCCCTCTCATTCTCTACATCATCCATTTAGCTCTAGACATGGCTGCTGAACCAAATCCCAACCGGTAGAACTTTGGAGCAAATCCACCTATACCCCATCCACCAAGAAGAATAAGCCGCATTTGCGAGCACTTCGATGAAGAAGTGTATGAGTTAGATAGTGTCTAAGTGAAGAAAGCTACGTACAAAAGATGCGGCCATATGTTCACCTTGCATAGAGAAGGTGGAACTGGTCACTTGCATAGGCACATCTTGTCTCATTAGAGGTGAGACAGAGAAAAGTAATTAGTCGTTGTATTTTCTTTTCTTTTTGAGCGGGCTGTATTCTTTTTCTCGCTAGGGATGTAAGATTTTTTAATGAGACAACATTAATAAAACTCACCTTTTATCTCATATGAAAATTTATGTCATTTACTATTTTTATCTATTTTTGGGCATTTTTTAGCATTTCTTTTACTCAAATCGAAAAAACAGGAAAACAGACTAAAATAGCCAAACGAGCCATTTTCGGGCCCCTCGAGCCAAACGTGCCATGGGCTGGGCCTGTGCCGCGCAGCTGGGTACCCGTGTCGGCCACGTGAGCTAGGTGGACCACGATGGGCCGTGTCGGGCCAGCCTGTTGGGCAGGTTTGTTGACCACGCAAGTTGGCTAACACTAACAGCTTGTGGCGTGCTCTCAAAAAGGCCCTCCATGGAAATTCGAGGCCCATGTCCACCAGCCCAGTACCATTCGCCTCTATACGGGCTTGACACACTCCTCACCGCCGGCGCCACCCAACGCCACCAGGCGGCATAACCCTGCCTCACTTCAACCCGGCACCGCCCGCCTCTCGTCCAGCGTCGCCCACAACCACCCTCCAACAGTCAGAAGCAACGGCCACCACGCGACATCTCCTCGCCCCGCCTCTCTTCGTCCGCGGCGTTGCCCACCTTTCCTCACCCAGCGCCGCCATTGTCGACGAGGAGTTGCTCTGATTGATTCCGCATTGGTGGCTGTCGATGAGGAGTTGCTATTCTCGTTCTTCTCTCTGTGAGATTTCTATGGCGCCGTGGAGGCTCGCGGTGGCAGGCACTCCGAGACTGAGCGGCGGCAGCAGCCAGCAGCAGCATCAGGAAAATTCTACGCCGGACGAGCCTCAGCAGAATGGAGTAGCTGAGACTTGCTCGGTTGGTGGTGTGCTGCATCATTAGCTCTCCAACAAGTGTGGTGTTGTTATAGTGCTGACTTGACTTTAGTGACTGTCATTTTCTTGTGAGAAGAAGACATGATCCACTCTCAATACAACTTCTAGTTGTGGCCCTTTGTACGACTATGAATCATAATATCTTCTTTATACGAATATACCTTTGGAGACCCTATATTTGATGGTGCTCTTGCTATATTCGTTCACAAAGCTTGTTAATTCGGTTGAACGGATGCTCATCTACATTGTGATATTGTGCATGATTATTAAAAGGAAGATTCGTTTTTATGTATATCCATGATGAGTTCTTTTCTATTTTAGTGAAAACAGGTACTCCATCCAGTCCATATCAATGGTCTTAATTTTATCTAAATTCGTATGTATCTAATTAAGTATTTAGAGTAGATGCATTCGTATCTAGACAAAGTTGAGGTTACTAATATGGACAAAAGGGAGAAAATTCGAGTTCATTCAAATGTACCACGAGTGTGGTCATGAAAAAATTGGTTGAATGGAAAATGTAAGTGAAACATAAAAATGAGGAACCTGGGCATGTTGTACGCTGAGGAGTTCAGGGTGATGCAACCGTGACGTGTACGTAGGCAATGCATGATTTGCACGATCCAACAGCGCGGAACACTAATCGATCTTGCGGTTCTTTGGCGCATCAGCTTCAACTAGCAGGGATGTGATTCCTGGAAGTCAGTTGTTAGATAAGAGAAAATAATGATGAGTAATTAGTGGCCATGCCTAGCGCGCTTCGTCTCCGGGACCATCCAATCCCGGACACCACCCTCCACGTAACCGATCTGCGGGCGAGCACATCTCATATGTTCATCCATCGTTGTTATTCCCAACAGGCAAGATCCAAAGAGAACTGAAATTACCCCCACCCTTATCTTCTTCCTGCCCTCTGCAACTCCTCCCTCCCTCAAAATTCAAAACGGTAGCAAACCTCTCTTAGCTCCTCTATAAATACAAGACGGCCGTCACAGTCCGCGTGCGGGTGCGCATGTGACTTAGACTTTGACTTTGGAGAGGAGAGGAAAGGGGAGAGGACATGAGAGGTCCTGATCCATTAATGTGGACAGAGTGTGGTCATTTCAATGTTTACATGACTGAACAGGGAATGCCATATCCGACACAGTCAAACTCTGTTGCCCTGAAATTGAGGTCCACTACTACTTTGTAGTGGTTCATATCTATTGCTATTTACTACTGATGATGATATGCGGGGCCTGACGGTGGCGAGTCTACAGTCACAACCATTATCACAAGAACACGTAGACAGCAATTGTTGATCTCCCTTCACGTCGTGCAACTATTGTCTCGTGTATTCAACATGATGAACAGATGGACCGAAATATTACACGAGATGATAATAGCAGGAAACTGGGAGTTAATTACCAAGTTTAAGAACCGGATATATATTCAAGCAATATGTGTTAAAAACTATTCAAGTGATATGTGTCTTTAGTTCTAGGAAGTTAAAAAATATTTAAGTAATATATGTGTCTTTAGTTCCAGAAAGATTATTGCATTTCAAAACTTTACCATGGATATAGGCATATACCACACCGGGAAGATTATTACATTCAAGTAACTAGTACATGTTTCACCTGGCACTACCACCTTCAAGCATCTCTATCACCTCGTGCATTGTTGGCCGATCTGAATAGACTATAAATCACCTTCAAGCATCTCTATCACCTCGTCCTCGTGCATTGTTGGCCGATCTGAATTAGGGATATTAAAACTGGAACAAGAGGAAGCCCTCTCAGGACCTCAACAACACTGGTCGTCCGATCGCATGTCCATGGAATTCACAATCGTTTGATGTGCCCTTTGCTCACACGTGGGCTGCTCCTGGGCTAGATATCCCTTGGGCCGCTACTCTAGGCGTCGAATCGCAGGCCTCTCGTTCGATCACCGACAAAGGGTTCCGATCGAGCCACGTGTGCACCAAAAAATCGGCATCGACCCACCCTACCTCCCTTCCGCCCTTCCTAGAGCCCGTACCCAACTCTCTCGAACAGGGAGACCTAGATGGGCTGATGCGCCGCCACTTCTAATGCCGTTGCTCCCGCATCCCTACTCTTCCAGTCATCCTCTCGCGACCTAGACGAAACCTTGGCGCGGAGCCAGCGGCGCCGCTGAGAGGGATAGATTTCTGTCGCAACCTAGGCACACCGGGCGACGGGGCATGGTTGCGTTGGACAATGGTGGCGAGCGGACCTCGAATCGGTAATCAAGGATAGTGGTGATTTAGATGTGGAGGGTGGATTAGTTCAGGTATGTGTTTTCTACATCAGAACCCCAGTTGGTGCTTCTCACAAGCAATTATTCATTGATTTAGATCATAGGTTGTACTTTTGGGTCTAAAGATTCACTCTGATGGCAGCCAGTCCAGGGCACCAATTTAAAATCCTTCAAGGTTTGTACAAATCGTTAACTGGCAACTAGAGGCAGACTTATCTGGCCATCGGTCTCAGGTCACGACGGATCAGATCAGCCACCTCATACTCTTACAATTTAGATGATGTCAAATTGTGGGGCCGACTTCTGGTATTGATGGCAGAAACACTTCTTTAAGCTATTTCTTTGCAAGAAAACCTTAGGGTGAAGTCACCATATTTTGAAGCACATTCCAATCAGCAGGTAATTATCAATTACTTCATTTGTCATCGTGTCATACACATAAGTATTCTTATTTTGATGAGAAATCTTGGTGCTTGCTTCTGTAGTTTCCTTGTGTTTCGGTGACCCCATGGAATGGTTTCGTTATTGTGCAATTCTGCATACAAGCTAGCAGATATAGATGGATGTGGAGGGATGAAAAGAAGAAGCGGACCCATATACTAAGAGGTACTGAACTACCGATGGCTAACTTCGGATGAAACTTTTATACAGAAGTGTTGTTTAATGTTCCATGAATAAAGATTGACTTTATTTCTCTCAAAAATGGTTGGGTTCAGCGCTGCATATGTTGTTGAATTTCATGGAACAACAGAAAGTCTCTATTTTCTTACCAAATCTTATCATTTGATTGCCAAAATAGACAGGCCCAGCAACGCGCAACATGATCTAGTAGACTATAAATCAAGAATGCAGAGCTTCTCCTCCAACCCATGCATGTCAGCAGTAACAGTTAGCGGGTCATACACCCATGATGGGTAGTATGCCTGACTTGAATTCAATGCGTTATGGGCAGCTACCCAGCTTCCCTCCATCCTCCAGCCATCTCCATAAGCAACATCCCAAAGCAGAGAACATCGTACTTGCTGGATATACATCATACTTGCTGGATATGATGCCAAAGCTACGAGACACCATCTCAGGAGCTATGTTCCAAATAGTTCCCCGTAGGAAAACTTTTGGCACAAAATTGCTATCAAGAATGATACGGTGCGGCTTGATGTCAATGTGCAGTATCCGCATGTCGCACCTACATGTAGTTGATTCCTCTAGCAATTGCAGAGCAATCTCTGTGAGCTTGTCCTATGAGATAAAAACCAAACATAGAACATTAAAATTATAGATACGTTAGCAACATATCAGTTTCCGCCGCTTCGCGTGGGCTTTCCCGCTAGAGTGGTTGCTCCGCTATAAAAAGGGGCGAGCCTCATAGAGTAGCGGGGAAGCACCGCACCTCCAAATATAGCCATGTCTGGCTGCCGTCTTCCTCCCGGCACCCGTTGCAACCCACCCGCTCGCCTCCCCCTCTTCCTCCCTGCGCCCCACGCAACCCACCCGATTGCTGCGTCGCCGACGACAGCGAGGACAGTGATGACAACTTCGACGGCAGCAAGGAAAATGACGATGTGGCATCGTAGCAGCGAAGGACCGCCATCGTACAGAGAGCGGGGTTAACCCAACCACCGGCGAGCGCTTCAGTTTCGACGTCCTCAACCGCATCTTCTATCTGCATCACATCCGGCGGCAAGAACTCTAGGAGGCATATGCCAACTGCTTGCGTGCCTCCCGTGCCAACCTCAGCGACCCGGCCCTGCGTGCCCGTCTTGACTGAACTCGGGAGGAGTTGGACGTAGAGAAGGTGATCTTTCGCTCTCGAAGATGAGTGGAGCCCCTACGAGCCATATCCGATCCCTCCTAGCGAGACCTCCAGGCGGCGCCCACCCGCCCCCATGACGCTGGTGCACTAGTAGAAGCCACCACCACCGGCATACTATTTGCCGGGGCCATGGTCGCCGCCACCTTCGCCACAATAGCCATGCCAGCGGCCAGATGCCCTAGCCGTAGCTAGGGTTATGTTTGTACTTTCTATATGTAAAGTAAGACTATCTGTGTAATGTATGCCATTTTTTTAATGTTCTTATTTATAAAAAAATTTGGTCGTGTCCGGTAGGCACCCTGACCAAAACGGACAGAGAGAAAAATGTCATGCTTTCATGTCCGCGAATAGACGCAAACAGACACCTCCCATGTCCGAAATGATCAGTCCGGTAGAGATGCCCTTAACTATCTTACTTGTCATGTTTAGGCATTGACCATTCTTCTAGCTAAGGACAACAAAATGGTTCATGTGGTACTCCCTCCGACCCATATTAGTTGACTTGGATTTGTCTAAATTCAGATGTATGTAGGCATGTTTTAGTGGTAGATGGATCGGAGGTACAAATTAGTGTCGAACTTGAACCCGGCTGTTTGACATCCGTAAAATAGCATTCTCCACTCTCCAGTGTTGTGTTAGGACAGGTTCAAACTATCTTTTGAGACCTCGTATATGCATGCATCTCTACTACTAGGACACCTAAAAAAAAGATGTGTTAGATTTCTTAAAATTTGGATTTATCTATACATTAAAATATGTCTACATTATCAAATGTAATCAAATTTATGACGTTTTTTCTGTGACTGAGGGAGTATGTCATCTAAGATTCCGTATGCAGAATTTAAGACCACTCGTGGTGCCTGTAAATCATTGTATTTTGTTTTTTTAAATTCCAATCATTGTATTTCTCTGATCTTAAAAAGACAGCACTTGTCTCTTCAGATCCTTTCTTCAAGGGAGCCCACCCATCTCACCAAAAGCCCAACTCTGGCTTATCTAAAGAAAAAAAAAAGTACCACTCCTTAGATTTTGCAGCGGGGGCCCGTTTATTACCCTAGGCGGCGGCCGGCGAGCGATTTTCCCGGCGTGTTTGCGCGCCGCCGTCAACCATGCCTGCCGGCGGCCATCGCCCTTGCGCAGCTACTGCTCGAGGTCGCCGCCAGCTAAGAAAGTTCCTCGTCTTCCCTAGAACCCGGCTCCGGCCGTAATGTATCCCCGGAACGCCCCAATCCCCTGCTCTAGCGAGAGACTCCTACAGAAGCTATCTGCCATGGTAATCCCTTGTTTTCCCTTTTGCTTTTAGAAAGGGAAATGTTTGAGTGCTCGGGAAATAAAATCAATGATGTACATCGCAGGATCCTTTGTTTTCGAAGGGTGCTGCAGTGTCTGCCCATATATGCTGCCTGCTAACAGGATCCTTTGTTTTCGAAGCAGGCACATCCTAGAGTTGCTTGTGATTCCAAAAAGGAGATGACTAGTCCACTACAAAATCCAAAATCATGGTGGGAAATGGGATACATCGCAGCAATGACATGATAAGGTAATTCCACAAGTTCCCATTTCTGAATTATTGATGCAAATTGCAAACCAAAGCAAGTGCCATATCTTCATAACTAATAGCATTACAACACGGTGCCAATTTATAGCCTACAGACCAGGTGGCCCATATGGTTGAATAGGTAATCGAACATCGATATGCTAGTGCAAGGCATTACAACGCAACACGCAAAAAGTAATTACGCCCCCTAAACATGCAGTACAGTATGGTGAATATGTTCTTCATGTTTTATGGCATAGGACGATTTCCAGATGAAACAAAGGGCTTAGGAGGAATCTGCAGATTCTGCAACCTCCCGGTTAACATGTTTACCACCTTTGTCATTGAAGGCCGGTTCTTTGGGTTCCACTGGATGCACCACAGTGCCACAATAGTCAGCTGCCTCATCTTTTCTTTCTCTTCCGCTGTCATTTCTGAAGCAAGCTCTAATTCTTGCCCGTCGATTACTTTCTCGTAGATCCACTCCGGGAGGTATACCTCATGCTGGTTCTCGACACTTGGGTCAGAGTTCCTCCTTCCACTCACCATTTCTAGCACCAGCATGCCGAAACTGTACACATCTGACTTGTAAGACACCCCTCCAAAGTTCCGAGAATATAGCTCCGGTGCAATGTATCCCATAGTGCCTCTTGCTGCAGTTAAGGTAATGATGCTTTGATCCCTTGCACACAGCTTTGCAAGGCCGAAGTCTGAGATCTTCGGATTGAAGTTGTAGTCCAGCAAGATGTTGTGCGGCTTGATGTCAAAATGGAGAATGCGCTGGTTACACCCTTGATGTAGGTATTCCATTCCTCGGGCAATGCCTAAAGCAATATCTAGCATTTTGTTGGGTGCTAGGAGTTGTTGGGATATATTAGAAACATGTGAGAATATGTATTTCTCTAGTGACTCATTAGGCATGAATTCATAAATGAGAGCCCATCTAGTTCCTTCGGAGCAAAAGCCCAAGAGGCAGACAATATTTGTATGGTGGATTAGTCCAATGGTTGCAACCTCATTGATGAATTCCTCTCCCTCCCCTGTAGTGCTCTCTAGCATCTTGACTGCCACAGGCACTCCATTTGATAGCTTGCCTTTGTATACACTTCCAAATCCACCCTGTCCGAGTTTATCCTTAAACCGTCTTGCTATCTTCTTAACTTCAGGGAAAGTGTACCTTGTGGGTTTTGATGTCCCATATGCCCTGAGAAACATTTCGACTTTCATATTTATCTCTTCATTGTACCTTGACTTCAAGGAGAGATAGATGGCAGTGGCCACCACCGATGAAAGAATTACAAATGCAGCGACAGATGATGATGCTGATTTAAGAGAAAGGAAATTAGTAAGTTGTATTCAGAAGAGAAGAGAATCCATGAATTCTCGACTCTTATTCCAATTAGTAAGAATTAGGGTGGTAATCAGTAACAATTTCAATTAAAAAGATTAAGAGTTGCAGCATTACCTGCAACCAGGATGGCATTCATATCTGCATGTAGCAAGAATATAGTTAGTTTTGCGTTTTTCCACGATTTAACGTAGAAAAAACATAAGGAAGCTATTTCTACAAATTTGTTAGGAACCACTAATTTCCTGGTTACACAAGTCCACCTTAATAATTGATCTATCATTTATATTTAATTTTGCTCTACATGATCCCATATGACATACTCAGCAGTTCTTGACTCTTACTTTCATTTATGTATTGATTAGTTTGAGAGATATAATGGCATTCTTATACATCTTTGTACGGTATTTGAAAACACAAGGAAGATATTATACATTTATATTGGTTGTTTGCAGTCAGTCATGTGTGAAGCATATTTCTAATTTTTTTTCTGAACCATCTGTAGGGCTATTTCCTGGTTTGCTTTGTGGTGTTACTGTATTAAAAAGTATGATAAAGCAAAGATAAACTTTGGGTAAGTATATTGCCCTGTAAAACTGTCACCACTGTCTTCATTAGAAGCTTTATTATTCTTTCATTTTTTTTCTCCTTGAGAAGTCTGGCCTTAGTGTAAAAACTCTGGCCCCAATTGTTATTTTTATGGTTAGAAGCACTTTCTTTGCCTTTTCTCTTGTTTTTCTTGATTAGAAGAATAGACATCTGTTCTGAATTTCTTGAGATGATGTGGGGTATGAATTGGGATCTCAGTCTTCATTTTCTTTTATTTGTTATGCAGATTTAGTACTCCCTCCCTCCCAAAATAGATGTCGCAATCTTTTCAAAATTTGGATGTATCTAGTCTAAATAGTGTCTAGATACATCCAAACTTAGACAAATTTGCGACATCTATTTTGGGACAGAGGGAGTACAAAAGAGTATGGTTCGCTACAAATGTTGGAACAATTACAAGTGATTGAATTCTACTCGGAAGTTGAAATACCTCTTATATGGTCTGGATATGATAATTTGATGGTTTTCCACAAAGACCGATAGAAAGTGAGTTCAGTGCATATGTATACGAATCACTTTTTTTTTGCGGGTATATGTATTACGAATCACATATTTAAATGCACATATTTCAAAAACATAATTTTTTAATCATTTAACGAGTAGCAAGAAAGTTAACTCATTGATTGCTTAATACGCTTACAAGTTACACCACTCCAGAAGTTAACTAAGAAGCAAGAATAAAGATCATTAGTTACACGGTTAATTAATTCAATTTTCTAAGCTAGGCCTTATGCTGCCCCAAATGAAGCTTGGTCTTTAGATCTAAAGATATCTGCAAAATGGTCAATTAAGATTTGTCTCTTACCTTTTGTCTGAATTTTACAAATTAATTAACCATCATAACTTGGCACTGCCATCTCTTGAACAAGTTTTTGTGGGAACATCCATGGATGTAAACCTAGAGACTATATGTGCCTGCATAAGTTAGCTATTGGTCTGATTTTCATTACACTTGGCTTGTTGAATAATTTTGTTATAGGTAAAGATTCCCTGGGAACATTGAATACATTTAACAACGGGATATAGGAAATCGGAAAACTACCAGATGGAGAGACAGAAATTTAGAGTGTGGTTGCAAAATAAAATGGCACACCATAATGATATGGGATTTCAACTAGGAAAAGGAACTATACCATGGTGCTGGCAGATAGCTTGTCGTTTTTGTGAGCTGAATCCACAGTGTCCACCTTTATATTCACACCGTTGGCAGACATCCGTAATATTACTGAAGTACCAAGTGAATGTTGTTTCACCAAAATTGAGGACTGTATTTGCCCTTTCACTGAAGTTGTTGTAATCATAGGTTTGATCATTTTTGTTGTAAGTGAAGGGTATGGGGATGCCTTTAGAAATAGCCATGCAGTCCCGTGGAAGATCAGAGATGTATGCATAAGATGACCCCAAATACCAGAATTGACTAGCATTATTACTAACACAAGGAGCCGGGCCAACTATACTTGGACCTGCTGGTACGAAATCTCTTGAACAACGTACCAGGGTCATATCTTCTGATGATCGAGGTTGTTTGTACACATCAGTTGCTAAGTTTGCTGAGATAAGCTTCTGAAGCGGGCATTCCGTCGATGGTTCCGCAAGCGGGATTACGTTGATGACACGGTGCCTGTAATAGATCGCGGTCACTTTGCAGGAGCCAAGAACATGATGATCCAGGATTATGTCATCCCCGGAGCATGATAACTTCATGCCAGGTGCGCCACATGATGGAGGGTGGGTTGAAAGCCGGAATGGGAACCGGATCTCTGGGCCATGTTTGCTGCATCGGTGTGATGAACATATTTTGAAGAAATCTTCATCATCCGATGCTGCGGCCACATAGGTTTGATAGGTGAGGAGAGATAGCAGTATCGAAACAAGAAGTTTATGCAAGTCCATGGGATGTATTGGAGTTGAAGATGAACAAGGGAAAACAAGGAAAAATGTCTGTTTGCTTTAACCTCTGATGAGGATTGGGGCGGCTCTTATCATGGTAGTTACGTGCCTGGGCAGGAATTCCAGCTGCCACTGAAACCTCCACCATACGTGTTATGTGGCTGAGAAACTTCTGTGATTCTACTCACTGCCTGTACCATTCATGCAGTTTAACCACACTTATGTATCCTCGTTTTCCTTGAATCGTGTATCACTAGTACTCTCCTGGTACTCTGGTAGGATTCCAAAGCTATGAGGACATGAAGCTTGTATCTTTATAACATTTAATTTCCTGGGAAACACAGGGTGTAAAAATTATTTCAGTTATAATTAGACCCGCATTTAATTTCTTGGAAAATAACTAAAACTTGGAGGAATAACATTTAATAAGGATTTAAAAATTATTCTAATGTATGAGTAGCTACTCAAAATCATGTGTCAATTCTATTTCCTATGTCCTTTTTTAGTTTGTTGCTTTGAAATCTTCCGCACCCTGGCTCTATGTACATACATCCCTGTAATTATACATGTATATTCTTGATACTCTGTTAAATTAAAATATCTTCTTGAAACTATGACATAATTGGACCAGAATGCACTTTGACTCTTCCTCTTATGTTAGTCAAGAGATCCTGTCCAGTGTCCAACAACATCGCAATCATGTATAGTCTGTAGTTGGTATGCATAGCAATCATCCTCCATTAGTCAAGAGGTCACAATCATGTAGATAAGCCAGTGGTCGGTATTTAATTACCCAACTTGGCTTGACCGCAATTATACCTTTATTTGGAGATTTTTTGTTAGTTTGGCAGCCATGCCCTTATTTGGCTATTCATCCGTGCGTTAGTGCTTCTCTGAACCAGTCTGCTATGGTGATGGCCACTGCTGTCAAGTCCTTGACTGTCTTGCTTGTGCTTGCAGTTTTTGCTGCAGATCCGGTTGGAGGGCGGCATCATCATCCTGATTGTCCTTCTTTCTCATGTGGCCCTCTTCGAAATGTATCGTCCCCATTTCGCCAGGCAAGTGATCCACCTGGGTGTGGTTATCGATCTTATGAGCTAGTTTGTAGTGACACCACAGCTGCAATTTGCATCGACAATGCAACATACTATGTATCTTCCATCAACAATAGTAGTTCTTCCTTCTGGATCGTCGATGCTGAGTTGGATTTATACAACGGATGCCCTCTACCTAGGTGGAATCGGCCTCCCTTTCTATATGAGGACACCATGACAATCTACTTTGCTGGCCTTGTCCCTCTATCTCAGTTGGATTGGCCCTCCTATCCATACCAGGACAACATGGAAGTCGAATTGGCCCCCCTTGTATATAATCAGGCTTGCTTTCTTGAATGCTCTCGGGAAGTAAAGGACAATGGTATATACATGCCTGTTGATTGCCTGAGCACCAATGATACTTATGTTTACGTGTTAACTGGCTCTGAATCTAATTCTATGGAGTATCTCGAGCCTTCTTGTTGGTACTTGGCCATGACTCCTTTGCCTTGGGAAAGTCAGGGGCTAGATAATTCAAGTTATGCAGATGTTGTTAAGTCCATGAGGAGCGGATTTGCTGTTCGATTCCCTTACAGAAATTTTAGGGAGAGCAGGAGCATCAAATATTGCCTACTACACGATTTTCGGTGAGTTCATGGATTTTCATATCTGTAGAGTGATTTTGTTTGTTGTCTGTATAGTAAGTGTATGTACCTGCCGTTTTATGTAAAACTGCTGATTTCCTCTTCCATTCCTTTGTTGTGTTGTCGGATGGTATTGCAGTAACTTCCATGAATTGCAAGTATCTAGTGAAGGCATCCCGATTCTGCAATCTGTTATATACAATCTTTTTGTTGATTTATCTTCCTGGAATTGCCTATTGCGAGTTACTGGTTTTGGTTATTCCTCACCTTTCATAGCAAGCATCATCTGGATCGTAAAGTTCATTGCTGGTAATTCAGAACTTTGCTTTCAACTACAGTTTCTTCATCATCACATCTACGCGTGCGTGTACCCATGAAACTCTGTATAGACTTTTTTATGTAGTTCTATGCAGGTTCATGTTGGCACCGCTGGTTGTGTTGATTTTCCTCGCCTACAAGTACTGGAAAACAATAATAACAATCGATGCGGTCGAGAAGTTCCTCCGAATGCAGCAAATGCTTGTCCCAATAAGGTACGCCTACACCGACATCACCGCAATCACAAGCCATTTCAGAGACAAGCTGGGCCAAGGTGGCTACGGCTCCGTGTACAAGGGTGTTCTACTCCCAGGTGATCTCCATGTTGCCATCAAAATGCTAGAGGGGAATTCTAACTGCAACGGAGAAGATTTTATCAATGAGGTCTCCACCATCGGCAGAATCCACCATGTAAACGTGGTTCGTCTCGTGGGGTTCTGCTCAGAGGAAATGAGAAGGGCTCTCGTTTATGAATACATGCCTGGAGGTTCTCTTGACAAGTACATCTTCTCGTCAGATAAGGAGAAGACCTTCTCCTGGGATAAGCTCAACGAGATAGCATTGGGCATAGCCAGGGGCATCGACTACCTTCATCAAGGGTGTGAGATGCAGATTCTACACTTTGACATCAAGCCACACAATATCCTTCTTGATAGCAATTTTGTCCCCAAAGTTGCTGATTTCGGTCTCGCCAAACTGTACCCAAGGGGCAACAGTTTTGTGCCATTGAGCGCCTTACGGGGAACAATTGGATACATAGCTCCTGAGATGATATCACGCAGCTTTGGTGTCATATCAAGCAAGTCCGATGTTTATAGCTTTGGGATGCTACTGCTGGAGATGGCCGGAGGGAGAAGGAATGCTGACCCAAATGCAGCAAACTCAAGCCAGTCTTACTACCCATCCTGGGTATATGACCAGCTAACTGAACAAGAAGTGGGTGAGATATCTCCCGTTGACGACATGCATGAGTTGGAGAAGAAGCTGTGCATCACTGGATTATGGTGCATCCAGATGAGGTCTCAGGATCGTCCAACAATGAGCGAGGTGATAGAGATGTTGGAAGGTGGCGTCGATGGCTTGCAAATGCCATCTAGGCCATTCTTCTGTGACGAGGGGCATGTCCATGTTGATGATTCTTACCATCTATCATCCGAGCTGACTGCAATCTCGGAGGAGGAGGATGAGTGAAAGTGTTTATGTAGGATTTAAGTGTATGATGAAGTGATGGACTTTCCTCGGGAGAAGCTTAAGTTATGGGTGTAGTTGTACCGATTTTATGAAATAATTGTTTCAGAGTCTTGCAAACTCTTAAGCGGAAACATGTAATAGCTAGCAGTTAATAGGATAGAGTCCTCCAAGTGCTATGTCCATGCTTAAGTGCTAAAATGTAATATTCTTTCTGGAAGACATATTATTTGAATATATTGAGTGAATAATAGCTTGTGAAGGGAAAAATTATTAGCATGAACGTTGAAGAAGAAATACTGCATTATGTCGAGTGCCCCTACTAAAAGGGAAAAAAGAAGGGGCATGATATCAGAAAAGATGCAGACTATTCTGCTTCGTCCTGTTAAATTAAGACTATTCTGCTTCGTGTTAAATTAACTCTGTATGTGGCAGTGTCCAATTTTCTGCTATTATTGGCTGCTGTCAGGTCGGTCATCCTGTTAAGCATATATGCAACGATATTTTGCGTCATGATGACAGTTACACGTCCTAAAGAAGAGTCTGCATGTAACAGTCAGAGTTGTGTAGGAATTCAGAGTTTTCAACCGCGAAATGTTCTGCTGCCGTGTTCTTGTGATGTGAGTGTGATCGGAGACTCAGCTGCCGTCGGGTAGCTGTAAGTGGCTGCGAGAATGACATTATCCTCCGGTGGATATGAACGATTACAAAGTACACCCTCAGTTTTAAAATATAAGACGTTTTAGCTTTGTGAATGGAGTGTATCTAGTCTCTTTTTAGTACGTAGGTTTATCTAGATTTAGAGTGAACCTATACACTAAAATGAGTCTAGATACACTCCATTCACAAAGCTAAAATATGTTATATTTTGAAACGGAGGGAGTAGTGTACAGTAGTCACGACCTCACTCTCATGGCAAATAATTTCTTCCTCTACGTTCACATCCTTACATTCATGTAGGCTTATGAATGATTTGTAGACTGAAATCGGGTTTAGTTAGGCCTATAAGTGGGCGCGTCCACGGCTACCCGTGAGCACACCGTTTGATTAACCGGGATCTCGGTACTGACTAGTGAGTGCTTGCCTAATAGCTGCACGGTTGCTTTTTGGTAAAATTTAATCGGATAACGGACTCCCGCGTATTAAGTAGGCAAAATGATAGTCCTAGTTAATTAAACGGAAATAAGCGGCAAGCCCAATAGCAACCATATGCGTGCCCACTTACAGGCCTAGGTTTAGTCACGTAGGCGTATGAATGACGCCGTTGGATCCAATCGAACGAGTGTATGTTGGATATAATTCTGCTCCGTACAAACCAGGTTCTGACTACCTTTGTCCACCATACAAACCATGTTGTTGTGTCATAAACATTATATAGAGCAATGGCCTACCATTCAGCTAGTTTGTTTCGGTCCACCCTACAGTTTCCCACTATTAACTCAAGAGAAAAACAAGGTACCGGTGGATCATAAATAAACGGCCACAATAAACACACAGGGCCTGAAACTCTCATAGCTGAAGAGAAGAACTGCCAAGCACGACCTATGCAACAAAAGAAAGATACAATAAAATCCAACTTCAAATTAAGCTAGACTACACCGATTCAACGCGACAGATAACACATAAACACTGTCCACCATACTGATTCAACGCGACAGACTCATGTGAGAACTACAGTAGTTATTCCTTCACCTGGAGAAACAAACCCAATATCAGCGCAGCAACATATGTAAAGAAGAGCTCAGTAACAGATATCATATGACTGGCTGTAGCTCATAGGAATACGATTACAACAGAAAAAGTCCTCCAGTCATTTCACACAAACTTGTTGCGCAAGTCGAATGATGTGCATGATGTCTGTAGTAACAAAATAGGGCACTGATATATTGTTCTTCTAGGTGTGAGGTGACTCCAACACTAGGGCACTGATATATTGCTCTTCTAGGTGGGAGGTGACTCCAACACTAGGAGCATCTCCAGCCCCCCCCCCCCCCCCACCCACCCCAAGGAGCCTTTTTTAGCGCCGTCAGAACTTTTTCTCCCAGTCGCCCCCTAGACGCCGATTTTCCGCCGGATTGGGCTTAAACTTCATCCGGCAAACCCAGGCCAAACCCGGCGCGTTGGGGGGGGGGGGGGGGGGTGCATGGGCCAGGAATGCAGCAGAGGTGCTGCAAGAGGCACATGCGACACAGCTTGTCATGGAGTGAAATGTGGCAGCGACGAACATGGCCATGGACTGGCCGGGCCACGCTGGCCAGTACATCCCGTGCGGCGTGTGGTGCAGCCAAGTCAACATCGCTTTTCTGTCGAGCTTCTCGCCGTCCTCTCCGACGATGTTCCAAGAGAGCCATGGCCACAACACGTTCCACAAGAGGTTCTCGCCTCCCTCTGAAGAGTGTGCCGACAGTGACCCATTCGGCGGCTTCAACCCCAGCGTCGCCTTTCCACACTGCCCTCCTTCGCGAGTCTGCGTGCTCCTCTCGTCTTCAACGCCGACCTCAATGCCCCCTATGGCTCCCTGTTCTATGCAAAATCGTCGGCGCTGCGCCGCAGACTTCTCCCCTTCACCCAAGCCATGGCGCCGGGTCGTCGCACCAGTTCGGCGGCGCCACCGTCGACGCCCGCAGTGTGCTCGGCGGAATGACAGGCGGCGCCTACATGAGCGAGCTCATCACAACCGGTTCCATGGCTGCCGCGTCCTCCCCCGGGTTCTTCACACAAGAGGAAAATGGTGGCATGGACTCACAGGAGGCCGACGACGACCAGGAGGAAGGTGATGCCGATGAGGAAGGTGAGTCGGAAGAGGAAGAAATGGAGACGGTGTCTAAAGGAAAGAAGAAGAAGAAGAAGAAGAAGGGAAAGGCGGCAAAACCTCGCCCGGTGGCCGAGCCTATAATCAAGTGGACCTCCAAAGAAAATGAGTGCCTCACTAAAGCGTGGAAAACCATGAGTATCGACGCAGTCACTGGTGCAAACCAGAATTCCGAGCACGATTGGAAGAGGGTGAAGTCATCATTCGACAAGCGCAAGCTTTGTGATCCGGGGTTCAACATGATCCACATGGAACATGTAGAGAAGGCCATGACCAACCATTGGGCGGCCATCCAATAAATGGCATTGGTTCAATAGGAGGTCCGCACTCTCCTAGAGAGCAAATGGTATGAATGCTCGACACCTACCCCCAAGACAACAATGACATCGATTTCAGGTACCTCCATGTCTTCTCAAGGATAGAAGAGTACAAGAAGTGGAGGGAGGTCCACCTATCTCGCCAAGGGGAAAGACTGTGTCTACAATCCCGACGTGCTGGCCCTAGCCACGGCGGACGGGCGCCCTAATGGACACAAGAAATCCAAACTCGCCAAGAACATGGCGCCCTCCGGCAAAAGGCTATAGTCGTCGATCGAGTAGTGCATCACCGATGTGAAGACCCACGCCATCATGCGGGAGGAGAACAATGACGTGAGGTGGACGATGATGCTGGAGAAGCATGACATCAAGATCGGCCTTCTCAAAGCCAACATTATGGACAAGAATAGGAACACTAGGTTGGTGTTCCTGCTGGGAGGCAACACGGCGGCGATGGATGAGAAAGTGAAATCATGGTACATGGCCCAGCGGCTCATTTTGGAAGAGATGTGGGAAACTCCGCCGAGCTCAGCCACATCGACGCTGATCTATGCCTATACGACCACACCTACGCCGCTACCGAGCTCTACCATGACAGCCACAGCGACTGCGACCATGCTGTCGCCCGACTCTACCACTACGCCATCGCCGAGCTCGGCCCCACAGGCGGAGGAGGAGCCTCCTGCCACAACGGAGGAGCTTGCTATTTGATTTCTGCGTGTTTTGTAATAATTCCATTGCCAAACTGTGGCTGGTTTGATCGCTAATACTATCCGATTCGGAGAACTTGTGCCATTTTTTGGTATTAGAAAATCAATTTTCAACACAAATCATCGATGTGTGATGTGCTGGGGCCGAAACTGGGGGTGCGGGTGCGTGAGTGCCTCCCCACAAGCCAAAAATAGCGCGAAAGGACAACGCCGCATAAGCTCGGGGGCCAAACGGCTAGTGGCATAGGTATGCCCAATAGGCACCCAACTATAGCCTCTCTGGTGCGGCCCAACGGAAGGCTCACTCGACGACCTGCCAAGGTCCACGAAGCCCATGACAATTCAGGTGATGCAAATCCTACAAGAGTCTCCTGGCGGAACAAGGCAAGGAAATTCAAGACTAGACTACATACAAACTCTAACTTGTAACCAACTCGTATTGGTACCTGAGACCTGGCCTCTGTTGGGGTTCATAGCATAGAAAACAAAAAAATTCTTACGATGGGAACTATACGCCAAGATCTATCTACTAGATACAAGCAACGGGTGGATATACATCCATAGAGAACTTACCCTCGAAGACAACAAAGCTTTGTTAACGAGTTGGAACTCGTGGATGATATAGTCGTACACTTGCCGATCTCAAGATCGTGATGAAGTCCAGCAGGTCCAGCTCCAGCACGTCCATCAGATCCAGCTCCAACAAGTCCAGCACCACCAAGTCCAACACCGCAAAGCAGTGGTGCATCCGTGATCGCACACACGTCCGATACCCCGACAATCTCCATCCCTAGCTCTAGCAAAGCAGCGGAAGCAGCAACTCCTTTCCAGATAAAGCCATCGGGAACATGTATCTCGCTAATCCGAGACCATGAGAAATAACTAGAGGGGGAGAGAGATCCTTCACGAGGAGGTGTGTGTTGTGAGGAGGAGAGAGGGGCCTTTTATAGGGAAGAGGGGGTACCCAAGGGCCATGGCGTGGTAGCCATGGTGGTGCCCCACCTCTTCCACATTCATGTGGGTAGAGCTCCCACTCCCATAAAAAGCCTCCACTCAAAACTCCACTCACACATGCATTAAATTTCCACCAAATTTAATGCAAGCTCTCATTAAATAAAACTATTTTATTTATTTTATTCAGAATTTTGTTAATTAGTTTAATTAACAAACATTCACAGAAAACCCCCTGCAACATTTCAATATCACATGCAGAGCCAATTTTAACAATTTCACCTGAAACAGTTTCGGTGTCTATTGAAATAATTCTAGCGCTTTCTTAAATCTTTATCTGAAACATATTTGCTCTAAAATGGCGTCGGTATCTCTTAAGGGTGTCACCCTACGGTTCGTGAATAACACAGACATGATCGAGCCTCCTCTCCGATCAATAATCAGTAGCGGGACCTAGAGATCCGTACTGACTCCCACATATTCAACGATGACTCTTATGATCGTGTGAACCTTTAACATCGTAACTAAATCCCTTTATCTCGCGATATATTATATGTCCGAGGTTTGATCATTGGCATCCAAATACCTAGTTTGATCTCGTTACCGACATGCACTCTTTTCTTGTTCCCGTGATATAACATTCTAGTTATCACATCACTTTCTTGCAAGCTATTTCAATGTGATATCACCGAGAGGGCCCAGAGTATATCTATCCTTCATCGGGATGGACAAATCCCACTCTTGATCCATGAGCCTCAACATAACACCTTCATAGCACTGAACCCACCTTTATAGTCACCTTGTTACAGTGTGACGTTTGATGTTATCAAGATACTCTTCCGGTGTTAGCAATCAACATGATCTCATGGTCTAAGGACTAAGATTACTTCGTATGATGTTATAGCATTATAAACATAATGACTCTGATCGTAATGCTATACTTCGGATGAATGTTCATCACATCATTCCACCAATGCTATGACCTCATTATTAACAACATCCAATGTCCATGATCAGGAAACCTTGATCATCTTGTTAATCAACGCGCTAGTTTATATGAGAGGAATTACTAGGAACTTTGTATTTTGTTTATTAAACACACATGTATTAACGTTTCCAATTAATACAATTATAGCATGCAAAATAAACATTTATCATAAACATGGAATAAGATAATAACCACTTTATTATTGCCTCTCGGGCATCCCCTTCAGTCTCCTACTTACACTAGAGTCAATAATCTAGTTTGAAAAACTTTGCGTATTGAACACCTATGTCTTTCTGGTATTGCATATACGCGATTGCTAGTGGTTAACATAATCTCTGGATCTGACAGTTTCAGGTCCGTGTGTATTTGCATGTCTTTGTCTCTCTATGCATCACTCATTCTCAAATGAGATGGCATTGTATAAATTTGGTCCTTTAGTGAGACCTTTAGTTCGTCCGAGTTTAAATATGTTGATATTATTGTCATACAATATATCTTCATAGTATTAGCCCACTTTGAACCACACCTAGTTTGATAACAAACTACTTAACACAAATGCCCTCCTTTGCTGCTACTATAGCAGTCATATACTTAGCCTTTTGTTGTAGTATCTGTCACAATGTCTCAACTTTGGAACTCATCCAAATCCATCATGGAACATCCTTTCCATTACATTGTGCCACCCATAGTCTAAATTTAGATAAATTTAATTTGTATCTTGTGACAAAACTAGTATCAATGTAACACGATACAATGAACTACCTTTAACTATTTGTCGCTTATACATGATATATTCTTAGTTTTTCCAAAGCTCATAATAATATCTTTACTATTGTACAATGATCATCTTATGAATCATTCTGGTATGTGCTCATAACATTTAGAGCATAGGACATATCTGGATATATACATATCACAGTATAATCGATCAAAATATTCATGTGATTTTACTCACCAAGTGTTGAAACACTTGAATCTTGATACAATCCTTTCCATGTAGCAAGAACCTTTCTTGTTGTTTCCATATTGAATCCTTTCAATATCTCATATATGTACGTTTGGCATAACCATATTAGCGCCTCAATCTATCCATATAGACATTGATGCCAAATATTCCGGTTTTGCCCAAGTCTTTCATCGAAATCCTATTTTAATGAAATTCTTAACTTGTGTTAATAAAAGATACATCATTTCCAATCAACACCATGTCCTCTACATAATTTATTAGAAATATGTCTCAGTGCTCCCACTTAATTTCTTGCAAATGCAAGCATCTTCATCATCTCCGATGAATTTAAACTCCTTTAACATTTTCATCATGGTGAAGATTCCAACTCCGCTATACTCACTTTAACTATTGAAGTTTGCATGCCCTTTTAGCACCCTTTGAATTAACAAAACCCTTTGGACCGTGTCATGTACACATCCCAGGTAACCATTCTATTAGAAGAATCCTGTTTTGTTTATTCAACTACCATATACCAAATTATATGTAGTGGTTGCTACATTAATCCATCAAGACCAAATATCGCTATGAAAGATCAAATCTTGTCATAGTCAACTCCTTGAACATTGTCGTAAACTTCTTTCTGACATGTCGACTATTTCATAGATGTTAAACATCTATGTCTATTTCTTTATAGATCCAAACACGACCGATAGGCTTCACGCTTTTCCGAAGGGTCTTCCAAGTTCAGAAACTTGATTTCTCGTGTATGGATACTATCACGGATTCTATGACTTCTAGTCATTTTATGGAGTCAGGGCCCATCATCGCTTCTTTGCATGCAGTCGGTTCATCATTGTCAAAACAATAACGACTTCTATTTCAAATCTTACTATTTGTTTCTTACCGACCCACATGGTTCAATAAGAACTCTAACCTCCAAGATCACACCCTTTGTAATCACAGGAGCCATGAGCATTGTGGCCGCTGATACATTGCAAATGTATCTATAATTTTTTATGTTCCATGCTTGGTTTTATCCACTTTCTTGTGTTTTGTTCCAACTTTGGAGTACTTTTATTATGGTTTCTTGGACTAACCTATTAACAAGAGCTACAGTGTGAGCTGCCTGTTTTCTGTTGTTTTTGGTTCCAAAAAAGTCAGAAAATGAATATTCTCGGAATTGGACGGGACAAAAGCCAAAGTGCCTACTTTTCCGGAAGGGATTAAGTGCCAGAATACGAGACGGAGAAGGGATGGGGGCCGGCCACACCACCTGGCCCGCGCCAGGGGGTGGTCTGGCCTCCCCAGCACCCCCTCGGCCTCTCCTTCCGCCTATAAGTTGCCCTCGGGACGAAAACCCTAGGTACCCGATCAAAAATCCACGAAAGAGTCTGTAGCCGCCGTCGTCTCTGTCCCTAGATCAGGGGGATCTGAAGCTCTTCCCGGCACCCTGCCGGAGAGGGGAATTCACCCTAGAGGCCTTCTTCATCACCATGCAAGCCTCCGGTGTGATGCGTGAGTAGTTCATCCTTGGACTACGGATCCATGTAGTAGCTAGATGGCTGGTCTCTCCTCCTTTGTGCTTTCATGTTTAGATCTTGTGAGCTCCGTTCATGATCAAGATCATCTATTTGTAATTCTTACATGTTGTGTTTGCGGGGATCCGATGGATATTGAGATGCTATTTCAGATTGATTATTGATTATATCATGTCTTCGTTATTTGAGATCTTGCATGCTTTCCGTTGTTAGTAGCTATCTTGGACAAGTACATGCTAGCCACTCCAAGATTTAGTATTTATGCTCGATAGTGGGTTCATGCCTCTGGTAATCTGGAGAAGTGACAGAAATCTCTAAGGTACTAGATGTGTTGTTGCTACTAGGGAGAAAACAACGATCCTTTGTTCATAGAACAATTGTATTGTTTACTTTACACGCAATTCGTAAAGCAATAATCTGTTGCTTGCAACTTAATACTGGAGGGGGTTCGGATGATAACCTGAAGGTGGATTATTAGTCATAGAGGCAGTTGGATGGCGGTCTATGTATTATGTTGTAATGCCCAATCAAGTCTCAAAAGAGTCAAGATGATTAGTATATGCATGTATTGCTTTCTCGGTGTTTGTCAATTGCCCCGCTGTAATTTGTTCACCCAGCATGTTATCTATCGAAGGAGAGCCACCTCTAGTGAACTATGGATCCCAGTCCTTTTACGTTACATACAATCTACAATCTTTTACTGCTTTGTGTTTACTTTCTGCAAACTTTTACTTCTTTCCATTCGATACGTTTAATCCTTTGTTTTCCGCAAAACACAGTGAGATTGACAACCTCATCGCAAGTTGGGGACAAAGTTCTGTGGTTGTGTTGTGCAGGTCTCCACGTTGCTACTAGCACCGGTAGTGCACCCTGCCAAAGCTCAGCTAGCAACACCTTTGGGGTGTTTCCTTGCTCCTACTGGTTCGATTAAACCTTGGTTTCATAATTGAGGGAAAACTTGCTGCTGTATTCATCATACCTTCCTCTTGGGGTTCCCAACGAGCTCTACGTCGAACGACGAGCACATTAAGATTTTCTGGCGCCGTTGCCGGGGAGTCAAGGACATCTTCACAAGGGGAGTCCCTCATAACCAATCTCTTTACTTTGTTGTTTTTATTTTGCTTAGTTTCTTTTTTGCTTTGTTTGCTTGCTTTGTTCTTTAAAAACACAAAAAAATAGTTTTACTTGTTTGCTTTCTTTATCAAAAACACACAAAAATTAAGTCTCCTTTAGTTGTCACCTCTCCCTTAGCTCACCATGTTGATCCCTACATTCACCCTGAAAGACCTTCCAATTGTTAGTGGTTCTATAATTGGGAAAGATAACATTGAAGAATTCTTTAATCATGTTAGTAAGCATGAAGATACCGATGATAGATCCCTTGTAGAACTTGCTCCAAACTATGAGATTGCTGCAGCTTTTTTAATTCACATGTTAGAAGCTAGGTTTGTTAACCTCAACCCCTTAATGCAAGTAATGTTTCTTAAGCTCAAAGAAATTGAAGACCCTGAAAAGAGGGATTTTATTCTAGAAACTTTGTTTAATGAGTTCTATGATGTTGCCAAAGAAGCTAGAAAAGTTTTTGAACGTTTCAATATGCTAGGCTCATGTGTAGATGTGGTTGGTACACGAGAAAAGATTAAAAAAAACCGAACCTAATGGGGAGGAACCTAAGATACCAATACCCTTCAAACTAGTAGCAATACATGATGCCATAGAAAAGAATCTTGATTGGATTGTTCCTGCAAACCCTTTTGATGAGAATAATAAACCTAAGAGCATTGAGAGAGGATCCTCTAGAACTTAGTTGGATGATCTACCTTGCCTTGTTGAAAATATTTCTGGTATTGATCTTAATGCTTCTTCATTTGAGAACACTTGATTATTTCTTTGCTTCTTATGCCTAACTTAAAGGCGTTAAAGAAAAGTACTTATTGGGAGATAACCCAAGAGTTTTAGTTGAGTCTTGGAAGTTATTACCTCCGTAATAAACTCTCCTTATCCTTTTTATTTGCTTTTTGTTCCAAGAGTAACCTCTAATGAGAGTGAAGTAATGAATGGAAAAGTTGCTGTCCCGAAACAGATTTCTATGCTTCACCGTAAAAATTCCAGAGAGAGATCTGTACGTCGGATTGAGCTGTAATATTTTGTGCTTCTGTCCCAGGTTGTTATCTAACTTTCGTTAGTTCAACACTTTTTGATTTGAGCAACATAAGGTCTTCTACAAAATTCGTCTTTACCTGCTGGTCTGTTTTGACAGATTTCTGCCATTTTCTGCATTTGCTTCTTGTTAGTTCCTTCTTGAGTTCCTTTGGGGAATTGAGATTTTTGAGGGAACTGCTACAGTATCTAGTGTTCTAATGGGAGTTTATTTGGTGTTATAACTGAACCTTAAGACTTATTTATCTTAAGTGCACTAATGTTGCTAATGAGATTGTGTGAAGTTTTGTATGAAGGAAAATTTTCAGGTGTATGGAAGGAATGAGTAATGAGATGAAGAATGGACTAAAGCTCAAGCTTGGGGATGCCACGCGTGTCACGCCAAGAAATATCCAAGAAGTACAAGCATCAAAGCTTGGAGATGTCCAAGGCATCCCCTTCTTCATCAATAAAAATTCGAGGTTTCTTCCAAACGCTTCAATTTTTATTGTTTCGTGCACAGTTGTGTTTCTCTTGGAGCGTCTTCTTTTTGTTTTCTTTTTGGTTTTAGTTTGCTTGGTTTGCTTAGTTTTCTGAATAAGTTGGTTGGACCCCCTCTTTCACACTTTGGTTTGCAAATAGTTTGGTTTGGTTTTGGAAAAGAGTAGGAAAGTTCATGCTTATGTGGTAAAAAGAGCTCGTTTTGACTGTGGCCTATGCTTTGTCATGCCATTCTTGATATTGTTTTGGCTTTATTCGTAGTATTCTTTGCTGTAGCATGACTTGTTATAAACAACTGAGATTTCTTAATGTGCCTTGGATGAATCATGCGTTGTTTTAGCATATTAAAGCATAGTATAGTGGTATTCTCCTTTGATGCTTTATTTGGGTTGACTTGGCGCATGCTCACACCATGTTATGACTATCTCAAGTCACCATAGCCTTTATGATCCTTTAGTTTTCAACTTGTAGTATCATTTTATGCTTTGATCAATGATGTTTTGTCGCTCTGCATGATTATGGCCATTATTGCTCTCTTAGTTTGTCGCTCCTAGTCTTTTGCTAGCCTCGACAACCAAGTATGAGTTCCACTCATGCATCCAACTCCCTAAACCAAGTTTTTTCCAAAGAGTCCACCATACCTACCTACTAGCTTATGCTATTCCAAGTATATTCATGCTTTTGTTTACCTTCCACTTGTTATGAGAAAACTAGTGATTAAAGCTCTCACGAACTTGATGGCACACTTTACTTTATTGCCTCTAATAAACTTGAACCATTGGGTCCTTCTTTGTTACGTATATGTTTGCGCTTTATAAGTTGAAATTAGCAGAACCATGTTTCATGGGGAACGCTTTGAACATTGCACTTGTACTTTGTACCCCATTGATATTATGTTCTTTTGCTTACGGATCCCGGCGGTGTGAAATAAATGTGGAACTTGTAAGATCATGGAGTTTGTATGTGTGTTAGAGAAACACCTGGGCCGCTAGCCTAAGCCATGCCTAATCATGGTGGAAACTTGCAGCATCACCATAATGAGCACTCTATGAAGCATCCTCAATAAAAACCTATACAAATAGCAAATAAAAAGATCGCTGAGATGCTCATTGTCTGCTTGCCTTGACATTTTGATTATGGGAAAGCTCCCGTATCATGTGCAAGGGGTACCCCGTTGGCGGTTCTTAATGATACACATATACTTACAATGACAAGAGCTTACTCGTGACTGAAGTTGAGTAGCATGAGGATCGGTCTTCGTAAGTAAGGGGCATGAGATTTTGGTTTATAACTTGTCAAGCATATCCTCTTAGTTGTGTCACTTTAACCTTAATCACCTTCAAGATGCTTATGATAGGGGCAATGAGAGCTGAAAGCTATAAGTACCATAATTTTTGGAAGCTCTTTATGAGACTTGAATCCCTACTTCCTTTTACAAAGGCCTTTCTTCCACCGTTATATTGAGTCTCCACCTTCTATCTTTATGCACTACTTTGAGAGCATAGTGGCCATTCTTAGTTCTATGTGCACTGTCCCAAGACTAGTTGATTGATGCATAACTTGTTATTGCTTGTTTGAAACTATTGTATCTAGTCACTCTTATGAACTTTGAAGGTGTCCTATGCATTTATATTTTCTACTCTATTGAGGGACAAGCTGAATACTTTTATGCTATGTTTTCTTTATGTGAAACAAACAAACGTCTTGCAAAGCATTGTTATTCATGAATCTTTTGTTTGTGCCTTTTCATTTTGCATCATAGTTTCTTTGCTTATTGCTAGAACTTTGTCTTTCATGTTATGATTGAAGTAGTATGATCCCAGCCTTGAATGTTTTGCAAATACTTTGATCAAGTCTTTGATGGTGCATGTCACCTCAAAAATTATTTCTTTTTATCACTTACCTACTCGAGGACGAGCAGGAGTTAAGCTTGGGGATGTTGATACATTGCAAATGTATATATAATTTTTGATGTTCCATGCTTGGTTTTATCCACTTTCTTGTGTTTTGTTCCAACTTTGGAGTACTTTTATTATGATTTCTTAGACTAACCTATTAACAAGAGCCATAGTGCCAGCTGCCTGTTTTCTGTTGTTTTTGGTTCTAGAAAAGTCAGAAAATGAATATTCTCGGAATTGGACGGGACAAAAGCCAAAGTGCCTATTTTTCTGGAAGGGATCAAGTGCCAGAATACGAGACGGAGAAGGGCTGGGGGGCGGCCACACCACCTGGCCGCGCGGCCAGGCCTGGCCCGTGCCAGGGGGTGGTCTGGCCGCCCTCAGCACCCCCTCGGCCTCCCCTTCCGCCTATAAGTTGCCCTCGGGACGAAAACCCTAGGTACCCAATCAAAAATCCACGAAAGAGTCTGTAGCCGCCGTCGTCTCTGTCCCTAGATCGGGGGGATCTGAAGCTCTTCCCGGCACCCTGCCGGAGAGGGGAATTCTTCCTAGAGGCCTTCTTCATCACCATGCAAGCCTCCGGTGTGATGCGTGAGTAGTTCATCCTTGGACTACGGATCCATGTAGTAGCTAGATGGATGGTCTCTCCTCCTTTGTGCTTTCATGTTTAGATCTTGTGATCTATGTTCATGATCAAGATCATCTATTTGTAATTCTTACATGTTGTGTTTCTGGGGATCCGATGGATATTGAGATGCTATTTCACATTGATTATTGATTATATCATGTCTTCGTTATTTGAGATCTTGCATGCTTTCCGTTGTTAGTAGCTATCTTGGCCAAGTAGATGCTAGCAACTCCAAGAGTTAGTATTTATGCTCGATAGTGGGTTCATGCCTCTGGTAATCTGGGGAAGTGATAGAAATCTCTAAGGTACTAGATGTGTTGTTGCTACTAGGGAGAAAACAATGATCCTTTGTTCATAGAACACTTGTATTGTTTACTTTACACGCAGTTCGTAAAGCAATAATCTGTTGCTTGCAACTTAATACTGGAGGGGGTTCGGATGATAACCTGAAGGTGGATTATTAGTCATAGAGGCAGTTGGATGGCGGTCTATGTATTATGTTGTAATGCCCAATCAAGTCTCAAAGGAGTCAAGATGATTAGTATATGCATGTATTGCTTTCTCGGTGTTTGTCAATTGCCCTGTTGTAATTTGTTCACCCAGCATGTTATCTGTCGAAGGAGGGCCACCTCTAGTGAACTATGGATCCCGGTCCTTTTACTTTACATACAATCTACAATCTTTTACTGCTTTGTATTTACTTTCTGCAAACTTTTACTTCTTTCCATTCGATACGTTTAATCCTTTGTTTTCCGCAAAACACGGTGAGATTGACAACCTCATCGCAAGTTGGGGACAAAGTTCTGTGGTTGTGTTGTGCAGGTCTCCACGTTGCTACTAGCACCGGTAGTGCGCCCTGCCAAAGCTCAGCTAGCAACACCTTTGGGGTGTTTCCTTGCTCCTACTGGTTCGATTAAACCTTGGTTTCATAATTGAGGGAAAACTTGCTGTTGTATTCATTGTACCTTCCTCTTGGGGTTCCCAACAAGCTCTACATCGAACGACGAGCACATCAGCCGCCACCAGGACACTTTCCGGCGCTGCGCTACTTAGCACATATCGCTAAGGTTCAACAACCTTATTAAAGTTCTATTGTCCTCCCACTTAACTTTTCACGAAAAATTCCTTCTCAGGAAACTTGACGTTCCAAGCGACAAACTCTCTTGTCCTGGGTGATATGGAGGAATTCCCAACAAATTCTTTGGGATAACCTACAAAGACGTGCTTATTCGACTTTGGTTGTAAACATTTTTACTTATGCATAGCATACAAAAATTTAAGAAAAGACAATTCGGGTTTTATCCCAAACCACAACTCATATGGTGTCATTTCAACGGATCACGATGGTGCTCTTTTCAGTGTAAAAGCGGTAGTCTCTAAAGATTTAATCCTTAAAACATAATGGCAGTTTTATAAATGACACCTTTGATCTTACCATGTCAACCATGGTTTGATTTAGTCTCTCGAATATGCCATACTCCTATGGTTTATTGGGAAACACAAATCATAGAACAATTCCTCAAATCTTAGGTCTTTTCTTAAACATGTAACTCAAATATCTTCCTTTATGATCAAATCATAAACTCTTTTATTTCTTGTTACAATGATTTTTCACTTCATCTTGAAAGTCTTTGAACAATTTTCAAATGTTTCATACTTCTTTCTTATTAAGTAAATATATAGATAAATTCACTCAAATTTCTGGAAAAAGCATATGAAGCAAAAAAGATCCATCGCATATGGCTACACATAATGGACTATACATCAACATGCATAATATCCAATAAGTTAGTCATCCGTTCCTCTTTGGCCTGTGGAGTTTCAATTATCTCGAGGAAAGTTTCACAATCGTCAATTGATCAAAATCAAAAGATTCCAAAAATCCATCAACATGGAGTTTCTTCATGTTTACTTTCCAATATAATTCAAACAACGATGTCACTTTGATACATTGCAAATGTATCTATAATTTTTGATGTTCCATGCTTGGTTTTATCCACTTTCTTGTATTTTGTCCACACTTTGGAGTACTTTTCATATGATTCCTTGGACTAACCTATTAACAAGAGCCACAGTGCCAGCTGCTTGTTTTCTGCTGTTTTTGGTTCCAGGAAAGTCAGAAAATGAATATTCTCGGAATTGGACAGGACAAAAGCCAAAGTGCCTATTTTTCCGGAAGTCATCATATGCCAGAGTACGAGACGGAGAGGGGCCAGGGGCCACCACACCACCTGGCCACGCAGCCTAGCCTGGCCCACGCCAGGGGGTGGTCTGGCCGCCTCCAACACCCCCTCAGCCTCCCCTTCCGCCTATAAGATGCCCTCGGGATGAAAACCCTAAGGACCCGATCAAAAATCCACGAAAGAGTCTGTAGCCGCCGTCATCTCCATCCCTAGATCGGGAGGGATCTGAAGCTCTTCTCGGCACCCTGCCGGAGAGGGGAATTCACCCTGGAGGCCTTCTTCATCACCATGCAAGCCTCCGGTGTGATGCGTGAGTAGTTTATCCTTGGACTACGGATCCATGTAGTAGCTAGATGGCTGGTCTCTCCTCCTTTGTGCTTTCATGTCTAGATCTTGTGGGCTCCATTCATGATCAAGATCATCTATTTGTAATTCTACATGTTGTGTTGGCGGGGATCCGATGGATATTGAGATGCTATTTCAGATTGATTATTGATTCTATCATGTCTTTGTTATTTGTGATCTTGCATGCTTTCCGTTGTTAGTATCTATCTTGGCCAAGTAGATGCTAGCAACTCCAAGAGTTAATATTTATGCTCGATAGTGGGTTCATGCCTCTAGTAATCTGGGGAAGTGACAGAAATCTCTAAGGTACTAGATGTGTTGTTGCTACTAGGGAGAAAACAACAACCCTTTGTTCATAGAACAATCGTATTGTTTACTTTACACAAAGTTTGTAAAGCAATAATCTGTTGCTTGCAACTTAATACTGGAGGGGGTTCGGATGATAACCTGAAGGTGGATTATTAGTCATAGATGCAGTTGGATGGCGGTCTATGTATAATGTTGTAATGCCCAATCAAGTCTCAAAGGAGTCAAGATGATTAGTATATGCATGTATTGCTTTCTCGATGTTTGTCAATTGCCCCGCTGTAATTTATTCACCCAGCATGTTATCTATCTTAAGGAGAGCCACCTCTAGTGAACTATGGATCCCGGTCCTTTTCTTTACATACAATCTATAAACTGTTTACTCCTTTGTGTTTACTTTCTGCAAACTATTACTTCTTTCCATTCTATACGTTTAATCCTTTGTTTTTAGTAAAAGATGGTGAGATTGAGAACCTCATCGCAAGTTGGGGACAGAGTTCTGTGGTTGTGTTGTGCATGTCTCCACGTTGCTACTGGCACCGGTAGTGCGCCCTGCCATCGTTCAGCTAGCTACACCTTTGGGGTGTTTCCTTGCTCCTACTGGTTCGATTAAACCTTGGTTTCATAACTGAGGGAAACTTGTTGATGTGCTCATCATACCTTCCTCTTGGGGTTCCTAACGAGCTCTACATCAACACTGAGCCATCAAGCATTTTTCTGGCGCCGTTGCCTGGGAGTCAAGGACATCTTCACAAGGGGAGTCCCTCATAACAAATCTCTTTACTTTGTTATTTTTGTTTTGCTTAGTTTCTTTTTGCTTTGTTTGCTTGTTTTCTTTATCAAAAACACACAAAAAAAATTAGTTTTACAAGTTTACTTTCTTATTTCAAAAACACAAAAAAATTAGTTCCTTTTTTAAGTTGCCACTATGTCTAGCCTTGTTCCAATCACTATGTCACCCGAGGAAATGATTTTCACTTTTAAACAAGGAATTGAGGAAAGTTTTAAAGAAGCTTGGTCTAGAATCTCTGATCTACATGAAAAAACTAAGCCTAAAATAACTCAAAGCTTGTTCCTTAGCAGTTTTTACCTTGGAATTTCTCTTTGCTATAGATATGCTTTAGATGTTTTTGTGGGAGGAGATTTCCTCCAATGTAATGAGGATGATGCTATTAATTCTATAAAAAATTTGATCCTCACTTACAACTTGCCTAGCCAAACTGATATTTCTTTTGAAAAAATATTTGCTAGATTGAACACTCTTGAGACTGGTACTCCTAGCTTAAAAGATTGCTATAATATGCTTAGGGAGCATCACAATTATGTTCCAATAAATTATGAACCATCAAAGTGGCTCCCTTCAGTAAATATTGAGATAAACACTGAAACTTTTCAAGCTCGCTGTGATATCATGTCTGAATTTTGTCTTATGCTCAAAGATATTTATGAATCTCTGAATACTTGGGGGCTTACTAAAGGAGGAAAAGAAATATCTCTTGATAATAATGCTACCATATTACCTCTTGGAATAGATGAAGGAGTGTTTACAAATATCCTTGGGAAAATGACTTCTACTGATTATCTTGTTATTGAATGTGCAGGAAAAGGACAAATTACACTTGGAAGGTCCCTATTAGAACTCCTTGGAGCAATAATAAATGTGGAAAAGGGGACCATGCACCTTTGTTCTCCACCAAACAATCATATTTTCCCCAAGGTTAAGAATAAAAGTAAGAGAGGTAAGGGCAAGAAATTTTGTCTTAATGCTTCCTCATTTGAGAACACTTGATTCTTTTTCTTGCTTCTTATGCCTAACTTAATGGCGTTAAAGAAAAGTACTTATTGGGAGATAACCCAAAAGTTTTAGATGAGTCTTGGAAGTTATTACCTCTGTAATAACCGCTCCTTATCCTTTTTATTTGCTTTTTTGTGCCAAGAGTAACATCTAATGAGAGAGAAGTAATGATTGGGAAATTTGCTGTTCCGAAACAGATTTTTGTGCTTCACCGTAAAAATTCGTGTAAAATATATGAACATATTTTTGAGGCGTGAATGTTTGTGCTTCTGCCCCAGGTTGTTATCTAACTTTCATTAGTTCAACACTTTTTTATTTGAGCAACAGAAGGTCTTCGAAAAAAATAGTCTTTACCTGCTTGTCTGTTTTGACAGATTTCTGCCATTTTCTGCATTTGCTTCTTGTTGGTTCCTTTTTGAGTTCTTTTGGGGAATTGAGCTTTTTGAGGGAAGTGCTACAGTAGCTAGTGTTCTAATGGAAGTTTATTTGGTGTTAGAACTGAACCTTAAGACCTTTTATCTTGAGTGCACTAATATTGCTAATAAAGATTGTGTGAAGTTTTGTATGAAGGAAAATTTTCAGGTGTATGAAAGGAATGAGTAATGAGATGAAGGATGGACTAAAGCTCAAGCTTGGGGATGACACGCGTGTCACCGCAAGAAATATCCAAGAAGTACAAGCTTCAAAGCTTGGGGATGCCCAAGGCATCCCCTTCTTCATCAATAAAAATCCCAGGTTTCTTCCAAACGCTTCATTTTTATTGTTTCATGCACAGTTGTGTTGTTCTTGGAGCGTCTTCTTTTTCGTTTTAGTTTCGGTTTTTTGTTTGCTTGGTTTTCTTAGTTTTCTGAATAAATTGGTTGGACCCCCTCTTTCATACTTTGGTTTGCAAATAGTTTGGTTTGGTTTGGAAAAGAGTAGGAAAGTTCATGCTTATGTGGTAAAAAGAGCTTGTTTTTGACTGTGGCCTATGCTTTGTCATGCCATGCTTGATATTGTTTTGGCTTTATGCTTAGTATTATTTGTTGTAGCATGACTTGTTATAAACAATTCAGATTGCTTAATGTGCCTTGGATGAATCATGCGTTGTTTTAGCATATTAAAGCATAGTATAGTGGTATTCTTCTTTGATGCTTTATTTGGGTTGACTTGGCGCATGCTCACACCATGTTATGACTATCTCAAGTCACCATAGCCTTTATGATCCTTTAGTTTTCAAATTGTAGTATCACTTTATGCTTTGATCAATAATGTTCTGTCGCTCTGCATGATTATGGCCACTATTGCTCTCTTAGTTTGTCGCTCCCAGTCTTTTGCTAGCCTCCACAACCAAGTATGAGTTCCACTCATGCATCCAACTCCCTAAACCAAGTTATTCCAAAGAGTCCACCATACCTACCTACTAGCTTATGTTATTTCAAGTATATTCATGCTTTTGTTTACCTTCCGAATTAAACTTGTTATGAGAAAACTAGTGATTAAAGCTCTCACGAACTTCATGGCTCACTTTACTTTTTTTGCATCTAATAAACTTGAACCATTGGGTCCTTCTTTGTTGCGTATATGCTTGCGCTTTATAAGTTGAAATTAGCAGAACCATGTACCATGGGGAACGCTTTCAACATTGCACTTGTACTTTGTACCCTGTTGATATCATGTTCTTTTGCTTACGGATCCCGGCGGTGTGAAATAAAAGTGAAACTTGTAAGATCATGGAGTTTGTATGTGTGTTAGAGAAACGCCTGGGCCACTAGCCTAATCATGGTGGAAACTTGCAACATAACCATAATGAGAACTCTATGAAGCATCCTCAATAAAAACCTATGCAAATAGCAAATAAAAAGATCGCTGAGATGCTAATTGTCTGCTTGCCTTGTCATTTTGATTATGGGATAGCTCCTGTATCATGTGCAAGGGGTACCCCATTGGCGGTTTTTTATGACACACATGTACTTACAATGACAAGAGCTTACTCGTGACTAAAGTTGAGTAGCATGAGGATCGGTCTTCGTAAGTAAGGGGTATGAGATTTCGGTTTATAACTTGTCAAGCATATCCTCTTAGTTGTGTCACTTTAACCTTAATCACCTTAAAGATGCTTATGATAGGGGCAATGAGAGCTAAAAGCTATAGGTACCATAATTTTTGGAAGCTCTTTATGAGACTTGAATCCCTACTTCCTTTTCTGAAGGCCTTTCTTCCACCATTATATATTGAGTCTCAACCTTCTACCTTTATGCACCTACTTTGAGAGCATAGTGGCCATTCTTAGTTCTATGTGCATTGTCCCAAGACTAGTTGATTGATGCATAACTTGATATTGCTTGTTTTAAACTATTTGTATCTAGTCACTCTTATGAACTTTGAAGGTGTCCTATGCATTTCTGTTTTGCTACTCTATGAGGGACAAGCTGAATGCTATTATGCTATGTTTTCTTTATGTGAAACAAACAAACGTCTTGCAAAGCATTGTTATTCATGAATCTTTTGTTTGTGCCTTTTCATGTTGCATCATAGTTTCTTTGTCTTATTGCTAGAACTTTGTCTTTCATGTTATGATTGAAGTACTATGATCTCAGCGTCGAATGTTTTACAAATACTTTGATCAAGTCTTTGATGGTGCATGTCACCTCAAAAATAATTATTTCTTTTTATCACTTACCTACTCGAGGATGAGCAGGAGTTAAGCTTGGGGATGTTGATATATTGCAAATGTATCTATAATTTTTGATGTTCCATGCTTGCTTTTATCCACTTTCTTGTGTTTTGTCCACACTTTGGAGTACTTTTCATATGATTTCTTGGACTAACCTATTAACAAGAGCCACAGTGCCAGCTGCCTGTTTTCTGCTATTTTTGGTTCTAAGAAAGTCAGAAAATGAATATTCTCATAATTGGACGGGACAAAAGCCAAAGTGCCTATTTTTCCGGAAGTCATCACATGCCAGAGTACAAGACGGAGAGGGGCCAGGGGGCCACCACACCACTTGGCCACGCGGCCCAGCCTGTCCCGCGCCAGGGGGTGGTCTGGCCGCCTCCGGCACCCCTCGGCCTCCCCTTCCGCCTATAATATGCCCTCGGGACGAAAACCCTAAGGACCCGATAAAAATCCACGAAAGAGTCTGTAGCCGCCGTCATCTCCATCCCTAGATCGGGAGGGATCTGAAGCTCTTCCTAGCACCCTGCCGGAGAGGGGAATTCACCCTAGAGGCCTTCTTCATCACCATGCAAGCCTCCGGTGTGATGCGTAAGTAGTTCATCATTGGACTACGGATCCATGTAGTAGCTAGATGGTTGGTTCTCCTCCTTTGTGCTTTCATGTCTAGTTCTTGTGAGCTCCGTTCATGATCAAGATCATCTATTTGTAATTCTGCATGTTGTGTTTGTGAGGATCCAATGGATATTGAGATGCTATTTCAGATTGATTATTGATTCTATCATGTCTTTGTTATTTGTGATCTTGCATGCTTTCCGTTGTTAGTAGCTATATTGGCCAAGTAGATGCTAGCAACTCCAAGAGTTAATATTTATGCTCGATAGTGGGTTCATACCTCTAGTAATCTGGGGAAGTGACAGAAATCTCTAAGGTACTAGATGTCTTGTTGCTACTAGGGAGAAAACAACAACCCTTTGTTCATAGAACAATCGTATTGTTTACTTTACACGAAGTTTGTAAAGCAATAATCTGTTGCTTGCAACTTAATACTGGAGGGGGTTCGGATGATAACCTGAAGGTGGATTATTAGTCATAGATGCAGTTGGATGGCGGTCTATGTATAATGTTGTAATGTCCAATCAAGTCTCAAAGGAGTCAAGATGATTAGTATATGCATGTATTGCTTTCTCGATGTTTGTCAATTTCCCCGCTGTAATTTGTTCACCCAGCATGTTATCTATATTAAGGAGAGCCACCTCTAGTGAACTATGGATCCCAGTCCTTTTCTTTACATACAATCTATAAACTGTTTACTGCTTTGTGTTTACTTTCTGCAAACTATTACTTCTTTCCATTCGATACGTTTAATCCTTTGTTTTCCGCGAAACACGGTGAGATTGACAACCTCATCGCAAGTTGGGGACAAAGTTTTGTGGTTGTGTTGTGCAGGTCTCCACGTTGCTGCTGGCACCGGTAGTGCGCCCTGCCATCGTTCAGCTAGCTACACCTTTGGGGTGTTTCCTTGCTCCTACTGGTTCGATTAAACCTTGGTTTCATAACTGAGGGAAACTTGTTGCTGTGCTCATCATACCTTCCTCTTGGGGTTCCCAACGAGCTCTACATCAACACTGAGCCATCACACTTCATAAGTGATCTTACAATCATTTGTCTTATGACAATTTAGCAATAATGTTTATGGATGTGATTTCTCCAACTAGACTTGTAAAAGTTCATCCATCCTTTATGGAATACGGCAATTATTTGAACAACCATTGTTCTCGTAATACCTAAACAAAATAAAAATTATTAAAACAAATCTTAAAGGCTAGGTTTGACGTCAACGAAAACACAATAACACTTTATTTGTTTTTGATGAACATCATCACTTATTCTCTTGCCAGTTGCTTAGGCTATTGCAGTTCATGAATTGTGTTGTTCTGTATTACAATTCACACTAACCAATTCGGTATCCAATACCTCAGAACCACATTGTTTAACAAGCAAGGAATATAGCCATAACATGTATATCTTCTATATACCTAAGTTGGACATCTCCAACATTTTCTTTTCTGCCAAATATTTTATAGATTCTCATTCAACAATTCCTTTTCTTTTAAAAGAATCTATCAACATCAATAGTGGTGTCATCACATGACACATAGTACAAAGTGTATATAGTCAAATACTAATACCTTTGGACTTGCACTTTGAAGTGGATCACCATCATCAAATGTTTGGTGTTATTTCAAAAATCCATTCTTTAGTAATCTATTAGTGTAGTAAACATTTTACCTACATCTTATATTCATCCTTATCATGACAACTTTCATGATCAAGCTAATCACGAGTATAATGTTTGTTCCCAAAACCTTTTTGGGAGATCCGGATGCCTAGCATCTCCATCCTTCAAAAAATTTCATACAATATGAGAACATGTATTTTGCTAAATTATACTATATCACACTGCAACCAAAATATTGTTTCAGATATCACAATATCTTCCACACATGATGGTTTCTGAAACAATTTTTTCAGCTCCTAGATAATCTTGATATTAAAACAACTTTTGAATACCAATAATCATGGAGGCAAACATGATACTTTAGATACTAACGTTGGAATTATTACTCTTGATTTAATACTACTTATTAAACTTCATGGAGTAAATAGAGTTTGCTGAAAGTTTGTAATATGACTTCTAAACTTTAATTGACATTCAAAAACAATACGATACCAGTTCGTAAAGTAAATATCCAGAATTCTATAGTTCTATTATCTCAATTAAAACTAAGTATAAGGTAGTGAACAGATGCCAATGACTACAACAAATTATGAAAATTCACTTCGATTTAGTTTATGACAAAATTAGTTCGACTAATCCAAATTAGAAATGAACTCCCACTCAAAAACGACATCTCTCGTGCCTTTTTGGTGATTACATGAACCAAATCCACTACACCAAGTCCGATCATCACGTGAGTCGGTGTAGCTTCAAAGGCGAGCATCGATATGAGCATCACATCAACTATATGACTCATGCTTAACCTTTAGGTCCGTGTTCCAAGGCCATGTCTATACATGCTAGGATCGCCAAGTAAGAACCTTAGTATTCGCGTGTGTAAAACTGTCTTACACCCGTTGTATGAAAGCGCAGAGTCAAGTACACCCGATCATCACGTGATGTCTCGAAACACGATCCATAGAACGGTGCATACTTAAGGAAGAACACATTTTATCTTGATATTTAAATGAGGGATCATCTTACAATGCTACTAAAAGCGACAAACTAGCAATATAAGATGCAAACATCTAATGTGTAAAGTGAGATGATATGGTCCATGCATTTGATCTCTATCATATGCATTGTGGTATGATCTCTATCATTTCTTTGTGTGTAAGGCCAATGTCTATAGAACTTACACGTTAAGTGTGTTGTAAGAGTATCTACCATACATCTACTTACAACATTACCATATCAATACACTAGCCCAACAACAATCTAAACTAGACGCCTCTAATTTATCCATTGCAAGTTTTACGTGGCTTAGGGCTTTCGGAGATAGAACCGGTCTTACCTACGAACATGGAACCACAACGAGGATAACCAAGTTATTAGCAACTTGCTGTAAATCAGATATTCACTATAGTAAGAGAGATAGACACCCGCTAGCCACTTATGCAAAATTAGTTGCATGTCAGTCGTGGAACCGGTCTCATGTACGATGACATGTAAGGTTGGTCCGGGCCACTTTATCCCACTATGCCACCAATATCCAAAATACATGAAAGAAGCAATAACATGATCATCATCGCCCACATATAAACATATGTGTACTACCCGTGCAAAGCACATACGCATAAATCATGCTCTGATACCACTCTTGGGATTCGCAACATAGAAAACAAAAAATTTCCTACGATGGGAACTATACGCCAAGATCTATCTACTAGATACAAGCAACAGGTAGATATACATCCATAGAGAACTTACCCTCGAAGACAACAAAGCTTTGTTAACGAGTTGGAACTCGTGGATGATGTAGTTGTACCCTTGCCGATCTCAAGATCATGATAAAGTCCAGTATGTCTAGCTCCAGCACGTCCATCAGATCCAGCTCCAGCACGTCCATCAGATCCAGCTCTAGCAAGTCCAGCACCACCAAGTCTAGCACCGCAAAGCAGCAGTGCATCCGTGATCGCACACACGTCCGGTACCCTGACAACCTCCATCCCTCGCTCCAGCAAAGCAGCGGAAGCAACAACTCCTTTCCAGATAAAGCCACCGGGAACATGTATCTCGCTAATCCGAGACCATGGGGAATAACTAGAGGGGGAGAGAGATCTTTTACGAGGAGGTGTGTGTTGTGAGGAGGAGAGGGGGGCCTTTTATAGGGAAGAGGGGGTACCCAAGGGCCATGGCGTGGCAGCCATGGTGGTGCCCCACCTCTTCCACATTCATGTGGGTAGAGCTCCCACTCCCATAAAAAGCCTCCACTCAAAATTCCACTCACACATGCATTAAATTTCCACCAAATTTAATGCAAGCTCTCATTAAATAAAACTATTTTATTTATTTTATTCAGAATTTTGTTAATTAGTTTAATTAACAAACATTCACAGAAAACCCCCTGCAACATTTCAATATCACATGTAGAGCCAATTTTAACAATTTCACCTGAAACAGTTTCGGTGTCTATTGAAATAATTCTAGCGCTTTCTTAAATCTTTATCTGAAACATATTTTCTCTAAAATGGCGTCGGTATCTCTTAAGTGTGTCACCCTACGGTTCGCGAATAACACAGACATGATCGAGCCCCCTCTCCGATCAATAATCAGCAGCGGGACCTAGAGATCCGTACTGACTCCCACATATTCAACGATGACTCTTGTGACCGTGTGAACCTTTAACGTCGTAACTAAATCCCTTTGTCTCGCGATATATTACATGTCCGAGATTCGATCATTGACATCCAAATACCTAGTTTGATCTCGTTACCGACATACACTCTTTTCTTGTTCCCGTGATATAACATTCTAGTGATCACATCACTTGCTTGCAAGCTATTTCAATGTGATATCACCGAGAGGGCCCAGAGTATATCTATCCTTCATCGGGATGGACAAATCCCACTCTTGATCCATGAGGCTCAACATAACACCTTCGTAGCACTGAACCCATCTTTATAGTCACCCTGTTACGGTGTGACGTTTGATGTTATCAAGATACTCTTCCGGTGTTAGCAATTAACATGATCTCATGGTCTAAGGACTAAGATTACTTCGTATGATGTTATAGCATTATAAACATAATGACTCTGATCGTAATGCTATACTTCGGATGAATGTTTATCACATCATTCCACCAATGCCGTGACCTCGTTATTAACAACATCCAATGTCCATGATCAGGAAACCTTGATCATCTTTTAATCAACGAGCTACTTTATATGAGAGGCATTACTAGGAACTTTGTATTTTGTTTATTAAACAGACATGTATTAACGTTTCCAATTAATATAATTATAGCATACAAAATAAATATTTATCATAAACATGGAATGAGATAATAACCACTTTATTATTGCCTCTCGGGCATATTCCCTTCAGCCTCCCCATATATAAAGGCTAGGAGGGCCCAACGAGAAGGGAACGCCACAATAGACAATAGATCTAGACTCTGCAAACCTAGCACATACACCTGCTAGAATACATCTGCGCACCATTGCCATCAACGACATTGTAACCTTCGGTTCCTCTATCAATGAAGAGTAGACAAGCAGGAGTAGGGTTGTTGTCGAGCCCGACGCTCCACTTGGCCAAACTCACGAATGTGTCCACCGTCTTCTTGTGGATGGTCGCGGGCGTCGTTGTCGAGCCCGGCGCTCTCGCCGTCTCCGCATCCGCCGAGCACCTACTCTGGAAGATGCAACATGAACCGCTCGAGGTCTCCCTAAAGACACACGGAGAGAGTGGACCGTGGAGTGCGCACTTGAGAACGACCGCCCCAACCACAACCGCACCTTGCAGTTCAGGACGATTGGCCACCACCGGCCGCTGCTCCTTGTTCTCGGAGATGTTCGCTTCTACGGCAGCATTAGGATTCTCCTCTAGGATGAGGCTCCGATGGCAGACGGGGAAGGTGACGAGGCCAACGTCCCCGCCCTTGCCACATTCTTCCCGGAGTGCCCTCGCCTTGGCGTTGATCATGGTCAGGAACGAGGCGAGCACGCTGGGGTCGAGCCCGCGTTGTTGTCAGTTCAGCGGGTTCTGCTGCTACTCTTGTTGCGACAACAAAAACAATGTCGTGGCCAGGATGGAGCGTGCGGAGGAGCTACCGCGTTTCCACTGCCGGTTGTAGATAGGCACGCTGAAGTTCGGCGGCTGCATCATAGCCGCGGGCATGATCCCACCACTGCCGTCGTGCCTGTCCCAAAGCTCACTCGACTGCGCGGCCACGCTAGCCGCGAGGAGGGGCAGCGCATGGCAGTGAAGCGCCGACATCAGTGGCGTGTTTCTTGGTATAGTGGTCGGGTGGTGTGTGATCTATTTTGAGAAGTAACAAAACCTAGGGGCATATTCGCAAGTATGTCGGGTGTCCCGTACGTCTCATTGGCCCACGAGTTGATGTGACACTAGTCAACGAGGGTAAACCGATTTAGGACCTCACGTGACACACTTATGAAACAATTAGAACATAGACTTGCAAACCATGACGAAGTAACGGAGAAACAATTAGGACCGCTGGTACTTTTTTTTTTAAAACTTTGCTTCACTGGATCTTGCACAGTTTGCAGAAGCTCTGTCCGTCGCTGGGAGCCCGTGTCGATAGCGGTTTCAGGCAGCCTGCCCCAGCTCGTATTGGGGGGCAGGACCGGTGCTTCCCCGCAAGCGCACTGTGGAAGCCGCGAATCCCGCCCCGCCCCGCCGGCAGCGCGCACGCGTCTTCTCCCCGTCGCCGCACAGGCGTGGTTCGCGAGCTCCGCTAACCGGGCCATTAGCCCCCCAGCGCCCCCCTCTTCCCGTTTACCTCTTCGCAGCAGCCGATGCCACCACCGCATCCGTTCCCGCCGATGTCGTCTCCGCGCCACCGCTCCAGGTTAAACCCGACCTCCTTCGCCGCTCCATGAAGCCGCGAATCCCGCCCCGCCCCGCACCCTGCATCCGTTCCAGCCGATGTAGGCTCTGCGCCGCCACTCCAGTCCCTCCTATTTGGCTATTTCGGGATCCGCAAGGTTAACCCCACCTCCTCTGCACTCCCCTTTACTCTGAAGTTCAACTTTTTTTCTCGTTCGCAGAGAATATAAGTATCAATTCGAGCATTCACATTGTAGGCTTACTAGAACTATACCAAGTGAATTGTTGGGATAAAGCTTCCACTGTAGAATATCAGATGTGCAGACAAAATGACAGCAGTAAAGCAAATACAAGGTAAGCAATGTCTTATCTTATTATCCTCAGCTCACCATCTTATTAATTTTTAAGCTACCCATGTTTGTTAAATCCAGCATAATATTACAAGTATGGAACCTTATAATCAGATAACTCAACAACCGGAAGTGAAGATATAAATACAGTACGTTCTAGATAGCACTACGCATCCACAAACTGTAGTGTCCGGACCGTTTACAGGATTGCGGCGGCACGCCGTCTTGGTTTACTGCATCAGATTGCTTGCAGATGAAACAAATGGCTTTGGGGGCATCTGTAGGTTCTGCAAGCTCCCTGTCAACATGTTCACCACCTTCGTCATCGAGGGCCTGTTTCTTGGGCTCCACTGGATGCACCACAATGCAACAATTGCTAGCTTTCTCACTGTTTCATCCTCATCTTGTGTGATTTCACTTCGAAGTACCAAGTCCTGGCCACTGATTACTTTCTCATAGATCCACTCTGGGAGGTATACCTCGTTCTGGCTCTCAACACCTGGGTCTATGTTCCTCCTCCCACTCACCATTTCCAGCACCAACATGCCAAAACTGTACACATCTGACTTATAGGATACCCCCCCAAAGTTCCGAGAGTATAGCTCTGGTGCGATGTAGCCCATTGTGCCTCTGGCTGCTGTCAACGTAACGATGCTTTGGTCCCTTGCACACAGCTTTGCTAGGCCGAAGTCTGAGATCTTGGGATTGAAGTTGTTGTCCAGCAAGATGTTGTGAGGCTTGATGTCAAAGTGGAGAATGCGCTGGTTGCATCCTTGGTGTAGGTATTCCATTCCTCGGGCTATGCCTAAAGCAATATCTAGCATTTTATTTGGTGATAGGAGTTGTTGAGAAACATTAGAGAATATGTATTTCTCCAGTGACTTGTTAGTCATGAATTCGTAAATAAGAGCCCGCCTCATTCCTTCGGAGCAAAAGCCCAACAGGTGTACAATATTTGTATGGTGGATTAATCCGATGGTTGCAACCTCATTGATGAATTCTTCTCCTTCTCCTGTAGAGTTCTCTAGCATCTTGATTGCCACAGGAACTCCATTTGGTAGTTCGCCTTTGTATACACTACCAAATCCCCCTTGCCCTACTTTTGCCTTAAACCGCTTTGCCATCTTTCTGACTTCAGAGAAAGTATACCTTGTGGGTTTTGATGTGCCATATGTCTTGAGAAACATTTCGACCTTCAAATGTATCTCTTTGTTATATCTTGTCTGCAGCGAAAGATAAAGCGCAGTGGCCACCATCAACAAAATAACGACTAATATGGCCACTGATGATGTAGCTGAACAAAAGAGAATCAGTAATCAGCAAATTACATTGTGATTGAAAGCCTTGATTCAGTGTGTGTGACTGGGATATGAGGATGTCAGAGTCAGACTAGTCGGAAATAGGAATTTGTGCTAATTGATAGCCTAATATTTTCTTATTTTTTTGAGGTACAAGAATACTGGGTTGGAGCAGTACCTGCAATGAGTTTGATGCGCGAACCTGCAATTGTCAAGAATAGAATTAGATTTAATGGATGGTTGAGTAACAAACAAAATTACACTTCTTGAAATATGATATACATTTTGTTTAGTAGTGTCTATTGTTGCTCCAATAGATTCCCATGTGGGATATGATAACGTTGACCTAATGGATTGGTCTGAGTTTTTAAGTTTTGAGGACCACGTATACAATTGATTATGTGTTTTTAAGACAATCTTTGTCTCAGCTTATCGAACATGCTTTATATTTGAGAGCATAGAGCAAAAAACCGCTTTCTCGCTTAAAGAAAAGATAAGATTTTGAGGACCACGTATACAATGGATTGGTCTGAGTTTTTAAGAAATTCCCGCTTAAAGAAAAGATAAGATTTTTTTTATAGAAGTACTGCCCAGGCCTTACACTGTGCGTAAACATGGAAGTTACTCAAGATCATACAGAATGAAATGCTGCTAACAACCAACTGTTCTATGAGTAGGCATCAACTAACAGCAACCTTTTTTCCTGGTCCTTTTTATGCAAGCTTTTGGCTTCTGTATGCAAGTTTTATAAATCTTTCTTACCAACCGCCGCACGGCCAGAAGCATCATGGCCTTCCAGATTTCCACTCAGCCGCAACAACTGTCGTTTGCGTCTCCTGTAATAAGCTTGCCTAGAGCTCAGCCATGGCGTTGATCGAGGTAGAAGATTTGGGGTGATTTAAACCAACCTGACATGGCCCGCTCAAAACTTGCCAAGCGGTTTGGTTTGCGTTGGTTCAGTGGGTTCATTGGGTTGGACCCAACACATGAACAACCATTATTTTTGTATGGAAATTGGTCCTACAATTGATTACTCAAGCATACTGAAATGCCTTTACAAAAAAGGCTAACTGCTCATATGACACGACACGTAATGCTATTGTGAGAGACAAAGTTGACAGTAAATCTCGGGAATACTTCAAACACATGAAAATGTAGAATTAGGAAATTCCAAACTAGAAAAAGTAAAATATTTTAAAGCTCCATTGCAAAATAGAACTTTAAATTATAACTAGTTTTGTCCAGTTCAGAGTTATTACCGTGGGGGTTATCTATGCAGAATGTGTCGTTCCTTTGTGAGTTGAATGCGCAGCGTTGCCCAATTTCTTCACATTGTCTACAACCACAGTCAAGTGGCTCCTGGCAGCGCTTTCCGTTGTGCCGAAGGAAGTTTATTTTCCACCTGACCGTTGTCTCAGCAAAACTAAGGATTCTTTCTGCACTTTCCTTAAATGAAGATAGTCCTTGGGGTATCGGGAAGACACCATCAGAAACGACTTTGCAGTCCAGTGTAAGAACAGACATGGCCACGACTGAATCTACCAAGTATGAGAGGTGACTTGTGTTGCTAAGGCAAGGGATTGGGCCAACAAAGATATCGGCTGGGCCAACAAATAAATCCAAAAATTGAATATTTGGTGTGAACTCTCTCGAACAGGATACTATGCTTCCTGCTTGGTAGTTGTATATTGCACATGAATCGACAGTAGTGGAACCAAAAAAGCTTGTTGTTTTGATCTTCTCAAGAGGGCATGGAGATAAGAAGTCTACAAGCGGGATTATCTTCATAACCTGAAGCTTGTAATCTATCGAGGTCACCTGACATGGGCCAATATTTGGGTGATCTAGGATGGTGTCTTCTTCTGTAGAACATGACAATTGCATGCATGGTGCACCACATGAGATATTGCTGGATTCAAGCCTGAAAGGAAACCTTATCTCTGGGCCATGTTTGTGGCACCGGGAGGGTGGGCAATATCTGAAGAAGTCTTCATCTTCCCATGCTGTAGCTATGTTGATTCCATCTTTGAGAAGAAGAGAGAGCAACACAGCTGTGGCAAAAAGGTTAGTCATGTTTCTGTAAAGTAGTGTAGACAAAAATGAAGATGAAGCTAGGCAAGGAAGCTGCTCCCTATTATGAACTGCTGTAATAAATAGACGGGTCCGGCCATTTAGTCGTTATTGTTGACTGACAATAAAAGTTGTGTTTTTCATGAGTTTTATATATCAATTTTGCTTGTCATGACAGCGGTGCCTGAGGACGAGTTCCATCTGTGAATTAAATCACTTGCCGTGTTCTGCAGATTCTGAGTGCGATTGCAGTACTGCCCTATCTTATCAGTCAACAGCAATAGATAGCTACTTACAACGAACCCTTTCCGTGTGGAAACGGGTGCAGCGTGGAAAAGTTGGGTGCATAAAAGTTGAATGGAGCAGACTCAGATACTTCCACAAAAGAAGACTTGATACAGTAGACTTTCCATCAAGGAATGAAAGGAAAAAAAAGGAGTGAGCTGTGTCCACCATATATACAGCGGCACTTTTCTCTACTAAAAAAATAAGAGTGCCATTGAAGTCTTGCATCTGTGAAACCTTCATGGCCAACTCTAGTATATTCCATAGTTTTATTATGCTGAAGACCTTTATGATCTCTTCTCCACTCCGTGCAACAAATGTTGGGGGAGCATGTGCCCTCCTTTCTCTTGCGGCGATCTTAGAAATTTATCGTATCCTTTCCGTCATCTAGGTGATCCACCTGGATGTGATGCCGAATCATGCGAGCTGACTTGTAGTGGTCACAGGGCTACAATTCATATCAACACGGCGACATACTTTGCTACTGAAATCAACTATTATTCCTTCAACTATGATGATTCTTATTTTCAGGTTGTTGACACCAACTTAGACATTCTTAGCAATTGCCCTTTTCCCCTTCCTCGGTGGAATTATTTTCCCCATCTGCCATGATCAATCAATCCTCATGGTCGCATCGATTTTGATACTAATGATTTTATGTGGGCATGCTTTGTTAATTGCTCGCAAGCAATAATGAATAACAGTTGGCACCTCCCTGTTACTTGCCTGAGTGCAAGCAATTCATATGGTTATGTCCGGACTGGCATCTTTTGTAGCGTTGGTAGTCTTGAACCTACATGTGGATACTTGGCCATGATTCCCTTAGATGATTTTTGAGGGTAGAATGTAAGTTATGGAGAAATCGTGAAAATAATGCGAAAAAAATTTCCTATTCGGTTTCCTAATGTCTTTGATCAGCCGCAGACATTTTCTAGGATTATGAGGACATGCTTGAATGAATCGCACAGGTGAGCTTGCACTCCCGGTTCTGTAGAGGCAGTTCCATTTACTTTTGAATTTGGCTTGTCTTGTAATTAACACTGTGTTACTCTGTTTGATCATCTTATTTTCTGTAAAATCATCTGACTTGCAGCTACTTCCATGAGCAAATATCTATGCCAGGCATCTTGAACAAGAGTCGTGCTTTTGTCCGGAGTGAGATACAGTTCTTAGAGTGCCTGTACCCATACCGCATAAAGTTATTTTGGGTTGCAGTAGCCTTAATTTCTGCAACTGATGTCGGCAAGTACACTATTGGTATGTGAGAACTGTCTACTTCTGGTCACCATGGGTACAAAATTGTATTCATGTCCTATCGTAATTGTATCTGCTAATTCTTTTGTGCAGCACTTGCCTTGTTATTGAGACTTGTTGTGCCTTTGGTAGTGTGGAATTTCCTTGCCCACAAATTCTGGCAAACAAAGATATCCATTGATGCTGTAGAGAAGTTTCTCCGAATGCAAGAAGGTCTCGGTCCAAAGAGGTATGCCTACACCGACATCACCGTGATCACAAGCTATTTCAGAGACAAACTAGGGCAAGGTGGCTATGGCTCCATGTACAAGGGTGTGCTGCTGCCAGGCCGTGTCCATGTTGCCATCTTGATGCTAGAAGGTAACTCCAACTGTACCCAAGAGTTGCTGATTTTGTCCACAAAGTTGCTGATTTTGGTCTCGCCAAACTGTACCCAAGAGGCAACAGTTTTGTGCCATATTGATGATTCTTACCATCTATCATCCGAGCTGACTGCAATCTCAGAGGAGGACGAGTGAAAGTGTTTATGTAGGATTTAAGTGTATGATGAAGTGATGCACTTTCCTCGTGAAAAGCTTAATTTATGGTTGTGGTTGTACCGATTTATGAAATAACCAATTCAGAGTCTTGCAAACTTTTAAGCGGAAACATGTAACAGCTAGCAGTTAAGAGGATAGAGTCCTCCAACTGGTATATCCATGCTTATAAGTCCTAAAATGTAATATTCTTACCGGAAGGGAAACTTGTGAAGGGAAAATTTATTGGCATGATTCCAGCCTAGGTACTGCATTATGTCTAGTGCCTCTTCTAAAAGGAAAAAAAAGGCATGATATCAGAAATCATGCTTCGTCCTGTTACGTTAAGTCTGTATGTGGCAGTGTCCAGTTTCCTGCTATTATCGTCCGCTGTCAGATTGGTCATCCTGTTAAGAATATATGCCACGATGTTTTGTGCCATCAAGACAGTTACACGTCCTAAAGAAGAGTCTGCAGGTGACGGTCAAAGTTGGAATGCTCTGCTGCCGTGTTCTTGCGATGCGAGTGTGACCGGAGACTCAGCTGCCGTCAGGTAGACGCAAGTGGCTGCGAGAATGACGATTCCTCCGGTGGAATCGTGCAGGAATTCAGAGTTTACAGGTAACAGTCAAAGTCAGAATCGTGTAGGAATTCAGAGTTTCCTACCGTGGAATGTTCGCTGCCGTGTTCTTATGATGGCGAGTGTGACCGAATACTCCCTGCTGTCCGTTACCTGTAAGTGGAATTCTCCAGTAGTTATGACCCATTACAAAATACTGTAGTGGACAGCAGTCACGACCTCACTCTCAGGGCAAAGAATTCCTGCCTTTGTGTTCCAATCTGTTTCGTACAGTCATGTAGGCTTATGAATGATCTGTAGACTGAAACCGGGTTCAGTCATGTAGGTGTATGAATGACGCCATTGGATCGAACGAACCGGTGCAGGTTGGATCTAATTCTATTCCATACAAACCATCTTCTGGCTACCCAGCATGCAATGGCCTACCATTCAGCTAGTTAGTTTCGGTCCGCCCTACAGTTTCCCACTATTAACTCAAAGAGAAAAACAAGGCACCGGTGGATCATGAGTAAACAGTCACATTAGACCTATCATGCCTTTTCAAGTCACAGCTGAGAAGACACACACAGAAGTACAAACGAGACTTGGGGCTGAAACTCTCATAGCCGAAGAGGAGAGCTGCCAATCACGACCTATGCAACAAAAGAAAGATACAATGAAATCCGACTTCAAATGATACTTTGGGAGGCAGAATAATGATCTCTGCCCTATTTTGTTACTATTGCCGAATGAAAACAGTCTGAGGGTGCATGTTACCCACGTTGGTGGCCAGATATTTTCGATAAAAAAGAAGAATCAAATATGGCAAATCACACAAACTATATTTAGAAGATCTTACCTTCGGAACCATTTTAGCACATTAGTACATCATAGATCAAACCAGAAACTGTAGTCCTATGGATCATGCAACCAGAAACTGTATTTAACTTGACGAAACTGAATTTTGTCTGGAGAAACTGACAGGAACTTGATTTCGTTAAGCTAACACATTTAAAGTTCTCAAGATGGTGGCATTCTGAATGTAAAATTAACTCAAGATAAAAAAAGATTCAGAGATAATGCATCAGGCTATTGATTTCTCTCTTTTTTACATTGAACAGTCGCATGCTCGCCATCTAATTAGCTATGTTGCCTTGATTGTTTCAAGTCACCTTGGACCTGATACATCTGAGGCTAGAGGTGAAGGGAAGTTCAAGGGATTCCATATATAATTACTGGACATGTTGCAACAAAATAATGATCTCCGTCTGGGACGCCGCTCCCCCGCCAAGGAGTTCCGGGCGCTTCTGTCCCGCCACGGGGAGGTGCTGTAACCGGCGCTCCGGCCGCGATGGCGCCACCAATCGCTGGGTTCCAATCCGCGATGGCGCCACCAACCGCTGGGTTTCAGTTCGGGCCAGCGTCGGGATCGGTTTTCGGCATCAACAGGGCGTCCAGGGTTGGGGATCCTATGCCTCCGGTGTTCCCGATCCCCGGACAAGCCTAGCCAGTGGCGGGTGCACCAAGGCGTCTGGCGAAGAAGAAGAAGGGCAAAGGAAGACAGGCTTCGGAGTCAGCGGGGCAGGGGAGTGGGGTGCAGGCAGGGTTCCCTGCGGTGGTGCAGCAGTTCCTGTTGTGCCCGCTGCTTCTGTGTTCCCTCCAGGCCCCGATGCTACTGCCCCTCCGTCCTCATCTCTGGCGCCGATCATCGAAGCCCAGGAAGTGGTTACGGCCAGCGTGGGTGAAGCGGCCTCCAACACCGTCAAGATTTGGTGTTCAAGATGCCAGATTAACTCGCACCTCACAAAGGATTGCACCACTCCTCATTACTGCGTGGTCTGTGACAAGGACAACTACGACTCGTGGCGATGTGCTGAAGCAACCAAGACTAGTGGCATCGATGATGGGATCCAGGCATTCTAGTGCGATGTTCTATCAGTTGCCTGATTCGCTCTTTGAAGACAATTTTGCTCAGGGGCCTTCTAACACTGCTCTTGTCACTGTTTCTGGTGAAGGGAAGATTTTCGCTGCTGAAGTTCAAGACCAAATAGCTCGATTGTGCCCAACACACAAGCAGTGGACGTGGGATACAATGCCTTTGGGGACAATTCTTTCAAGATCAACCTGTCATCTAAGGAAGATATGGTACAGTGCAGTAATATGGAGTTTACGCTGAGGGCCAACAAGGTGATGTTGTCTGTCAGTACCTGGAACTTGAATCAGATCACTCCATCCTTTGAATTGATGCAGGTTTGGGTGCACGTTACAGGGGTGCCTCATGAGCTGCGTCATTTTCTTGGCATATGGGGTGTGGGCGCTCTTATCGGACATCCTCTTGACATTGATATGTTTTCTTTGAGACGCCGTGCGCAAGTTCGCATCCTCGTGGGAATGGTAGATATGATGGCTTTCATCAATGACACCAGAGAGTACTCGTCTTTCGCTTCCAACCTGGTTATCAAATTAAAAGGTTATGGATTCACATTTACTTTGGAAAATGATGAATATGTTCCTGAAGCGGAGTTTAGACCTTTCATGTGGAAAAAGCCTGATGATGACTCTGAGGACCATAGTACCAAGGGTCCTGGAAATGATACTTCGGGGTACTAATAAGAGATTAAAGAGTTCTGGAGCTGGGTCGGCATCGGCGTCGCAGCAGATTCAGCAGTCTGGACTGGTTCCTATGAACTTGGCTGCTTGAAAGTGTTCTAGCTACAGACCCAATCAACAAGGGCATACTGGGAAAGAGACCGGCCTCCCAGTCTCCACCGCGTGGGCCTGTATCTCCTAGGGCTGATGGCAGCTGGTCATCGCGTTGGGGCCGACAGCTTGTTTACTCGAGGAGGCTTGTTGGCGAGCGACGCGCTCCGGCCCAGAAGTGGTCGTCACCGGGTACTGCACATCGCAAGGGGGAGGCACATATGGCTGCTTCGTACCAGGCTGCAAATGACTGGCATGCCGGCGATCTGAGGCCAGCTACCCAGTCCACGATTTGGCCAGCAGCTGTTGCGCGGCCTAGGCAAGACGGACCGCTGGTTCAGGCTACAACTTGGGAGGCTTCAGTTTGCCTCCAGCTAGCGTCCCAGGAGGGCTCGCCGACAATCGTTCACGTCCATGGGGCAGTTCTTCCTCAGTTGTACTGTCCCTTGTCGATGTGGCATCGTCACCGCTACCGCGTACTCCGACTCCGGAGGCTTTGGTGGCGAGCACCACCTCGCTGCGGCGCAGCGGGAGGCACCCCTTGGCGGAGGATGGAGCCACACCTACAAATGAGGATTCTCTCGCGAGGGCGATGCGCCTTCAAGCTACACGCAACTTAGATTCCTCCCAAGGTATGACCACGACCCAATCCTTTCTTTCTTTTTCTGATGCACGTATTTCTTCTAATATGCATGCGCTATGAGTGGGTTTAGGATCTAGTAGTACTGCTGTTAATATCTCGATTAATGCTTTGAGGCGTGTAGAATTTGGTAGGAGCAAAGTCTTGCCGAAATTATATGACTGATGATGAACTTGATGATGATGAGGATAGTGCTACCTATGATGGTAAGCTCCTTTCGCATCTAGTTGGTACAGTGTCGGAGGTGAGATTGGATGATGTGAGGCTGGGATCTATTTGTGATCTTACAACTACTCGCAACTCTAAATCTCACAGAATTGTAAAAACTAAAATACTGTCCAAAAGGACGAGAGCAAATAAAAATCCAAATGTTTCCTTATGAGAGGCAAAATATGGAATAGCAGAGGTCTACGTGACTTGGCTAAACATCTTCATATTGCTGATTATATTAAGGATCATGAACTAGACTTTGTTGCAATCACAGAATCTGGTAAACGAGATTTTCAGATGCATATTCTTGACCACCTATCATGTGGTATTAAATTCATCTGGAAATGGATACCTTTGCGCAGCAGGTCTGGGGGATTTTTGCTTGGTGTACGGGCTTCCTCTTTGGAATTATTAGACTATTCGGTGGGGGAATTTCATATTAAATTATATCTAAGTAATAAGTATGATAACTTCATTTGGAGCCTAGTTGCTGTATATGGAGCAGCCCAGGACGAGCACAAAGTTGCTTTCCTCCAAGAACTGGTCAATCTCGCGAAGGATAACCCACACCCTATATTAATAGGGGATTTCAATATCCTAAAATTTAGGCAAGATAAGAACAATGACCGCTTCGACGAATACTGGCCTTTCTTATTCAATGCCATCATTGACAGCTTGAATCTAAGAGAGGTGAGTATGACCGGAAGGCAATACACCTAGTCTAATAATAGATCAGTACCTACATACGAAAAACTGGACCGAGTACTAATGGATGCCGAATGGGAGTCAAAATATCCTATGGTGTCAGTACGGGCCATGGAGCGTATTGAAAAACTTTCTAATCTTGCACCACTACTTCTAGCCACTTGTTGTGATAAACTAAAAGGAAAGAAACCATCATTCAAATTTGAATTGGGGTGGCTTTCCCAAGATGGTTTTGAGGATATGGTCAAAGAAGTATGGAATAGACTAGTGAAAGGCAACTCGGCCATCCTCAGGTGGAATAATAAAATCCGTGCATTACAGAAACACATAAGAGGATGGGCAAGGCATGTAACAGGTCTATACAAAAAAGAAAAGAAAAGGCTATCCGAAATAATTGATACACTTGAATCTTTGGCTGAATTGCGGGTGCTATCACAACAAGAGCTTGGAATGAAAAATCAAGCGAATGAAAAAATATCCTGGCTGTTAAGAGAAGAAGAGTTAAAATGGTATCAAAGATCCAAAGCCCAATTCATCTTGGAAGGTGATAGTAATACGAGATACTTTCATATGGTGGCTAATGGTCATCGTAGAAAGAAATATATACATACACTTAACCAAGATGAAGGGGTGATCGAGGGCCAAGATGAATTAAAGAAGTACATCACAAAATACTACAAAACCCTGATTGGGCGACTAGAGGAAGAAAATTTCTCTTTGGATGAGTCCCAAATAGGAGATATCCCTCAAGTATCCACTGAAGAAAATGCTTTCTTAACGGCTCCTTTCTCTGTTGAGGAAGTAATAAATGCAATCTTTGAGATGGAACACAATAAAGCCCCTGAACCAGATGGATTCCCAGTGGAATTTTATCAAACCTTTTGGGATATTTTAAGGATGATCTGATGGAGTTGTTCAATGATCTTCACAAAGGACAACTCGATCTTTTCAAAATTAACTTTGGAGAGATTATTTTGTTACCTAAGATTAAGGATGCAGAACGGATCCAACAATATAGACCGACATGTCTTCTTAATGTTAGCTTTAAAATATTCACCAAAGTGGCGGCTATCCGCCTTAACTCGGTGGTAGACTGTGTGGTTCGTCCAGCATAAACTTCTTTTATGCAAGGGAGATACATACTCGATGGAGTTGTGACCCTTCATGACACAGATCATAGCTACACTATAAAAATATGAGCGGTGTGATTTTTAAGATTGATTTCAAAAAGGCATACGATAAAGTCAAATGGCCTTTTCTATTTCGAGTCCTTAAAATGAAAGGCTTCTCCCCGGAATGGCGAGCTTTAATTTGAAACTTTGTACAATGAGGTAGTGTTGCCATAAAAGTCAATGATGACACTGGTGACTACTTCCAAACAAAGAAAGGATTACGTCAAGGTGACCCACTATCCTCGATGTTGTTCAATATCGTGGTTGATATGTTGGTGATCTTGATAGAGAGAGCCAAAAATGATGGGCAAATTGCTATATCTTACCTCATTTAGTTGATGGGGGGTCTTTCAATACTACAATATGTCGATGACACAATTCTTTTTATGGAGCATAACATCGAAATGGCTAAGAACCTGAAGTTAATACTATCAGCGTTTGAACAATTGTCAGGTCTAAAAATAAACTTCCATAAGAGTGAATTGTTTTGCTTCGGGGAAGCAAAGGATTCAATAGCTCAATATACCGAATAATTTGGGTGCGAACAAGGCCAATTCCTAATGACATATTTAGGAATCCCGATTCATTATCAGAGACTTACTAATGCAGAATGGAAAGTGGTGGAGGAACGGTTATAGAAACGTCTAAGCAGCTGAAAAGGAAAACTCCTATCAGTTGGTGGGAGACTAGTTCTAATTAACTCAGTCCTAACCAACATGGTATTGTATATGCTAACCTTCTTCCAGGTGCCAAAAGGAGTATTGTAGCGATTAGATTATTATCGCTCAAGATTCTTTTGGCAAGAATATTCGGAAAAGAAGAAATATAGATTGGCAAAATGGAATGTCGTATGTCGTCCAAAGGACCAAGGGGGCCTTGGGATCCATGATCTCGAGGAAAAAAATACTGCTCTACTTGGAAAATGGTTGTTTAAGCTATTAACTAAAGTGGGAGTGTAGGAGACCCTCTTTAGAAGGAAATACATTGGCTCGAAAACATTATCCCGAATATACTGGAAAATAGTGGATTCACACTTTTGGGCTGGTATGATGCATGTGAAGAATTCTTTCTTCCAACATGGATCATTCCTTATTAATGACGGATTCGGAGATTAGGTTCTCGGAGGACACCTAGTTAGGGAATGTTCCTCTCAAGGATCAATATCCAGCTTTATACAACATAACACGTAATAAGAGTGATACGATAATGGAAGTGTTAAGCACTTCTCCTCTTATTGTGACTTTCAGACGAGACCTCATTTGGGCACGTCTTGCCTCATGGAATGCTCTACAAGAGCGGTTGGCAACAATACAGCCGACAAATGAGCATGATGAGTTTTGTTGGAAATTGACTGAAAATGGTAAAATTTTAGTTGATTCCTTGTATAAAGCATTATTACATTCTGAAATTCCAATACAAACCAATAAACACATTTGGAGGATGAAGATACCACTGAAGGTTAAAGTCTTTGCATGGTATCTACGTCGAGGTGTGATTTTGACAAAAGATAATCTGGTTAGACGCAATTGGCAGGGGAGTACAAAGTGTTGTTTCTGCAATCACGACGAAACAATCAAACACTTGTTCTTTCAATGTTAGTTTGCGTGTTTTATATGGTCAGCCATCCAAGTAGCCTCAAGGTTGTCTCCTCCATGCTCAGTGGCCAATTATTTTTGGTAACTGGTTGCATGGTATAGATAACAGGGATAAGATACACTTATGGGTGGGAGCGATTGCATTAATTTGGTCGATGTGGCTATGTAGAAATAATAAGGTTTTTGATGCTAAGTCGTCTTCACCCATGCAGGTTCTATATCACTATGCACACTTACTCCGAGAGTGGTCTACTCTACAAAAACTGGAACACTGAGACCTTTATATGGAGGCCTATTTAAGGTTGGAACAAGTGGCGAAAGAGGTTTTCTCCCAACATGGGTGGTAGCATAGCTTGCGGATTGAACTTCCTCCACCATAGGCGTTTCTTATAGATTTATGTTTTCAAAGTTTTGCCTATGAGAACTATTCTCCTTTATCTTCTTTGCTGGTCTTGTCGGCTATGTGCATCTTTTCTATGCAGAGGCAGGGTGTGGCCCTCATTTTTTGTATCGCTTTGATGTAAACTTTGAAGGTTAATGAAAGTGCCCCTTATCGGAAAAAAATGAAGATCCCTCACAAGATTTAGTCGACCTCGTACATTTTGGGAATTCTTTTCCAATTAATCTGTAAAACACGCTCTAACCATCTGTTCCTTTCCGCATTTGCTGGGTTTAACATTTGCTAAATAAACCAACATGAGTAGCCACGCACTTTCGAATCACCCATATTGACTATGCTAAAAAAGTTGCCCATATTGACATTCCAACAAGCAGTACAATCTCTAGCACCTTTGGAAGTTATGAATCACAAAACCAAATAGGATACAATATTCAAGGTGATGCAAGCCATTAATAGAATAAATGGGAGCCACAACATACTAGAGTTTGTTGTTGATGACTGCAAGTGCACATATCGTTTGTAGCTAGTTTCGAAATAAAGATATCGATCCCACAGGGAGCAGGAGTCTGAAGTCTAATAACTCTTGAAATAAATATTACGATAGAAATACTAAATAAAGTTCTAAGTAACAAGATAAAATGCGATTATTGTGTAAAGGGTGTTTTGGGGTTTTAGATATAAGAGCAACAATAAAGTAAAGTAAAAAAACTGAATACAGAAAGTAAGTATCGCATATATAAGAGAGATTGGAACTGTAATAGGAAAAACGCGTTCTCAGGGAGTAGCGGATACATCATTAGCATTATAAGGAGCTAAGATAAAGATTATTATCATGAACATTCTCAACTATGTATGTGTGGGTTGGACAAATAGGTAGCAAGCGCTGATCACATCATCCTCATAACCACAACAGTTAGCAATCGACATCAATCAAATTACTGTGCTATTAAGGTACGTAATCCCGTAGGACGTATCTCATGGCATGGATAGTGTTCCGTGAGTTTCCTCGGTTTCCAAGTTGATACGTAAGGAGTGCCAACAGCTTTATAGTCACTATAAGTGCTAACATGCCTCTGTCTACCAACAAGTAGTTCCCTCCATCAAGTCCCCATGAGAGGCAAACATTGAGAGTCGACTTCTCTCAACATCAAGATAAAGACAATCTAACACATGGTCACAGCGATGAATATCATAATAGACTTTATCTTATTTCAATCTCATACTAGGGTTTCTCCATCTCCCCAAGAACTAATGATCTACTCAGACATGGAGGCAATCAACATCATGAAATATCAATGGAATCTATCATAGATGAATATTACTTGTATAAATCCACAACGAGTACGGAAATTACAACAAGATCTAGACAAGATATAGATGGGATGGATGGACATGGTGGTGATGCAGCGGTGGATGATAAAGATCGGTGCCTTAGCCTCCCAGATCTACGTAGGGCGAAGATGGATCCCCGGTGGGTGAGTTCCCCCTACAGATGCCTTCCGGAGGTGAGGTTTCAGTGATTCTGGGCGTTCTGTATGTCATCTCCCCGATCGAATTGCACGGGGTGAAACTATTTGAGGAGACGAAGGCAGCACCAACTATACGGTCCGAACTATACGGCCGGAAAATTTATTCCGGTCGTATAGTTGGTCGTTGAACCCTCTGTCTCCTTTGTTCGCTTTTGGTTTTCTTCTGGTATTATTAATATTTCCCAAAGAAGCGTTTTACATTGTTTTTGACTCATTTTTTCCATAGTACAACTGCTCCAAGAATTGTATCTATTGGATCCATCATCTGTCCTGATCCTGGTGAAAACATACATAAAATATGCGTGCGAGTGTCGTAAAATATTAAGATCCTAATCTACAATACAAAATAATAGAGTAAAACATGATGCAAATATGCACTCAGCTGTTACGTAATCAGATTAGAGGATAACCGTGTAGTTAAAAGCAAGATATGTGAAACCGAACTTGATTATTATTAGGGGAAGCTGAAATTCCTTGGTTTGGTTGTCCAGCTACACCTCGCGATATTACAAACATAGGTAGACTATAAGGAACACTTTCAGGTGACATATAAACATAACCGACCATACTAATGCAAAATCCGACTTAAATATTACTGAGTGAATCTCAAATTCCCTGGTTTAGGTATTTAAATACATCTAGAGGCATTAGAACCTTGGATAGAGACACCTTAGTAAGTTACTTTAGATGACATATCAACACTCCGGACCATGATGGTGTACTGCAGCAGCCATTCCTTCAGAAAACAAAATCGTCAATCTATTAGTAACCTGATATAGTAGCTGCTATACGATGGTTAAGCATAGCGTCTGAACAAGATGCGTGTGCAACTCGTAATCAACATAAAGATCTCTATCACAGGCACCATATTCATACCTATATCTCCTTGTATGAGCAGACATCTTACATCAAAAATTCCAAATCTCACAAACTATATACAGAAGATGTTCTTACCTATTGGGCAATTTTAGTACATCAAACCAGACAATTGGGCAACATTTCAGCTCCATCATCCATCATCTTTACTAAGATTCAGAAGAAGTCAGGCAATTAATGATCATCCCAAGGAGAAGATAAAACGAACAAAGCAACAACGAGTCAGTTAGATGGACGAACTGCCAAATGTAACTTGAGACAACAGACACAATTCAAAAACTCATTTTCTTTGATGTTTTATAGATTACTTTTGATACTAGCAATAGAGGAAATTACAAAAAACCACCACAATTGGGGTCATGATGACAAAAAACCACCACAATTGAGGTTTGTGACAAAAACCACCAACTTTGGGTAACATTTTTTCAAAAAACACTGATCGACCATTTTGCTCGTTCTAACCATGATTACAACAGGTGGGACCTAGAATTGATGCCGTGAGCTTGGCGGTGAACATTGTTGTTACTTAACGTGAGGCCCATCCCATCCTTTCGTTCCCCATCGCCCTCTCCCGTGGTATTCCTCTCTGGCGACGCAAATGGCGACGCCACCAAATCCTAGCGGGTGCTCACCGGAGGAGGAACTTGGCGGCGGCACCGGCAGCGATGACCCAACTAGAGGTGGTGCTGGAGGATTCCGCTCCCTCGTGGACGAGGGCGACTATTGCGGGAGCTCGAACCCCACCGCCTCCATGTTCTATTTCTGGAGATGTTCTGTTTGCCGGAGAAGAGGGCCACCGCAGCCGTGTCACAGGCCTGGAAGGAGAACCGTTCCTCCAACGAGCCTGTGCACGAGTGAGTTTCTTCCCCCTCTCTGTATTATTTCTTTCATCTATTTGCTGCAATAAATTCATGATAAATGTTCGTGCTTTCATATGTTGTAGACTAGATGAGAGTGTGGTGTTCCCTAGTCAAGACTGTCCTAGTACTATTGAGGATTGTTTGATGACACAACAAAGCAACATAAGTTAGAGGGAGAAAGGCAAGCAGGTGCAACACCACATAGAGTCCGATTCAGATGAATGTCATGAAACTTTTGAAGAGACAAGCAATAGAGAATATGCAGAGCTCAGCCAAAAGTTGATAGACATGAAAAGAAATAGGTCAGATCCATTGTTGCATTGTGATGGAGATACTGAACCTGAAGACCTATTTTATGAATCTGATGGATCAGAGAATGACAGTGATTGCAACATAGTAGCTAAACCTGTGAGGAAAAAACTGATTCCAAAAATGACAAAAGGACTAACAAATAGATCTCATTGTAGTTAAGCAAGCAAAGCACCACCAGACTTTGTTCTATCTTCAGATGATGGCATGGATGGTGATCTAGGAGCAGATGATGATGATGATGATAGTGAGCAAATGAAGTGGGTATTGCCATCAGGAAGGAAGAGTAAAGCAAAGAAAAAGGCTCCTAGAGTGTGGTATGATGAATCAAGAATTCATGCAAAACAACAGCTATGTTTGAAGATGTGTTTTCTCGATGTTTACCAATTTAGAAGGGCTTTACAAACTTTGCATAGATCCTGGCTCAGAAATTACTGTTATTGGAGAAAATGCAAGGGTAGAGTCAGTGCTTAGTGCATAGAGGATGGTTGCCCTTTTTATATGGTAGGTTCTCAAATCAAGGGTGAAAAGACATTTGTTCTTAGGAAGCTGTTGCTTGACCATACTTGTGCCACATCAGGTGAATGTTGCAAAGTTACTGGAAAGTGGCTGATGACCCACAAGTATAGGGGGTGTATCGTAGTATTTTCGATAAGTAAGAGTGTCGAACCCAACGAGGAGCAGAAGGTGCTGGCTAGTGGTATGGATCAGGAATTCTCTGCAAATACTTAGCAAACCGTTTTTTAGGGTTTTTTGATAAAGCAAGTAAACAAAGTACGAGTAAATAAAATACAGTAGGACTAAATGCAGCAAGTGGCCAATCCTTTATGCAGCAAAGGACAAGCCGGATGTATTACTTAAGATGACCCAACGTTCTCGGGGACACATGGGAAGACTGTCAAGTGCTTTCGCTTCATATAGTTGATTAATCTTCTTTAGCTTGCTAAGTGTTGTGTGGGTGAACCTGTGCTAATGTACCGACCTTCCTAGGACTAATACATACTTGTGTTATACCCCTTGCAAACATCCGTAAGTACAAGAAAGTAATTAAGGTAGAAACCTAACCACAACTTTAAACTCTAAGACCCTTACATCCCTTCTGCAATGGTTTCCTAACGGGGGTTCAGGTTTCTGTCACTCCGGCAACCCCTACGATTAGTAGCCAAATACACAATGCATTCCCCTAGGCCCATATAGGTGAAGTGTCATGTAGTCGACGTTCACATGACACCACTAGAATAAGTACACCACAACTTAAATATCAAACCATTAAATCTTTCTCAACACAACTCCACTACTAACATCATGACTTCTCCCATGTCCTCAAGAACAAAACGAACTACTCACAAGACATCATATGGATCATGATCAGAGATGGAATAATAATGTATAACAATCTGAACATAAACAATAATTAATGGTTCACTCAATAGCATCAACTACAAAGAGTAATCAACACCGGGAAAGTTTCCCCTATGAACTATGCAAGATTCAACCCAATTGTTATAGCAATATGGAGATGGTGATGAGGGTGCTGCTGATGATGATGGTGGTGATGATAATGATGATGGTCCCGATGAAGTCTAGCTTGATGGTGGTGTTGATGGCGACGATCTCCCTTCTCCGGGAAGGAATTCCCTCGGTAGAATTCTGTCTGCCAGAGAGATCTTTCTCTCTCGGTGTTTTCTGCCCCGCAGAGGCGGCGGAATCTTTTTCTGGTCGCTCCCCGAGTCTTAGGGTTTCGGGAGGAATATATACGCCAGAGGGGAGAGCCAGGGGTGGACCAGGGCGACCACACCACCTGGTGGCGGGGCCCAGGGTGGCCCGCGCGAGGGGGTGGTGTGGGCCACCTGTGGCCCATCTCCATCCCCCCTTCTGGCTTCCTTCGTCTTCAGGAAAAATAGGATTTTTCATATATTTTCCCGGATTTTCTGATCTTCGCGAATTTTGCCTCCAAACAGCACCTTTTCCATCAGAATCCTGACTGCAGCGGTCCATGCTCCAAAAGTCATCAACCATGCAAAAACAGATGAAATAACATAAGTATCACCTCTCAATACGAAATATATCAATGAATAACAGTGAATTATGACATAGAATAGTGATGCAAAATGGACGTATCAACTCCCCCAAGCTTAGACTTCGCTTGTCCCCAAGCGAAATTGAGCTCAATAAACATGGCCTCAGGTTTATGGAGTGAAGAGTCAATAAAAGAATACAGACAAGAAGCATCACATTCATCAAATACATAGATCATAGTAGAAGACAACTCACTATTATATAACTTAACTTGCAATAAGTAAAGGAAACAAAATAAAGATACATAAAGTGAATCATAATTGGTAATGGCAAACTTAGCTGTTGGTCGAAGAATAGTTGATAATTTGCTAGAGTTCACAAATAACTGGTTTTTCAATGATAGCTTTCAAAGTAGTAAACATCAAGATAAGAGCAATGTGCAAAACAAGGAATATAAGAAACATGATTGAATAAATCATCATATGAATGAATGAAACACAACAACTCAAAATACTTGCTGAGAAAGAAAGGAATAGGTTTACTGACTCAACTAGAAAGTAAAAGAAAGGCCCTTCGCAGAGGGAAGTAGGGATTGCAAGTCTCATAAAGAGCTTCCAAAAATTATGATACTTACTAGCTTTCAGCTCTCATTGCCCCTATCATAGGCATCTTTAGGTGATTAAGGTTAAAGTGATCAAATATGAGGATATGCATTGACAAGTTGTAAGTTCAGAATCTCATGTCCCTTGAATACGAGGGCCGCTCCTCATGCTACTCAAGTTTATTCACCGGTAAGTTCTTGTTATTGTAAGCATATGTGTATCATAGAGAACCGCCAACGGGATACCCTTGCCCGATGATACGGAAGAATCGCCATATCAAAATGACAAGGCAAGCAGACAACAAGCATCTCAGCAATCTTCTTATTTACCATGGGAATATGGTGCTTTTTTCTCTCTTTCCTCTTTTCATAATCTTTTTTTTCTTTTCTCTTTTTTTCTATAAGAACAATGCTTCATAGATGCTCGTTATGGTTATGCTGCAGGTTTCCACCATGTCAGCATGGATTAGACCAGCGACCCAGGCGTTTCTCTAACACATATACATAACTCCATGGACTTACAAGCTCCCCTTTCATTTCACACCGATGACATCCATAGACAAAAGAACATGATATCAACTTGGTACAAGGTACCAGTGCAATGTTGAAAGCGTTCCCCATGACATCATGGTTCTGCTAATTCACAACTTACAAAGCGCAAGCATATACGCAACATAGGTGAGCACAATGGTTCAAGTTTATTAAGTGCAAGAAAGTAAAGTGTGCCATCAAGTTCATGAGAGCTTTAATCACTACTTTTCACATAACAAGTTTAATTTGGAAGGTAGATAAAAACAAGAATTTACTTGGAATAGCACTAATGCTAATAGGTAGGTATGGTGGACACAAATGGCATGGGTTTTGGTTTAAGGATTGGATGCACGAGAAGAATTCCCTCTCAGTACAGGTTTTTGGCTAGCAAGGCTGGGTAGCAAGTATAAGAGTTGAAGGAAACAAACAAACATACAAGTGATAAAGACAAACATGCAATCTTCCTTGGAAGCACAAAAGATCTTAACTAGAGAATACTAAACTTATGAGCAAATCAAGAAAGGAAGACGATGAAATTATTTTTCTTTAGAGTACTTCTATCTTTTTCATTCAACTCTCAAAAATAGTGTTGCTACTGACCGAGCCAGGTTTGCCAAAACCAACTAAATATTAACTCAATGATCCCAAAGTGATACCAATACTAACAACAAGATCAATCATATAGCCACGAATTGAAAACTAATATAAGCTATGCAAATGAGTAAGTGATAGAACTTCTCATTAATATTCCATAACGGCAACTCACACCAAGGGATACATATCTAACGAGAGAGGGGACACTTCCATAATGCAAACCATCCTACATAATAACTTCTCTATTCATGATATGACTCTACTAAAAAGGTAAAAAGATATAAGATAGTGATGTGATACCGTGGCACTCCCCCAAGCTTGTAACAAACCAAGGGGATGCCAAACCTGATGACGAATTACTCCTTCGGTGGTGGTGGTAATATTTTGTTAGTTGACGTGAGGAAATCTTCCAGCATCTTGCGAAGCCTATTATTCTCCCATTAAAGCATGTCCACCTTCCTCCTTAAGTCTCGATACTTATTATAGAACTCATTAGTGACTCGTAGAGCTTCCGTTGATGCAGGGCAAGAGATTAAAGGTACCAGCCCCTGCTTAGGGTCTTGGAGATCTTCCTCCATAGGCTCCTTCTCCTTATCCTTGGAAGCCACCATTGTGCTTCAAAGCCTTCAAAGATGGTTCCTGGCAGAAGTAGACCGAAACAAAAACACGACAAGAACACGATATACGAACCTCGGGGGATCCGGTGGATTATATATTACGAAGTTTCATATCAAAAGGAATGTACCAGGAGAAAACGAGTCGGAGGCGGAGTCCGGGGTGGACTCACCACCTGGTGGCGTGGCCAGGGGTGGGCCCGCGCCACAGGGTGGTGTGAGCCACCCTGGCTCCGTTTCTGTCCCTCTTTCGCTTCGTAGCTTTCCTTATTGACTAAAAACTGCAAAAATATAGTTGGATAGTGTTTTCGCGGAACTTTTCTTACCAGAACTGTTACCTATTTGAAAACGGACTCTGCAGGCCTCTGAATTTGGTATCTAGTAGATTCTTCCGGAGTCACCACTTGAATAACATCGATATCTTCATCTTCATACACTTATTACTTGAGTCATAACACCTTTCACTTCCTTATTACACCATTTTCTCCACTACCTGGAAATTTCTTTCACACAAAAGTTCACACAATTCTCATTAGCAATATTAGTATAAGTGAAGTGATAAAACCTTTTGAGTCCAACTTTAGTGGAAAACCATAAAAACATAATATGCTGTAGCAACTCCTTCCGAAAACCCAAAAAGAATTCAAAAAGGAAATCAAATAAAGAAGCAAATACAATAGTGGCTAAATCTGTCAAAACAGACCAGCAGGTAAAGATCAATTTTTTAGGAAATATTCTGTTGCTCAAATCGAAAAGTACAAAACTAACGAAAGTTAAATAACAACCTGGGGCAGAAGCACAAAAAATTATAGCTCAAACAGACACAGAGAGATCTCTCACAAATTTTTACGGTGAAGCACAAAAATCTGTTTCGGGACAATAACTTCCCCAAATATTACTTCTCTCTCATTAGAGGTTGATCTTGACACAAAAACTAAACAAAAAAGGATAAGGAGAGGTTATTACCGAAGTAATAACTTCCAAGACTCAAATAAACAAAAAAAACTGAAAGCAAAAACAAATTGGGTTGTCTCCCAAAAAGCTCTTTCTTTATAGCCATTAAGATGGGCATGATAATTTTGAAGATGCTCACATATGAATATGAATTGAAGTGAAAGAGAGCATTAAGAAGCAAAAATACACACGTTTAAGTCTAACCCACTTCCTATGCAAGGCAATTTTGTAAACAAACAAGTTGTTGAAACCAGAGGCTCCTTGCATAAGAAGGTAAAAGAAGTGCAACATAAAAACTTTCAGCATAAAACGAGGAAACTTGATATTATTGAGATACATAAGAACACTTTTCCCTCTCTCATAGTAGCTTTCAGTATCATGCATAAACCTAATAATATAACTATCATAAGAACCATCATAGCAATGATCACTTATTCTAACAGAAAACACAGGAATACTAGCTCTCATGACACTACTTTGTGAAACAATATTAGAGGTATCCTTACAAAGGATAGTGTGTCCCTCTTCTACATATTTAGTGACAAAGTCTTTTACATTTGCTATAATAGGTTCATCAACCTTTTGTTTATCAGGTTCAACAGCTTTATTCTCACTTTCATTAACCATACTAGCTATCATAGAGTGTTCCTTTATCTTAACTGGGAAAGGCATTTTCTCAATGCAAGGTTCAGGTAAAATATGATTAGCAGTATAAACTCCAGTATTTCTTGCAGGAACACACTTAGCAATATCTTTATAAGGTTCATGATACTTATTCCACTTCTTTTTAGGCAGTTCAATATAGGAAGCAAAAGCCTTAAAATAAGAAGTAATAGCTTGAGAGTCTAGACCATAAGTATTTTTAATATTTTGAAAGTCATCAGTTCCCATAAAAGATTCGATGCATTCATAATCATAATTTATACCTAGCTTTCTACCTTTGTCATTCTCCCATGCTTCAACATTGTCTTGAATACGGTCTAGAAGGTCCCATTTAGCTTCTTCTTCCATACGAGTGAATGATCCAGCACAAGAAGTATCCAATAAATCTTTATCATGTAGAGGGAGCCTTGCATAAAAGTTATTGATAATAATATTGTTGGGGAGCTCATGAATGGGACATTTGAGCATCAGTAACTTCAATCTCCCCCAAGCTTGAGCTGTACTCTCTCCATCAAGAGGCCAAAAGTTGTATATTTGATTCCGATCTTTATGAATTTCACTAGGAGGATAAAACTTTGAATAAAAGAGAGGCACTATTTCCTCCCATTCCAGAGCTTGACCATTCTTTAGCAGCTTATACCATTCCTCAGCTCTTCCTTTCAGTGATAATGAGAATAACTTCTTCTTAACTTGATCTGTAGTAAAACCTGCACACTTGAACAACCCGCATAATTCGTGTATAAAGAGTAAATGATCACCGGGATGGACAGTTCCATCCCCAACATAGTAGTTATCCATAACACGATCAATAATTCTTGTAGGTATTTTGAAAACATCATTCTTAGTAGGTGGTGGCTTATCTACTACCTTAGTAGTGGTAGTAGCATTACCAAATAAGAAACTCAGCGAATTATCCATAACGAAAATAAAGCAACTAATAGAAGTAAACAATACTCACAGTAGAAGTTTCATTTACCAGTTCCACTCTCCAATAGCGCTTCACTCCCCGGCAACGGAGCCAGAAAATATTCTTGATGACCCACAAGTATAGGGGGTGTATCGTAGTATTTTCGATAAGTAAGAGTGTCGAACCCAACAAGGAGCACAAGGTGCTGGCTAGTGGTATGGATCAGGAATTGTCTGCAAATACTTAGCAAACGGATTTTTAGGTTTTTTTTGATAAAGCAAGTAAACAAAGTACGAGTAAATAAAAGACAGTAGGACTAAATGCAGCAAGTGGCCCAATCCTTTATGCAGCAAAGGACAAGCCGGTTGTATTACTTAAGATGACCAAACGTTCTCGAGGACACATGGGAAGACTGTCAAGTGCTTTCGCTTCATATAGTTGATTAATCTTCTTTAGCTTGCTAAGTGTTGTGTGGGTGAACCTGTGCTAATGTACCGACCTTCCTAGGACTAATACATACTTGTGATTATACCCCTTGCAAACATCCGTAAGTACAAGAAAGTAATTAAGGTAGAAACCTAACCATATCTTCAAACTCTAAGACCCTTACGTCCCTTGTGCAATGGTTTCCTAACGGGGGTTCAGGTTTCTGTCACTCTGGCAACCCCTACGATTAGTAGCAAAATACACAATACATTCCCCTAGGCCCATATTGTTGGGTCCGCAGCATAGAAAACAAAAATTTTCCTACGATGAGAACTACACGCCAAGATCTATCTACTAGGTACAAAGCAACGGGTGGACATACACCCAACAAGAACTTACCCTCGAAGACAACGAGTTTTGTTAACGAGTAGGAACTCGTGGTTGATGTAGTCGTACACTTGCCGATCTCATGATCGTGAGGAAGTCCGAGCGCCGCAACTCAGCAACGCATCTGTACTCGCACACACGTTCAAGCCATCGGACAACCTCCACCTCCTCGCTCCAGCGATCCAGCGGAAGCAGCAACTCCTTCTAGATGAAATGCCGTCGGGAACATGTATCTCTCTAATCCGAGACCATGGGGAAATAATTCTAGAGGGGGAGAGAGATCCTTCACAACAAGGTGTGTGGAAGAAGGAGGAAGAGGGTGGCCTTTTATAGGAGGAGGGGGGTGCCCCTCCTTCATGGCCGGCGCATGGGGGGGTGACTCCTCACCTCCCCCATTCATGTGGTTCTAACCCCTCCACATTAAAATGCCTCTTCACATTCCCCTTTAAAGTCCCTACTTTAAATGCATTAAAATTCTCCAAGTTTAATGCTCTCTCATTTAATAAAACTCTTTTATTAAATTTATTCAGAATTTTGTTAATTACTTTAATTAACAAACATTCACATATAACCCCTTGCAATATTTCAATATCACATGCAGAACCACTTTCTGCAATTTCACCCGAAACAATTTCTGGTTTCTATCGAAACAATTCCTGCGCTTTGCAATTCTTTCGTCTGAAACATATGTGCTCCAAAATGGTGTCCGATAACTCTTAAGTGTGTCACCCTACGGTTCGTGAATAATGCAGACATGATTGAGACTCCTCTCAGATCAATAATCAGAAGCGAGACTGGAGATCCATACTGATTCCTACACATTCAACGATGACTTCTGTGATCGTAAGAAACTTTAATGCTAGTAACTAAATCCATTTGTCTCGCGATATATTACATGTCCGAGGTTCGATCATTGGTTTCTCCATACCTAGTTTGATCTCGTTACCGACATGCACTCTTTTCTCGTTCATGTGATATAACATTCTAGTGATCACATCACTTGCTTGCAAGCTACCTTAATGTGATATCACCGAGAGGGCCTAGAGTATATCTATCCATCATCGGGATTGACAAATTCCACTCTTGATCCATGAGCCTCAACATAACACCTTCGTAGTACTGAACCCATCTTTATAGTCACCCTGTTATGGTGTGATGTTTGATGTTATCAAGATACTCTTCTGGTGTTAGCAATTAACATGATCTCATGGTCTAAGGATAAAGATTACTTCGTATGATGTTATAGTAATATAAACATAATGACTTGATCGCAATGCTATACTTCGGATGAATGTTCATCACATCATTCCACCAATGTTGTGACCTCATTATTAACAACATCCAATGTCTATGATAAGGAAACCTTGATCATCTTGTTAATCAACGAGCTAGTCTATAAGAGAGGCATAACTAGGAACCCTTTTTGTTTATTAAACACACATGTATTGACGTTTCCGATCAATACAATTATAGCATGCAAAATAAACATTTATCATAAACATGGAATAAAATAATAACCACTTTATTATTGCCTCTCGGGCATATTCCCTTCAGTCTCCCACTTGCACTAGAGTCAATAATCTAGTTTGAAAAACTTTGCGTATTGAACACCTATGGCTTTCTGGTGTTGCATATACGCTATTGCTAGTGGTTAACATAATCTCCGGATCTGACAGTTTCAGGTTCGTGTGTATTTGCATGTCTTTACGTCTCTACGCATCACTCATTCTCAAATGAGATGACATTGTATAAATTTGGTCCTTTGGTGAGACCTTTAGTTCGTTCGGCTTAAAATATGTTGATATTATTGTCGCATAATATACCTTCATAGTATTAGTCCACTTTGAACCACACCTAGTTTGATAACAAACTACTTAACACAAATGCCCTCCTTTGCTGCTACTATAGCAGTTATATACTTAGCCTTTTGTTGTAGTATCCGTCACAATGTCTCAACTTTGGAACTCATCCAAATCCATCACGGAACATCCTTTCCATTACATTATGCCACCCATAGTCTAAATTGAGATAAATTTAATTTGTATCTTGTGACAAAAAATAGTATCAATGTAACAGTTTACAATGAGTTATCTTTAACTATTTGTCACTTATACATGATATATTCTTAGTTCTTCCAAAGCTCATAAGAATATCTTTACTATCATCCAATGATCATCTTATGAATCATTCTGGTATGTGCTCATAACATTTAGAGCATAGGACATTTTGGATATATACATATCATGGTATAATCGATCAAAATCTTCATGTGATTTTACTCATCAAGTGTTGAAACACTTGAATTTTGAAACAATCCTTTCCATGCAGTAAGAACCTTTCTTGTTGTTTCCATATTGAACCCTTTCAATATCTCATATATGTATGTCTGGCACAACCATATTAGCGCCTTAATCTATCCATATAGATATTGATGCCAAATATTCTGGGTTTGCCCAAGTCTTTCATCAAAATCTTATTTTAATGAAATTCTTAACTTGTGTCAATACAAGATACATCATTTCCAATCAACAATATGTCCTCTACATAATGTATTAGAAATATGTCTCAGCGCTCCCACTTAATTTCTTGCAAATGCAAGTATCTTCATCATCTCCGATGAATTTAAACTCTTTTAACAGTTTCATCATGGTGAAGATTCCAACTCCGCTATGCTTACTTCAACTATTGAAGTTTGCATGCCCTTTTAGCACCCTTTGTATTAACAAAACCCTTCGGACCATGTCATATACACGTCCTAGGTAACCCTTCCATTATAAGAACCTTGTTTTGTTTATTCAACTACCATATACCAAATTATATGTAGTGGTTGCTACATTAATCCGTCAAGACTATATATCGCTATGAAAGATCAAATCTTGTCATAGTCAACTCCTTGAACATTGCCGTAAACTTCTTTCCGACATGTCGACTATTTAATAGATGTTAAACATCCATGTCCATTTCTTTATAGATCCAAACACGACCGATAGGCTTCACGCCTTTCCGAAGGGTCTTCCAAGTTCAGAAACTTGATTTCTCGTGTATGGATACTAGCACGGATTCTATGACTTCTAGTCATTTTATGGAGTCAGGGCCCATCATCGCTTCTTTGCATGTAGTCAGTTCATCATTGTCAAAACAATAACGACTTGCTTATCAAATCACACTATTTGATTCTTACCGACCCACATGGTTCAATATGAACTCTAATCTCTGAGATCATAACCTTTGTAATCACGGGAGCCATGAGCATTCTGGCCGCCACCGGGACACTTTTCGGCGCTGTGCTACTTAGCACATATAGCTAAGGTTCAACAACCTTATCAAAGTTCTATTGTCCTCCCACTTAACTTTTCACGAAAAATTCCTTCTCAAGAAACTTGACGTTCCAAGTAACAAACTGTTTTGTCCTCGGTGTTATGGAGAAATTCCCAACAAATTCTTTGGGATAACCTACAAAGACGTGCTTATCCGACTTTGGTTGTAAACATTTTACTTATGCGTAGCATACCAAAATTTGAGAAAAGACAATTCGGATTTTATCCCAAACCATAACTCATATAGTGTCATTTCAACGGATCACGATGGTGCTCTTTTCAGTGTAAAAGCGGTAGTCTCTAAAGCTTCAATCCTTAAAACATAATGGCAGTTTTATAAATGATACCTTTGATCTTACCATGTCAAACATAGTTTGATTTCATCTCTCGAATATGCCATACTCTTATGGTTTATCGAGAAACACAAATCATGGAACAATTCCTCAAGTCTTAGGTGTTTTTGCTAAACATGTAACTCAAATATCTTCCTTTATGATCGAATCATAAACTCTTTATTTTCTTGTTACAATGATTTTCCACTTCATCTTGAAAGTCTTTGAACAATTTTCAAATGTTTCATACTTCTTCCTTATTAAGTAAATATATAGATATATTCACTTAAATTTCTGGACAAAGCATATGAAGCAAAAAGATCCATCGCATATGGCTACACATAATGGACTATATACATCTACATGCATAATATCCAATAAATTAGTCATCCGTTCCTCTTTGGCCTATGGACGGAGTTTCAATTATCTCGAGGAAAGTCTCACAAGAGTCAATTGATCAAAATCAAGGACTCCAAAATTCCATCAACATGGAGTTTCTTCATGTTTTGTTTCCAATATAATTTAAAACATCGATGTCACTTCATAAGTGATATTTTAATCATTTGTCTTGCGACATTTTAGCAATAGTGTTTATGGATGTGATTTCTCCCACTAGACTTGTAAAAGTTCATCCATCCTTTATGGAATACGGTAATTATTTGAACAACCATTGTTCTCATAATACCGGAACAAAATAACAATTATTAAAACAAATCTTGAAGGCTATGTTTGACGAAAATGAAAAACACAATAACACTTTATTTGTTTTCGATGAACATCATCACTTATTCTCTTGCTAGTTACTTAGGCCATTGTAGTTCATGAATTGCGTTGTCCTGTATGACACTTCATACCAACCAATTCGGTATCCAATACCTCAGAACCACATTGTTTAACAAGCAAGGAATACAGCCATAACATGTATATCTTCTATATACCTAAGTTGGACATCTCCAACCTTTTATTTTCTGCCAAATATTTTATAGATTCTCTTTCAGCAATTCCTTTTCTTTTAAAAGAATCTAGCAACATCAATTGTGGTGTCATTCACATGACACATAGTACAAAGCGTATATAGTCAAATACTAATACCTTTGGACTTGCACTTTAAAGTGAATCACCATCATCAAATGTTTGGTGTTCTTTCAAAAATCCATCCTTTAGTAATCTATTAGTGTAGTAAACATTTTACTTACATCTTCTATTCATCCTTATCATGACAACTTTCATGATCAAGCTACTATAGCCTATAAGGAAGAATGACGAGTATAATTTTAGTTCCCAAAACCTTTTGAAAGATTCGGATGCCTAGCATCTCCATCCTTCACAAATTCTCATACAATATGAGAACATGTATTTTGCTAAATTATACTCTATCATAATGCAACCAAAAACATTGCTTCAGATATCACAATATCTTTCACACATGATGGTTTCTGAAACAATTCTTTTAGCTCCTAGATAACCTCGATATTAAAACAACTTTTGAATATCAAGAATCATGGAGGCAAACATCTTGATTTAATACTACTTATTAAACTTCATGGAGTAAATAGAGTTTGCTGAAAGTTTGCAATAGGACTTCTAAACTTTAAATTGACATTCAAAACAATACGATACCAGTTCGTAAAGTAAATATCCAGAATTCTATAGTTCTATTATCTCAATTAAAACTAAGCATAAGGTAGAAAACGAATGCCAATGACTACAACAAACTATGCAAATTCACTCTGATTTAATATATGACAAATTTGGTTCGACTAATCCAAATTAGAAATGAACTCCCACTCAAAAACGACATCCCTCATGTCTTTTTGGTGATCAAATGAACCAAATCCGCTACACCAAGTCCGATCATCACGTGAGTTGATGTAGCTGCAAAGGCGAGTATCTATATGGGCATCATATCAACTATATAACTCATGCTTAACCTTTCGGTCCGTGTTCCGAGGCCATGTCTGTACATTCTAGGCTTGCCAAGTAAGAACCTTAGTACTCGCATGCGTAAAACTATCTTACACCCGTTTGTATGAAAGCGTAGAGTCGAGTACACCCGATCATCACGTGATGTCTCGAAACACGATCCATAAAACGGTGCATACTTAAGGAAGAACACATTTTTATCTTGATATCTAAATGAGGGATCATCTTACAATGCTACAGAAAGCGCCAAACTAGCAGTATAAGATGCTAACATTTAATGTGTAAAGTGATGAGATGATATGGTCCATGCATTTGATCTCTATCATTTGCATCGTGGTATGATCTCTATCATTCCTTTGTGTGTAAGGCCAAGGTCTATGGAACTTACACGTTCAATGTGTTGTAAGAGTATATATCATACATCTACTTACAACAATACCATATCAATACACTAGCTCAGCAACGATCTAAACTAGACGCCTCTAATTTATCAATTGCAAGTTTTACGTGGCTTAGGGCTTTCGGAGATAGAACCGTTCTTACCTACAAACATGAACCACAACGAGGATAACCAAGTTATTAGCAACTCGTTGTAAATCAGATATTGACTATAGTAGGAGAGACAGACACCCGCCAGCCACTTATGCAAAACAAGTTGCATGTCAGTCGTGGAACCGGTCTCATGTACGATAACATGTAAGGTTGGTCCGGGCCGCTTCATCCCACTATGCCACCAATATCCAAAATACATAGAAGATGCAATAACATGATCATCATCGCCCACATATAAACATATGTGTACTACCCGTGCAAAGCACCTACACATAGATCAGGCTCTGATATCACTGTTGGGTCCGCAGCATAGAAAACAAAATTTTTCCTACGATGAGAACTACACGCCAAGATCTATCTACTAGGTACAAAGCAACGGGTGGACATACATCCAACGAGAACTTACCCTCGAAGACAACGAGTTTTGTTAACGAGTAGGAACTCGTGGTTGATGTAGTCGTACACTTGCCGATCTCAAGATCATGAAGAAGTCCGAGCACCGTAACTCAGCAGCGCATCCATACTCGCACACACGTTTAAGCCACCAGACAACCTCCACCTCCTCGCTCCAGCGATCCAGCAGAAGCAGCAACTCCTTCCAGACAAAATGCCACCGGGAACATGTATCTCGCTAATCCGAGACCATGGGGAAATAATTCTAGAGGGGGAGAGAGATCCTTCACAAGGAGGTGTGTGGAAGAAGGAGGAAGAGGGTGGACTTTTATAGGAGGAGGGGGGGGGGTGCCCCTCCTTCATGGCCGGCGCATGGGGGGGGGGGGGTGACTCCTCACCCCCCATTCATGTGGTGGTAACCCCTCCACATTAAAATGCCTCTTCACATTCCCCTTTAAAGTTCCTAGTTTAAATGCATTAAAATTCTCCAAGTTTAATGCTCTCTCATTTAATAAAACTCTTTTATTAAATTTATTCAGAATTTTGTTAATTACTTTAATTAACAAACATTAATATATAACCCCTTGCAATATTTCAATATCACATGTAGAACCACTTTTTGCAATTTCACCCGAAACAATTTCCGGTTTCTATCGAAACAATTCGTGCGCTTTGCAGTTCTTTCGTCTGAAACATATGTGCTCTAAAATGGTGTCCGGTAACTCTTAAGTGTGTCACCCTACGGTTCTTGAATAATGCAGACATGATTGAGACTCCTCTCATATCAATAATCAGAAGGGGGACCTGGAGATCCATACTGGTTCCTACACATTCAACGATGACTTCTGTGATCATGAGAACCTTTAACGCTAGTAACTAAATCCCTTTGTCTCGCGATATATTACATGTCCGAGATTCGATCATTGGTATCTCCATACCTAGTTTGATCTCGTTACCGACATGCACCCTTTTTCTCGTTTCCATGATATAACATTCTAGTGATCACATCACTTCCTTGCAAGCTACCTTAATGTGATATCATCGAGAGGGCCTAGAGTATATCTATCCGTCATCAGGATTGACAAATTCCACTCTTGATCTATGAGCCTCAACATAACACCTTCGTAGTACTGAACTCATATTTATAGTCACCCTGTTACGGTGTGGCGTTTGATGTTATCAAGATACTCTTCCGGTGTTAGCAATTAACATGATCTCATCGTCTAAGGATAAAGATTACTTCGTATGATGTTATAGCAATATAAACATAATGACTTGATCGTAATTCTATACTTCGGATGAATGTTCATCACATCATTCCACCAATGTTGTGACCTCGTTATTAATAGCATCCAATGTCTATGATCAGGAAACCTTGATCATCTTGTTAATCAACGAGCTAGTCTATAAGAGAGGCATAACTAGGAACCCTTTTTGTTTATTAAACACACATGTATTAACGTTTCCGATCAATACAATTATAGCATGCAGAATAAACATTTATCATAAACATGGAATAAGATAATAACCACTTTATTATTGCGTCTCGGGCATATTCCCTTCACATATAGGTGAAATGTCATGTAGTCAACGTTCACATGACACTACTAGAAGAAGTACACCACAACTTAAATATCAAACCATTGAATCTTTCTCAACACAACTCCACTACTAACAACATGACTTATCCTATGTCCTCAAGAACAAAACGAACTACTCACAAGACATCATATGGATCATGATCAGAGATGGAATAATGATGTATAACAATTTGAACATAAACAATAATTTAATGGTTCACTCAATAGCATCAACTACAAAGAGTAATCAACACCGGGAAAGTTTCCCCTATGAACTATGCAAGATTCAACCAATTTGTTACAACAATATGGAGATGGTGATGAGGGTGCTGGTGATGATGATGGTGGTGATGATGATGATGGTCCCGGTGAAGTCCAGCTTGATGGTGGTGTTGATGGCGACGATCTCCCTTCTCCGGGAAGGAATTCCCCCGGCAGAATTCTGTCTGCCGGAGAGATCTTTCTCTCTCGGTGTTTTTCGCCCCGCAGAGGCGGCGGAATCTTTCTGTGGTCGCTCCCCGAGTCTTAGGGTTTCGGGGGGAATATATACGCCAGAAGGGAGAGCCAGGGGTGGATCAGGGCGGCCACACCACCTGGTGGCGCGGCCCAGGGTGGCCTGCGCCAAGGGGTGGTGTGGGCCCCCTGTGGCCCATCTCTAGCCCCCCTTCTGGCTTCCTTCGTCTTCTAGAAAAATAGGATTTTCCATATATTTTCCCGGATTTTCTGATCTTCGCGAATTTTGCCTCCAAACAGCACCTTTTCCATCAGAATCCTGACTGCAGTGGTCCATGCTCCAAAAGTCATCAACCATGAAAAAACAGATGAAATAACATAAGTATCAACTCTCAATACGAAATATATCAATGAGTAACAGTGAATTATGACATAGAATAGTGATGCAAAATGGACGTATCAGTGGCTTGCAAAAGTGTGTGAGAGTAGTATCCGAATTGATCCCAGAACTGCTGTTGAGACTGTGAAGGAGACAACACAGAAAAAGTTTGGGGTAGATGTACCAAAGATGATGGCCTACAGATCTAAGAGAAGTGCTCTACAGGTTGTCTTGGGTGATCATATATAGCAATATACAAGGCACAGAGATTATCTACATACAGTGATTGAAACAAACCCTGGCAGTAGATGTATCATCACTACAAAGGTTGTACCAGATCATTCTTCTCCCCAACCCTTGATTTTATGGGATGTTTTATTACTTGGGAGCATCTATTCAAGGTTTTCTCAATGACTGTAGGCCTTTCATAGGTAATTGTTTGTGTAATTGTTGCAAGGCTTGTTCTAGGCATACATGATTTTTTTGTTGCCTTACTAGTTATTTCAGGCTTGTTATATAGCTGTGATCAACCACTGAAACCTGCATTGCAACTGAGGAAAAATAAACATATGGTAATCATTTGCGACAATTCATGTGAAAAGTAATTGCCTGCAATTTTTTACTAACCACAACTACATCTACAAGGACAGAGAACCGAGGGACAAGACTCTACGACACCAGCTACTGCCCAGCCACCATCTACGGATGCTGCTGCTCCCAGGCCATCATCTACGGCCGCTGCTCGTACAAGGCCATCTTCATCGGCTGCTGCCCCTAGGCCTTCTTCATCGGCTGCTGATCCCAAGCAACCATCGACTAATGCTGCTCCCAGGCCAGCTACATCTGCAATGCATGGGGCTGCCGCTCCCAGTCCAGCTACAGCTCCAAGAAGCAACGACACAACAGCACCAAGAACATATCAGCGAAGAGCTTTTACAGCTCCTAGAAACAACACCACAGCTGGTCCAGTTTCTAATGTTGGGAGGTCTACAAGAAATAGAAGGGAAAATAGTAGACTGGATGGGTATTTTACTGCCAGCAATATTGACAAGATAACTTTGGCAGATATCAAGAAGAACCTAGAATAAAGTTGTGTGTAACTATTTAGCTCTAAATGTTCACTGAATCATTATGTGTGAACTAGTTGACTGAACCTACTCTATTTATGTGTGTGATCAATTTGTAGACTCTTATCTGTTTATGTGTGTGTGAACAATTTGTGGACCCTTATCTACTTATATGTTTATTATATCTACTTCCTGTACATTTTAAATATAAGTGGTGGTTTCCTGTCATAGTGACCCCAGTTGTGGTGGTTTTTTGTCATCATGACCTCAAATTGTGGTGGTTTTTTGTCATCCCTAATTGTGGTGGTTTTCTGTCATAACGGCCAAGCTCACGGCAGCGTCATTCCATGCCACGTGGGCCTGGCAAGGGGTCCCACCTGCGATAATCGTGGTTAGAAGGAGCAAACTGGCTGATCGATGTTTTCTGAAAAAATGTTACCCAAAGTTGGTGGTTTTTTGTCACAAACCTCAACTGTGGTGGTTTTTTTGTCATCATGACCCCAATTGTGGTGGTTTTTTGTAATTTCCTCTAGCAATAGAGATAATCCAAACCATATATGTTGTAAAAATGAAACAATACTCTACAGAGCATCATGTTAAGCTACCTCATAATAAAGTATTTAGCCAATAAGATTGTGCGTAGAATTATTTTTCTTGTAAACTCAAACCTCGTCATGTCAAGCAGGCAAAACAAAAAATGCCCAAACCAATAAACTCTAGCAGAAAAAGTGATATTAGGTATTCAGCCCTAATTAAATCAGAATGATTATAATTAGAGATAGCAGATTTAATACACTTTTGTGTGGTACATATGTACTAGTTATTAGATATACAGAGTTAGATACATATGTATTATATTGGCAAGGAATAATCCCATTGCATGGCATATACAGAGTTAGATATGTATACGGTGGTGTACTATACCAATATACCATACATATACGTATCAATATTACATCTCTAATACTAGTCACATACAGCAGGCGTCTTTAACAAGTGTACTCCTTTTCCCCGAAGATATAAATTCAGTAGGTAACGGTCACAGTCGTGTAGGAAATTCAGAGTTTCCAACTGCGAATGCTCTGCTGCCGTGTTCTTGTAATGGCGAGTGTGTCCGGAGACTCGCTGCTGTTCAGTAGCTGTAAGTTGCTGCGAGAATGAACCATTACAAAGTAGTGGACAACAGTCACGACCTCACTCTCAGGGCGAAGAATTTCTGCCTCTGCGTTCCAATCTGTTTTGTACAGTCAGTAGGCTTAAATGATCTGTAGACTAAAACCGGATTCAGTCATGTAGGCATATGAATGACGCCATTGGATCGAATGAATCGGAGCAGGTTGGACTAAAAGAAGACTTGATACTGTAGACTTTCCATCAAGGAATGAAAGGGAAAAAAAAGATGTGAGCTGTGTCCACCATATATATACAGAGTGCCATTGAAGTCTTGCATCTGTGAAACCTTCATGGCCAACTCTGGTATATTCCATAGTTTTATTATGCTGAAGACCTTTATGATCTCTTCTCTTGTTGCACTCCTTGCAACAAATGTTGGGGGGAGCATGTGCCCTCCTTTCTCTTGCGGTGATCTTAGAAATTTATCATATCCTTTCCGTCATCTAGGTGATCCACCTGGATGTGGTGCCGAATCATGTGAGCTGAATTGTAGTGGTCACAGGGCCCGGGGCGAAGGACCCCTTTGGGCAAGATAGGGCAGCTGCCCTACCTTGTTTTTTAGCAAAAAAGCTTATAGCCATATATATTTGTGCATATAATTTGTTGTATTTTCTGCTCATCTGGAAGAACAAAAACGAAATAAGCGTTTATTGGGCTGCGTTTGAGTGCTAACTCAGTAGACAGTGGCTTGCTGGGCCATGCGGTGGAGCAAGGAGGGTCAGATCTAGGTATTTATACATAAACCTGGCACTAAATTAGAAGTCTGCTTAGTCAACCATAGAACGAATATGTATAAACTGAAAATAAAAGCTTCCAAGGTTTAGAGGCCTAATGATGCCATGATGCACTGTTCAAGTGTGAAACAGGTTGGTCAATATCAGTCCCGATATGCAATTTACGAATAAGGAGATTGAAATATGATTAATCATAAATATAGAATAGAGCTATGTTGACAATGAAAACATTAGTTGAGGTCATTAGTTGAAGACCTCTGAAAGTTTTGATCTAGCTAAATTAAGGGATATATTAAAAAATGGTAGAGTTTTACCATTGCCGAGAACTTCTAATATTCTAATACGTCGAATTTTTTCATCGGGATTCTTTACACTTTAGAGTTCGCCAGACCACAAATTATTTTCGTCCTTCGCCACTGCACAGGGCTACAATTCATATCAACACTGCGACATACTTTGTTACTAAAATCAACTATTATTCCTTCAACTGTGATGATTCTTATTTTCAGGTTGTCGACACCAACTTAGACATTCTTAGCAATTGCCCTTTTCCCCTTCCTCGGTGGAATTATTTTCCCCATCTACCACGATCAATCAATCCTTATGGTCGCATCGATTTTGATACTTATAATTTTATGTGGCAATGCTTTGTTAATTGCTCGCAAGCAATAATGAATAATAGTTGGTACCTCCCTGTTACTTGCCTGAGTGCAAGCAATTCATATGTTTATGTCCGTACTGGAATCTTTTGTAGCGTTGGTAGTCTTGAACCTACTTGTGGATACTTGGCCATGATTCCCTTAGATGATATTTTAGGGAAGAATGTAAGTTATGTAGAAATCGTGAAAATAATGCGAAAAGGATTTCCTATTCGGTTTCCTAATGTCTTTGATCAGCCACTGACATTTTCTGGGATTATGAGGACATGCTTGAATGAATCGAGCAGGTGAGCTTGCACTCCTGGTCCTGTAGAGGCAGTTCCATTTACTTTTGAATTTGGCTTGTCTTGTAATTAACACTGTGTTACTCTCTTTGATCATCTTATTTTCTGTAAAATCATCTGACTTGCAGCTACTTCCATGAGCAAATATCTATGCCAGGCATCTTGAACAAGAGTCGTGCTTTTGTCCGCAGTGGGATACAGTTCTTAGAGTGCCTGTACCCATACCACATAAAGTTATTTGGGGTTGCAGTAGCCTTAATCTCTGCAATTGATGTCCTCAAGTACACTATTGGTATGTGAGGACTGTCTACTTCTGGTCACCATGGGATTGTATTTATGTCCTATCGTAATTGTATCTGCTGATTCTTTTGTGCAGCACTTGCCTTGTTACTGAGGCTCGTTGTGCCTTTGGTAGTGTGTACTTTCCTTGCCCACAAATTCTGGCAAACAAAGATATCCATTGATGCTGTAGAGAAGTTTCTCCGAATGCAAGAAGCTCTCGGTCCAAAGAGGTATGCCTACACCGACATCACCGCGATCACAAGCTATTTCAGAGACAAACTAGGGCAAGGTGGCTATGGCTCCGTGTACAAGGGCTTGCTGCTGCCAGGCCATGTCCATGTTGCCATCAAGATGCTAGAGGGCAGCACCAACTGTAACAGAGAAGATTTCATCAGCGAGGTCTCCACCATTGGCAGGATCCACCACATAAATGTGGTCCGCCTTGTGGGGTTCTGCTCAGAGGAGATGAGGAGGGCGTTGATCTACGAGTACATGCCTCGAGGTTCTCTCGACAAGTATATCTTCTCGGCTGAGAAGAATTTTTCCTAGGACAAGCTAAATGAGATTGCTTTGGGCATTGCGAGGGGTATCAACTACCTTCATCAGGGTTGCGACATGCAGATTCTCCACTTTGACATCAAGCCGCACAACATCCTTCTTGACAACAATTTCATCCCCAAAGTTACTGATTTCGGTCTCGCCAAATTGTGCCCAAGGGGCGACAATTTTGTGCCATTGAGTGCCTTACGGGGAACTATTGGGTACATAGCTCCTGAGATGATATCTCGAAGCTTTGGTGTCATATCAAGCAAGTCCAGTGTTTATAGCTTTGGGATGCTACTGCTGGAGATGGCCGGAGGGAGAAGGAACGCTGACCCAAATGCAGCAAACTCAAGCCAGTCTTACTACCCATCATGGGTGTATGACCGATTGACTGAACAAGAAGTGGGTGAGATATCTCCTGCTGATGACATGTATGAGTTGGAGAAGAAGCTGTGCATCATTGGATTATGGTGCATTCAGATGAGGTCTCAAGATCGTCCGACGATGAGCGAGGTGATAGAGATGCTTGAAGGTGGCGTCGATGGCTCGCAGATGGCGTCTAGGCCATTCTTCTGCGATGAGGGGCATGTCCATGTAGATGATTCTTACCAGCTATCATCCGAGCTGACTGCAATCTCTGAGGAGGATGAGTGAAAGTGTTTATGTAGGATTTGAGTGTATGATGAAGTGATGCACTTTCCTCACGAAAAGCTTAATTTATGGTTGTAGTTGTACCGATTTATGAATAGTTCTGCAAACTTGTACACTGAAATAATTGGAGGATAAGTCCTCCAACTGTTATATCCATGTACCATGCTTAAGTGCTAAAATGTAATATTCTTCCTGGAAGACTTACATTATTTGAATATATTGGGTGAGTAATAGCTTGTGAAGGAAAAAATTATTAGCATGAATGTTGCAGATGAAATACTGCATTACGTCAAGTGCCTCTACTGAAAGGAAAAAAATATGGTATCAGAACGATGCAGACTATTCTGCTCTGTCTTGTTAAATTAAGTCTGTATGTGGCAGTGTCCAGTTTCCTGCTATTTTCTTCCACTATCAGGTCAGTCATCCTGTTAAGCATATATGCCTTGATGTTTTGCGCCATCATGACAGTTACACGTCCTGAAGAAGAGTCTGCACGTAATAGTCAAAGTTGTGTAGGAATTCAGAGTTTCCAACCGTGGAATGCTCTGCTGCCGTGTTCTTGCGATGCAAGTGTGATCGGAGACTCAGCTGCCGTCAGGTAGACGCAAGTGGCTGCGAGAATGACGATTCCTCCGGTGGATAGCAGCCACGACTTCACTCTCGGGGCAAATTCTGCCTCTGCGTTCCAATCTGTTTCGTACAGTCACGTAAGCTTATGAATGATCTGTAGGCTGAAACTGGGTCCCAGTATTTTTCATGAGCATGTTGCCGGGCATGAGACTACTGGAAGCCTTATGATTCTGAAATAAAGGGACCATTACAAAAAACCACTCCCATTAAGTAAAATGTTATCCATTTCGAAATAGGCTGGTATGTTGAAGTTCAACATCATTTCATTGGCTGTTGCAACGCCTCACTTTGGTATATTATTCCTATGGAGAATGGGCAAACGAAGTTAAACCTAACGATCAAGGGGGAGAATGTTTGTGTTGATCTGTCAGTTTAATATGCAAGGGACAGAGTCAAATAAAGAGATAAGGATAAACTAACGTTAAGTCAAGCGAGAGCCCACAAAACCAACTTTTTCAGCACCTCATATGTAACTAACACGCCCTGATCGGGGGCACCAAAACCAACTCGATGGCTTGGTCCCCCGTCGCCTGCGCCATATAAATGAGGGGAGTCTGGCAGCGATTGGGTTCTCCAATCCACGATCTGCTTTTCCTACTCCCCGATATTCCCAAAACCCTACCGATCTAGGGAGGCGCAGCAGCGACGGGAAGGCCAGCCTACACCCCGTCGGTGCCAGGGAAGTGCCGCTGGAGGCCGTAGGGTATCCGAACCTTCCCCGCATCATCTCCCTCAACCTCCGCACAAGTCTGCATCAACTAGGCAGCAATGGCATCTTCCTCGACTCCAGCACTCCGTAAAGCCCTAATCTACTATTCCTTATTATGTTGATCAGGTGTTCTAGCTGCTTCTTGTGTCGATCTTGTGCTACTGCTGTAATTTTCATCTAACAATGGTATCAGAGCTGGGTGGGGCGACTGCGGCCGGCGGCCATGGCGGGCGCGGGACGGCGCCCTCCCCTTTTCTGCCTCGATGGCTCTCCTCCGCTTCGATGCGGCCAGAGCTGGGGGCTGGCGGCCACGGCGACGCGCGGGACGGTGCCCTCCCCTTATCTGCCTCCCTCCCCCGCACCCTCTTGAGGCAACGGCAACGACCCACGGCCGTGCACCCTTCCTCCATGATGACGCGCGGTGGCGGTGCTAGCCGGGAGAGCATGCCCTGGACCAAGTCCAGCGTGCTCTTCCGTCGAGCATGGCCCTGCCGTCGTGTTCGTGTGGTTGGTGATGGGTGGTGGTGGTCACTAGCGGTGAGGCAGCCATCAATGTTCCGCGCGCTCCTCCGTCGGGACGGTAGCGGTGGCGTGGGATCCCCGCCCTCACCGGAGTAGTGGGTGCTCCGATAGGCCCTAAAGGGAGAGGCGATGATGTCGCGACATCATTAGGTGAGGAATCCCTTTCCTCGTTCTTGTGCTTTATTTGCAGAGTGTGCAGATTTTAGGGTTCATACATAAAAGCGGGGAATTATCTTTAGCTTGCAGAGTTCATGCCTTGATCTAATTTCTTGCAAAATTCATAATAGTAGATCAAATAACAACTTACAGAGACATCAAGATTTGATTTATGGACAACTGTAATTACTGGTTTGCAACCAGATTAGATCAGGGGCTAAACAGGGGCATTAGACCATCAATTGTAAACAAAAATCGCCTAAACACGATCCAAGTATCACAATTGAGATCATCAGATCTCAATTAGGGTTGGCTTCCTAGCACGCCACCATGGCCGCCGGCCGCTCTTGCTCTCTCCCTCATTGGAGGAGTCGCTCGGGAGCAAATGGGAGGGAGTGGGGTGGGCCGGTTAGGGTTCCCACTCTATCTCCCCAGTTGACCAGCTCTGGCTCGATCGCAGCCGTTGGATGCAATCCAACGGAGGAGAGTAGCAAGGAGAGCAGAGGCATGCCGGGTAGGGGATAAATGGGTTGTTTGTGAGGATGGGTTGCGGCCCGAGTACAGAAAACCGGACTGACACGTTTTCTGTTGTATTTTATCTATTTTTTATTTCAGTACAGTTTTCCTTATGCTATTATGTGTTTGTTTTATGCTTTTGTACTAAAATTTAATATAGAAAATGATTGCCTAAATATGATTTGTAAAACATGTTATTGTTCTGGACTAAAATGAACCAATGAGATTTTTTGTCTAGAATATTTAATGTGTTTTAAATGTTGGATGACCATTTTAGGCATCAAATAATGTTAAATTTCCTTATGTCTTATTTCGATGCTTATTATGAAAATGTCATGGCTGTAAAATTAATTCTGACCAACATTGTGTTAATTTTGCAAGTCTTTCTCCTAATGTTGTTTTAATCTTGTGTCACTTCCGCCCAATAGTGTTTTGACATAGAATTGAAATTTTGATGTTTATGGCATGTTTTAATTTATATTCATGCAATTTACTAATGAATTACTATGTGAAAATTTCATCTTCCACTGCGATACGCTATGACACTGTTGAGCCACTGATGGGGAGTAACTTTCCTCGTTGGAAGAACTCCATCGAGTTAAGTTTGGCTTTTAGTGATTTTGATTATGCATTAAGGGAGTATAAGCCCACGACACCCACTGTTGGCGCCGAGGGGTATGAAGACTTAAAGAGAGCTTATGACTCCAAGATGGAGAAGTGGGAAAGATCCAAGCATGTGGCTATGCTACTGATGAATTCTTCCATCTCATATGAGATTATTGGGGCTCTCCCTAAGAAGGATACTCCTAAGGAATTTATGGCCTCCTTGGAGTAGAAGTTTTAGGGCTCCAAAAAGGTTTATGCGCATGAGATTCTTCATAAGCTACTTGGGAAGTATAAATGTAATGGAGAAGTTAGGAGCCACATAATGAAAATGGTCTCTGCTTCTCAAAAGCTGAAGACACTAAAATGTGAGCTTAGTGACAATCTCCTTCTAATAATGATATTGGAGTCCCTTCCTGATGAATTTGATCAATTCAAGATCAACTACAACTCCATGAAGGAAAAGTGGACTCTTCCTGAACTAACCCCTAAGTTGTTCAGGAGGAGGAAAGGTTCATGAGGCAAAACAAGGATCAAGCCTTCCATGTTGGCTCCCAAAAGAGAAATCATGATGGGACGAGTTCCCCAAAGCCTCCAAAGAAACCATTCAAGAAAGAAATGCCAAAGTCTAAGGGAAAGGAACTTGGACAGTCCTCTAGAAGTGCAAATGATGAGAACGTGTGCTTCCATTGGAAGCAATGAGGTCATTACAGAAACAACTTTCCAAAATACTTCAAGTGGATGATGAAGAGAGGTACAGATGAAATTACTTTTGTTGATGAATTACATTATGCAAATTTCTCTTGTACTTCATGGTGGATTGACTCAGGAGCAACTTCTCATGTTGCTAACTCCATGCAGGGATTGGGTATGATCCAAACTACAACAAGAGGTTCAAGAAAGCTTAAAGTAGCGAATGGAGTTGAAGTCGACATTGAAGCAATAGGGTCACTCACCTTGGAGCTCCACCCCGGCTTTAATCTTCATTTAAATAATGTTCTTTATGTACCTACTTTGAGTAGGAGTTTAATTTATGTATATTGTTTAGCTGATGAGATGTTTGAATGCTTGTTTGGTCACAAACAATTTATTTTGAAATATTGTTATAAAGATGTTGGCCTCGGTGTTAGACGAGGCAAACTATATATGTTATCTCTCAATGATTATGTGATGCATGTGAGTAATGTTTCGAATAATGAAAACAAATGGAAGGGTACTAGCACTTCTTCGAAATTGTGGCACCGTCATTTAGGCTACATTTCGAGGGGGAGAATGGAAAGACTTATTAAAAATGATGTACTCCTTCCATTAGACTTTTCATATGCAAACAATTGTGTAGACTGCATTAAAGGAAAATATGCAAAAACGATTAAGAAAGGAGCTGTTAGAGCCACAGGGGTTCTCCAACTTATTCACACTGACATTGTGGACCTCTGAATGTTAAGTCTATAGATGGTTTTGATTCGTTCATCACATTTACAAATGATTACTCCCGGTATGGGTATATTTACCCCATACATGATCTATCAGAAGCTTCGGACAAATTCAAAATGTTCAAAGCCAAAGTTGAGAAGCAACTGAATGCAAAAAATTAAAGTTGTACGATCTAATCGTGGGAGAGAGTATTATGGAAGGCATGCTCCTTATGGGCAAATTCCAGGACCTTTTCCAAGTTCCTATCTGAAAATGGAATTGTTTCCCAGTATTCAATGCTTGACGAACCTCCGCAGAATGGTGTAGCTAAGCGAAGAAATTGCACACTCATGGATATGGTGTGAAGCATGCTTAGCCATGCAGATTTTCCAGTAAGCCTATGGATGGAGGCTTTGAAGACAACCGCACATGTACTAAATCTTGCTCGTACTAAAGCAACACTATGCACACCTTACGAGATGTGGACGAGAAGGAAGCCGAGCTTGAACTACCTACGTGTGTGGGATGTCCTGCTGAAGCTAGAGTTTTCAATCCACAACTAAAGAATGTAGATCCAAAAACAGTTAGCTGTTTGTTTATTGGATACCCTCATAGGGGAAAGGAATATCGCTTCTATTGTCCAGGTCACACCACTAAGTATGTGGAGACACGACAAGCGATATTTTTTGAAGGTAATAAAGTGGCGGAAATGAGGAAGATCGATCTTGAGGAGAAGAGGGTGTGTGCTCCATGCCCGACTATCCAACAAATCGTTCTACCAATACTAAGGAGAGTAACTTCTCACATTTCTGAATCTAATATTTTAGGCCCTCCACCTAATGGTGATGCTGAAACTAACAAAAATAACAATGAAGAGCCTCACCAGCCAGATGAAGAAAATGATCCACAAAATAATGATGCCCCTTCACCACCTCCTCTGAGAAGATCATTGCGAGAAAGGAAGAAAGCCATCTGACGAGGGGAAATCTCGGCAATGTCCATGAAGAAGGACTTAGGGTTTTGCCAGAAAGAGAGCGTTGGGGATTTCTTCGGATGTTAGGAAATAATGGAATCAAAGTCGCCTAAATATTAAGAAGAATCGCTCTGTTACAAATCGCTTGGGGATTGTTCGGTAATCTTTCCCAGACTTCTCCCGCCCTATATATAATAGGTTGGGTCTGAAAGCTATATGCGGATAGGTTACATGATTACAACACAAACTTGATGTTGGTCTTTGTCCCTCTTTCCTAATACAACTATAATATTTGTCGGTTGCTCCTTTGGATCTTCATCTTGACTCTTCGTGGGCCATAAGCCTTTCTGCAGGCCCTAGGTAGCAAACCATAGGGATCCGAGTAATCATACCTATGTTAGTAGCCCCTGGGACTCTACCTGAATCGTAGATTTCGGTTGAGTCTCAAGGAAATGTTTTGTTCTTTTTCTTTGTTTTCACTATTTTTAAGATTTTATAGGGATTTCGTACAACGAGTCTGATCCATCCGAACGGATCGGGAATCAGTTAATTGCTCCTGGGCAAAATCAAGGTTGTCCTACATAAAATTCAATTCCCCAGGCCTGAACTCGGAATTTATTACTGACGTAACTCAGTTCGGGCCTCTGAGGTCTTATCGAATACTGAATTCTAGTTTTATTTTATCAGGTACCCAACGCGTCCGTCGGGATTTTTCATAGTATCATAGATACGCATATAATTCTGGCAGAGCGCATTCTTGTGCGATTACCAGGACACACATGACGAATACCGGGGTCTTACCTTCATGTTTCTGAACACGGCATTCAGAGTTTTGTTGCATTTAGCTGCGATCTGAGATTTATATATATTATCGGCTGCCCTGCTGGGCTGCTAATATTTCTGAATTTTGCAATATATTTTGATACGTTATGAAAGCTCCCGATGAGAGTAACCTTCAAAGGATACATAAATGTAAAACTCACAAGTATTGTAGGCAATGATTGTCTTTTACCTGGCCTGCATAATTTTTCTGTCGGGTGCACGCAGCGCTCCCGATAGGAGTAGCCCCCGAGGCTATGTTCGGATGCCTGTATTTGGACATATGCTCATAACTGGTGTTAAATCAAGCAAACATACAAACCATCCTTTTGAGTTTATATGAATGGAAATTGAAGGTATGAAGAACTTATCTTTATACATATATGGTGTAACCGTGGGTACATTATTTTGGCGGATTGCCGTCTAGCCGTAAGCTGAAGTATTTTGGCTTTAAAATCCGGGCCATAGGCCTTATTGAATTTATAAGTAAACAGAAGATCTCTTAAGCATAAAAGTGTCGTAGCTATGCTACGTTCCATGGATTGGAATACTGGACTCCTGTCTTCTTGTCGTGTAGACGATACGCTCCTCCAGGAATAACTTCTGTGACGATGTAGGGTCCTTCCCAAGGTGATTCCAGTTTTCGGTCGCCATCTTGCTTGAGTCGAAGAACTAGGTCCCCTACTATGAAGGACCCAGGTCATAATCGCTGATTGTGATAGTTGCGCAAGTTTTACTGATATATGGTGGCTCTCTGTAGGGCTTCATCTCGAGCTTCATCGAGTGCATCAACGTCATCTTCAAGTGCTTCTCTTGATTTGTCTTCATCATATGCAACTACTCTTGGAGATTCATGTGAAACTTCAACTAGAAGGACGGCTTCAGCACTGTGGACCAGAAAGAAAGGTGTTTCTTGTGTCGAATTATTGGGAGTAGTTCGTGAAATCCACAAAATAGATGGTAACTCATCAACCCATGCTCCTTTTGCTCTGTTAAGTGGTGCTAGCAACCTTTTCTTGAGGCCAGCAGTTACTAGACCATTGGCTTTTTCTACCCGCCCATTGGTTTGTGGGTGAGCTGCTGAGGCGTAGCTTACCTTGATGCCCATCTGTTGGTAATATTCTTTAAACTCATTGGAGGTAAAATTGGTTCCATTGTCCGTGATGATGCTGTTTGGCACACCGAACCGAAAATACTATGGATTTTATGAAATTCATAGCCGAAGTTCCATCTTGAGTGGTGACTGGCATTGCTTCAATCCATTTAGTAAATTTGTCGACTGCTACAAGCATAAAGACGTGTCCTCCTGGAGATGACTTGTGAAGTTTCCCACCATATCAAGCCCCCACTGAGCGAAGGGCCAAGCTAAAGGTATAATGTTTCATTCAGCTGCTGGTGCTCCTGGTTTTGTTGCGAATTGTTGACATGCTTCACATGTTCTGACTATATCCTTTGCATCTTGAACTGCTGTAAACCAATAAAATCCTACCCTAAATGCTTTGGCGACAATTGCTCGGATGCCGGCATGATGATCGAAAACTCCTTCATGTATATCCTTGAGTATGGCTTTTCCTTCTTTGGGTGCGATACATCGTTGTAACACACCCGAAATGCTTCTCTTATATAATTCCCCTTTGATTATCCTAAAGGCTTTCAATCGTCGAGTGATTCACCAGGATTCTATTATATCCTCGGGTAATTCTCCCCGAATCATATAGGCTATGTATGGCTGCATCCATGTAGACTCTGTTGGAAATATGCCCTAGAGACAAATAGTAATAAGAACTATTATGATATTTCATAAAGTTTATGATTAAGTTTTGTATCATGCTATAACTGTATTGAGCGGAAACATCAATACACGTGTGATTTATAAACAACTAGGGGTTCCTAGTGCAACTCTAGTCACTAGTTCATTGGTTAACAGATGATCAAGTTTCCTGATCATGTGGCATTTATGCTAGTTGGAAATGGAGTCAACTCATTCTGACAATGAGATGATGAACCCATACCCAACATAAACATCGTGACCCAATAACGTCACGAAGTTCAAGTTATGATGATTAGAAATGGATCCTCGTAGACTATTCCTCAGACCATGAGGCTATATCAATCACTGTCTCCCGAGAGTGCTTAGATAGCATCAAGCGCCACTTGGTAATACAGTGGTTATAAAGGTGTGTTAAGGTACTCAGAGGAAACCGTAGAGGCAATATATGTCAAGAGCGGGATTTGTCCGTCCACGTGACATCAAAGGGACATCACTTGTCGGAACGAGTCAAGTAGCATTGTTCGGTAATGAGATTGAACACGACACGGTGATGTCATTTATCAGATCTCGGGCAATGCAAGTATTAAGAGACAAAGGGAATAAGACACGACTGTCCCGGTTCAAACGACGAAAGATCTTCGTGGAACGCAGAGGGGTCACATGGCCATCCAGGTCCCTCTGTTGATCATTGGTCTAGGAGTGTCCCGACCATGTCTGGAGTGTTCCCGAACCGTAGGGTATCACACTTAAGGGTTTGATGATTCTTAGAGAGTGTTTATAGGATCGGAAAAATCGCTGAAGAATAGTAGAGAGAAAACCGGAAGGGTTTCGGTAAGTCCGGAGGATGTCCGGAGTGGAGGTGGAAGGTGTTCCATAACCACAGAGATTGAATAATATGTGAATGAATGTTAAATATTGATTTAACCATTTATTCATAATTATTTATTAAAATATAAAATCAATTAAATGGTCAAAGGGCTTAATGGGCCAATTCCCGGAGGGGAAAGGGCCAAAGAGGGGACCACACCCCTAGGAGAGGCCTAGGGGGTTGGCCAGTGGCCTTAGTGGGCCTTCCTCACATGGGGCCCATGGGTGGGGGCTTGCCGGCACGCCTCCCCACCTCTCCCTCTGCTTTAGTCCCACCCTGGGACTTTGAGGGAGGTAGTAACTCCCCTCCCCCTATATATAGTGGGGGTATTTGGCCAGATAAATACACACAATATTCAATAAAAGTCTTCTCACTTTTGGGAAGACCTCCAATTGATATTATCTCTCTCCTCTCTCCTCTCTCTCTCTCTCTATCTCTCTCTCTCGTGACCGTGGTCCCAAGTTTGGACTGCGTGAACGAGAGACATCTTCACCGCGGAGCGCCGTCGTGCTGCGGGATTCAGATCCAGGAGCTCTAGTTCCGCAACTGCTGCTGGATCGGGGAAGCGGGAGTCATCGTCAGGCACCGGACATGTTTAACTCCCCGCGAGGTGTCACACTTGAGGCACTCAAGTTGTTGGAGCCACATGAGCGCAAGGACTTCGTCACAACCTTGAGGTTGGCTTCGGCTCGTCTACATCAACCATGCTCTCCTGAGCGTTGACAACGCTTTTCGGTCTTCAAGGGTAAGTTCACGAAAAGCCCCTCCCGTTACTATATTACTAATATATAGGTCATGGCAACATCAGGGGTTCAGGGGCATAGGGTAAAAATTTATTGTTTTTCATGCGCAGAACCCCTACAGTGGTATCAGAGCTAGATCTATGCGTAGTAATGCTAGTACGGGTAGAACACACGAGATGTAGCGTGTGGGCATTGATCTGTTAGTTGTTACCCTCCCACGTGTACTTGTGTATGCCGCAATAATGCTTGATGAAGAGGCCCCGAACCGACTTTACACGTTCATTCGTGAGACTGGTCCATGCTTGACATACGGCTTGTACCGTATAAAGTGGCTTAGGGGGGTGTCTGTCTCTCTCGCATTAGTTGGTATGCCATTTACAATGGAGGGCCCCGAAAGGGGTGTAGTAGAGACAACTACTTGATCTGCATTGTGCTAAAAGTTCGTAGGTAAGAACGGTTCTTGTGCGAAAGCCCATTTAGCCACGTAAAACATGCAAAGATAAAGTTGAGGCATCTAACTTTGTTTTGCAGGGGCGTTGCTTTGTGATATGGTTGTGGTAAAGGTAAAGTGATTATGTTATGTTACATAGTAGTAGATAGTCACGAAGGTGACGAACTACCACACCGGAAAGACACCGGTACCCTGGTGTCTACGGCGCCGGAACTCTGGCACCGGAATCCGGTGACGACGGATGGAGATCACGACGTGAAGGACCATATCACATCGCATTTACATTCAATGTTATTGTTTGTATATCTTATTGTCTGCTAGTATTAGATACTCGACGATAGCCTAATAAGATGATCGCTGTTAAAATTACCAATGATTGTGTTCCCCCTTAGTGTGCACCACCAAGAAAGTTCTTCGGTATGAGGCGACCCACGGTGAGTGGGTGTCAGACATATCTACGTTTTCATACAGTGGGTGTAAGCCATGTTGCATAGCGAATACACTAACGTTGAGTTGGCGAGCCTAGCATGTTATAGAGACGTGGCCTCGGAACGCGGATGGTTGAAAGATCGAGCACGAGTCGCATGAATGAAGTGACCGACATTTAGCGTCCACCCTTGAACCTACATTGATGGCCGTGATGATCGGGGGAGATGTGGGGAAAAGGGTTCGTGTTATCACTAGGAACCCTTCATGGGATAGGTGTTTCTGAGTGGAGTTATTAACTCATTTAATTATAAACTTAGTCTAAATTCCTTTTGCAATTATAAATGTAGAAAAGGTTCTCCCCGATGCCACCTTTCCTGTTGACGATTGATTGGTTAGAAGGAGAGACGCTCAGACTAGATGGATCAAACTTCTCTATGTGGGTTGTGCGTCTCCACGTTCTCCTTAGCGAGAATGACGTGGTCGACTACATACTCGACGAGATGGATTGGGATCAGCCCATTGACCTAGAGACCCAAGAGCAGCGGGAAGACCGTTATGACTATCGGGAGATGGCCTCCTTCATTTCAGTTACAATACGTTTCGGAATGGTGGACGAGCTGTGGCCTGTTGTGGGTAATGTCAACCCTCATACGGTAATGCTACAGCTTAGGACACATTTCGTGGAACAAGTGTGCATATGGGAGTATGAGCTGATGGGGGATTTCTTTCTCTATAAAGATGGAGGAGGGCTCCTCACTGGACGATCACTTGTTGAGCATATATGATGCATACATGAGTCTGGCATACTTCCTGGACAGCTGGTTCGCAAGATCTTTTGCAAACGGTGTTGTGCTGCGGTCGCTGCCACCAACATACCAAGCACAAGTCAGGACTTGCATTATGAGAGGCGACGCGGAATCAATGGAATTCCATAGGTTCGTATCACATCTCAGGAATGTGATCGTTGAACCCATTGTCGCTGAGGTCATCAATGACAAAGGTATATATTTGATATACAATTTTATAAATGTTATAATCTTGCAAACACATAAGTATATTTGATACTTCTTCTGTTTTACTGAAAATAGGTCCTTCTGCATAGAGGTGCTTGCTGGAGTGGAGGTGACGTTGCGTGTTGATGGCGAGCATGATGATGATGGCCAACGACACTCCCCCTCAACATTTATCACTTAGTTTATGTTTTAGATAGTTATTGTAAATCAAAAGATTGTGAACTTCTTTAGTGTGTCTCACACTTAGTGAGACGATTATTCATACCAGTCTCTAACAAACAGTTGTTTCACTTTTATGAATGATTTCTATTCGTGTTCATATCTTGTTCGATTACATGTGAATTATCCGTGTTTTGAAACTAATTGATAATGCAGGAACATTTGTAAAATATTGAAATGCCTTTAAAAATACCCAACTTAATGATATGTTCATTAATGAATGAAACCATTGTTTAAATTCAAAGTTATGTGATAATATGTGAAAGTCATTATATTTCTTATCACGTATAAATCATGACTAAGTTCGGCAAAATAACTTGAACACCATGTATTACATGAATACAAAGTGTTTAATGAATTGTTGATAGTAAATACATATTCGATGTATTGTGTTTCAAACAAAATGGTAATTATCATTATATGATTGTTTATAAGTGTAAAGAAGTTTACCAAAGAAACATAAGTATGAAACTATTTGACATGATAAAAGTGTTTCATCAACAAAGGGTATAAATATAAAAGAGAATCTAATTACTACGATTTGATCAATAGTAATGAAATTCAACTTTATAAGAATGGCATAAAAGAAATTGTGAAATGCAATGTGTTTGAAGTGCAAAGCATCATAATATGATATTTGATATCAAAGTGGGTGAATAGATGGCGCCAAATAAATCGTTGTAGTGTAGATGTAGAGACCATTAGTTAGAAATAGTTAGCACTCAATTAGAATATATAGTGAACCATTTGAATTCGTGAAAGCGGCTCCATATCTGGTATGGATCTTTGTGGAAGTTTTGGGGTTATTCGATATAACCAAAAAAATAGCGAATAAGTCCTTGTAGAGTATTCATTGGAAACTTTGAATACAAAATACATAGCTGAAACCAAAAGGAAGCAAAACTTGTATTGCTTGGATTTTTGTACATTTTCGAGAAAGTTCGCATTCAGTGATATTTCTCGATTATGGAGCAAATGGAAGATAGTGTGAAACACAATGAGGATTCAAATCCCTGCATCAAAATGTTGAGAAGCGCAACGGAAAACGTTCCTAAACGATTCTCTTCAAAGGAAAGAATCAATGATAATGATCATTGTGTTTTCCCCACTGGTGTTTCCACTACATAAAGTTGGATTCAAAATGTAATCCATATCTTGTATGGAGACATTTGTGAATCATTTTTCATGATTCTTGAAATATGACATACCTTCGAACTACTAAGGAAATAATGGTAAGCTAAGGATATTAGAAATCCTAGAAGCAAAATTCCCTTGAGATTACAAAGCAATTTGTTGTTGAATCTCACAAGTAAAAAGGGTTACTTGGATTTTCTCAAATGACTGCAAAGCCATAATGGAAAACGGGGGCGAGTGACAAAAGCACAATTTGTCAAGTATTGGACGAATTCAGATGAATTTGATTCAAGTGTGCTAAGTGTCTAGTGGATTGAAAACTAGTAAAAGTACTAGTATCTCATAGTAAATCTCCAAGTTTGATATTTGATCAAAGGATTTTGAAGTTGTTCAAAATAGTGAGTAGATATGAAATTTGCATGAAATTGAGTGGGAGCTATGAAAGTCTTCCTAAAACAATATGTGAATGACATATTTTTGAGTGGGAGCAATATAAATTCAAATATGTAGGAACATAGTTTGAGTATGAGTAGTGACTCATACCCAAATATGTTAGGAACATATTTTGAGTGGGAGCTTATAGAGTGATTCTTAAGTGTGTTAATAATAAAAGCGCAAGTACCGATAAATAATGATTTATAAGTTGTAAAAGTTGATAATAAGTGTATTATGATATTATGTAGTATTCCTTAAGGGATTCTGAAAAAGGGTTTTAGAATAGAAGTTAATTAAGGAACTAGTCCTTAATAACTCAAGTTAGGAATAGTATTAAGTTTAACATCAATGCTTGAAAGAAAGAAAAGGATGATCATCATCCACTATGTTGAAACATAGGTTCTATCTTAGCAAACCATGATGATAACTTAACATAATATATGATCCAGTAAGGAACGTTGAAAAGTGATTAAGTTTGAATCACAAGACGTTGAGATAAGTTTGTCCGCAGTGTCTAATAGAGAACTGTAGACATATTTTCCAAATCCATAAAGGGTTATGTTATAAGGAAATATGTTGGAAACTCCAGTAAGACCGATTAGAGTCAAGTCTGAAGCGAGGTGGACAAAAACATCGAAAGTTGCACAGAGGGCACTAGTGTTTTGATGAATACGTTTATAATAATGGATAAGGGTACCATCTGATGCAGCCCGTCCTACGGACGCTTCTACATCTACAACAACAAGTCCCCTAGGTGGACCCATGACTCGTGCCCGAGCCAAACTCCTCCAAGCTAAGGTGAACTCGCTCCTCTCCTCGTGCCAATTTGATACCTCCTTGGATGGCATGCTACTTCATACCACTACTTTGTGCATCATCAGGTACGAGCCCCCACCGCGTCGATCCACGAGCCCTGAAGCTGCACCTGTGCTGAAGCTGCCAAAGCCGGAGTGTCCGGCGCGACTCAGCCGGAGTGTCCGGCCTGCCCGAGCCCGAACCTGGCGCGAACATTCTGTGTGCCAGTTCGGACACTGCCGGGACACTGCCCGGAGTGTCCGGCCACCCCGGACTATCCGGCCCACTCGACCCGGAGTGTCCGGCCACCCCGGACTGTCCGGCCCACTCGACCCGGAGTGTCCGGCCCAAGTGATGGGCCTGCGAGCCTAGCTAGGCCCTATGGCCCATGTACCCCTCTATTTCACCCAGAACTCTACTTTAATGCCTGAAGTACCCCTGACTTTGTGGTTGGCCTATATAGACCCCCACCTCCATTGTAAACCCTAGGCTTGATATTGGAATTAGTTGAAACCCCTTTGTGGATCTATCAAATTCTTGCCTCATGCTCCTTGACTAAGGAGCACCAATATCCCCAAACCTCGTTGGAGTTTGCATTGTGCCTCCGTGTTGTACAAGGCCTAGGCATGGGTGTCCCTTTGCCTAGACGTCAAGATCTCATCGAGTCTCCCATCTCGTCGTGCCGGTTTGAGAGAGAGTCCTCCGCCCGACGCCGATCCTAGGGATTGCGCCGGACCGGTCACCGCCGGCGTGAGCTATTGGTGTTTATCGTGGTTTTGCGTGTGTGTGTTCGTCGCGTTCTTTGTGCGTGTGTTCGTCGTGTTCATCCTTCCCTCCTTCCCCCGCACTCCACCCTCGATTTGAAAGGGAATCGTGAAAGATCGGGCCACCCTAGAGGTTTGCCCTCAACATATTGGTATCAAGAGCTTCGTTGCTCATGATTTCCCCCACAAATTTTTCTTCTATCCACCAAAAATTCGAAAATCCCCACAAAAAACAGCCCATATTTGCCTTTGGATCGATCTCTTGATTTGGAGTGTTATTTGTGGTTTTGATCCGACCAAACCTTGTCTAAGGAGTTGGTCCAGCTTTATCCTGCGTTTCCCCAGCCCGATTTGGCTAGTTTTTCGCGGATTTGAGGCCCGAAGGCGAGGATTTCCGCTCAGGAACACGAGCAGGAAACCCGCGCCGGAGTGTCCGGCACGTACCGACCGGAGTGTCCGGCCGAACCAGACCGGAGTGTCCGGCCAGACCGGAGTGTCTGGCCAGACCGGAGTGTCCGACCCAGACAGACCGGAGTGTCCGGCTGTAATGCGAGTTTTGACAATTTTGCCTCATTTTTCGCATTGGCTAATCTCCTTTGTTTGCTCGTGTCCCGTGTGCGTGTCAGCAACTACCAGCAAGCTTCCGCATCATCAACTTCCGCGCTCATCGACACCAGGGACCACGAACATCATCCCACACCACCGACGCCAAGTTCATCATCAAAGAAGGTATAACTTGCGTCACCTTATTAACCCCATCTTCCTTTGTGTGTACCTATCCCATGAGAGTGGCTCATCTTGTGTTTGCTTGAGCATTGTGCATTTGTCCTTGGATAGTGAGAGTGCAAGAGAAATAGCAAGTGTGACTAGGTAGCATCAAGGGAGAGCAAAAAAAGTGAAAAAGATACAAAGAAAAAGCAAAAGAAAAATAGTCTCCCCTTGCAAAAGAGAGTCTCAAAGCTTGTAAGCAAGAGAGAAAGAAGAGCGCCCAAGGGAAGTGCACAAATCCGTTGCTCACTTTTAATCTTTGCAAACGAGCCACGGTCTCTCCTTGCATTGGCACAACAACGAGCTTAGTCTTTGTTAGGACGTTTTGTTTGCTCATTTTCATAGTCGTGTCAATCCCAACTTTCTCCACGTGTGTGTATATAGTCGTAGGTTCCCGTCACCCTTTTGAGTTGTTGACCTTCGCCTTTGACTTGAGTTTTGTTGGATTTTACCCACTTTTGACTATCCCTTTTCTTTTGGTTGGTTCTTTGGCTTTCCACAATACTAACCTACCACCAACAAGCTGTTGAGAGTTAGTTCTTTCTTTAGTGTGAGTTTTCTTTGCAATTCCACTTTGCACGCTTATAGCTCTCACTTGTGGTTTCTAGTTTGGTGCAATCCCCAAGGTGAGGTACAAGGCTAACACCACCATATTCCACTTCCATATACAATACTTGTGTGTTTTGCATGATGGATAGGAACGGTGAGACGAGCCAACCACCTCCCCAAGAAGAAGATCAAGGTCCGTACATGACGCGCGCAAGTCACTTCATCGTTCGACAAGAGTTCGGTGAACGTTGCCAAGCCCTTGAGACGCGACAAGATGAAAAATTTGGCGAGACGCAAGCCGAGTTCAAGAACATCGACAACCGCTTCGACGGCCTCGAACGACAAATGCATGCAATGCATCACAACTTTGGCCACCAAAATGAAGCGCTCCAACGCTCTGTCACCGAAACAAATGACAATCTTCGACGCCTCATCGACGGCATGGCAAGACCACGTTCACGTGCATCAAGCTCAGCAAGTTCTTCGCATCGTCATGCACCTCTTCCACAAGATCTACATCGAAGTGCTCAAAGATGCAATGATGCCCCCGTGGTTGAAGATGGAATCTCTTCAAACTATGTACCTTCCCCACGGCACGCCGCAACGTCAAGCTATAATGGTGACCTCTCTTCAAGGCCACGAGCAAGGCAAGAAGCACACCGTCATCACGCAAGGGCACTAGTGATCCGACAAGAGCAACCACAAGAGGAACCGCAAGCGCAACCGCAAGTACAACCGCAAGTCTACCACCATTGACCGCGACACATACTTGACACAACAAGTGATGACTCCAACTTGGAGAATCAAGCTCGTCATCGACGTGAAGCTCTCCAAGATCATCCTCCTCGTCATCAACGTCATGAACGTCAACAACGACACTATGGTCATCACGCGGCTCCTCCTCCACATCAACAAAACTTGGAGCGTCAAGTGATACAAGTTGAGCGACACCCACCACGTCAAGAGGCTCATGACCATGTTCTTCGCCATGAGGCCCATGTGCCTAACCAACATCACCAACCGAGGAACGAGCCTCCTCTTCGTCATCAACCGCATCAAGAGGCTCCACACCCTCGCCACCATGAGGCCCAAGCGCCTCAACCACGTCCACAACCGCGCCAAGAGCAAGAGCAAGCTCCTCCTCAACAACAATATCAAGAGCAAGCTCCACAACAAGGACGCGTGAACCAAGTTCCACCTCCCCAACTACAAGATCATCAACAAGGTCACCAAGCTCGTCGCAATGACCGCAATAATGAAGAAACTTTTGGCAAGCTGAAGTTCACAATGCCCAAGTTCACTGGATCCAATGACCCCGAAGAATACCTCTCGTGGGCACTCAAAGTCGACAAGATCTTCCGCATGCACAACTATAACAACGAGAAGATGGTCGCCATGGCTTCACTTGAGTTTGATGATTACGCCAACCTTTGGTGGGAACAAGTTCAAGTTGCTCGTGATGCAAGACAAGAGCCGCCAATCACAACTTGGCATGACATGAAGGCTCACATGAGATCTCGGTTTGTCCCCGCGCACTACACGCATGACCTCTTCAACAACCTTCAAGCTCTTCGTCAAGGGACAAAGACCGTGGAAGAATACTTCAAGGAAATGGAACTCAACTTGATTCGCGCCAACATTGATGAGCGCATGGAGCAAACAATGGCACGTTTCCTTATTGGCTTGAATCACCCACTCAAGTGCATCGTCGAGTTTCAAACATACAACACCATGGTTGAGCTTGTGCACATCGCAACAAAGGCTGAACGTCAAGTGCAAGAGGATATCAAATACAACAAGCCCAAGATGTACTTCACCTACAAGAAAGCTTCAACCCCTACACCAACAACTTTCAATGTTAGCTACTCAAGTACCTCCAAGCCTTCCTTCAAGCCCACACTCCCTCAAGGAAAACTGCCCCCAAGTGGCAAGCAAGCAAAGAGTGATACACCTTTCAACGGTGAATGCTACAAGTGTGGAGGTAAAGGACACAAGTCGTCCGAATGTGGAAACAAGAAAGTCTTGTTCATCCATGACAATGGTGATGAAGTGTACTTGAGTGAAGATGAGTTTGATGCCCGTGTCAAGGAAGCAATGGCAAGGCAACGAGTGGAAGATGATCAAGAACTCCTCATGTGTGAGCATGACACAAGTCCATCGCTTGTCGTCACAAGGATATTGACCACTCAAGCACAAGAGCATGAAGACCAACACTCCAATATCTTCAAAACACGAGCCGACATCAACGACAAATCTATCAAGGTGATCAGACGGAGGGAGTTGTCACAACCTTGCTAGCACCGAGTTGTGTGTGAAGCTCAAGCTCAACCTCCATCCACACAAGCACCCCTACCACGTGCAATGGCTAAGTGACCAAGGGTCCGTGAAGATCAAGCATACCGTATCGGTCTCCTTCGCCATTGGTCCTTACAAAGATACGGTGGAGTGTGATGTGGTTCCTATGACAATTTGCCACATGCTTCTTGGTCGACCATGGAAATTTGACAAGGCTGCTCAACATGATGGTCGCACCAATATATACACCTTCAAATGGCTCAACAAAACATGTGTTTTGCAACCGATGACTCCTAGCCAAATAATTGCGGACAATGCAAAGGCTTTAGCGAGGGCGCAAAGCACAACACCTACTTGTGAGAAGAGCGGTGAGAGAGAGAACCACCTCATAGTGAGTGAGAGCCACAAGCCAAATTCGAGTGGAAAAACTAAGAGTGTTCTCCTTGCCACCAAAAGTGAGATGAGAGATGTTCGGAACAACCCATCCATCTTGCACTATGTCCTCCTTTGTAAGGGACTAGCGCAAGGAACTAATGAATTAACCAATGTTCCTCCATCTTTGATGAATGTTTTACAGGAATTCAAGGATGTGTTTCCCAAAGAGCTTCCACATGGACTACCTCCTCTTCGTGACATCGAACATCGAATTGACCTCATCCCCGGTGCACCACTTCCCAACCGCGCCGCTTACCGCACGAACCCGGAGGAGACGAAGGAGATCGAACGTCAAATCGACCAACTCGTCTCCAAAGAATCTCATGGGGGAGGCCTTATGGGTCACTTTGGTCGCGACAAGACATTGGACATGCTCTCCAATCACTACTTTTGGCCCAAGATGAAGCGTGACGTGGAGCGCTACGTTCAACGATGCACGGCATGTGTTCAAGCTAAGTCGCAAGCTAATCCCTATGGTCTTTATATGCCATTACCTATTCCTCATACACCTTGGTTCGACATTAGCATGGATTTTGTGCTAGGATTGCCTAGATCTAAGCATGGTCATGATTCTATATTTGTCGTTGTGGATCGTTTTTCCAAAATGGCACACTTCATACCGTGCCATAAGACCGACGATGCTTCACATGTTGCAAATATGTTTTTCAGGGAAATCGTTCGTCTTCACGGTGTGCCAAGGACAATCGTCTCCGACCGCGACGTCAAATTCATGAGCTACTTGTGGAAGACCCTCATGGCCAAGCTCGGCGTCAAGCTCCTCTTCTCATCCACATCACATCCTCAAACTGATGGCCAAACCGAAGTTGTCAATCGAAGCCTCAGAACTCTCCTTCGTGTGTTGATCAAGAAAAACCTGAAGGATTGGGAGGAATGCATTCCACACACCGAGTTCGCCTACAATCGAGCCAAGCACTCAACAACCAAGATGAGTCCATTCATGATCGTCTATGGTTTCGAGCCCCTCACCGCACTCAACATCCTACCACTACCTCTCCATGAGCGCACGAACATGGACGTCGAGAAGCGCGCACAAGCTATGAAGACGCTTCATGAAGAAACAAGAGCTACTATCGAACAACAAGTCCTTCGCCAAGCTTCAAGATTAAACAAGGACAAGAAGGAGATGATATTTGAAGAAGGTGACCTTGTGTGGATACACCTAAGTAAGGACCGCTTCCCCAAGGAACGTGACTCCAAGCTCAAGCCAAGAGGAGATGGTCCCTTCAAGGTCCTCAAAAGAATCAACAACAACGCCTACATCATTGACATACCGACCTCCAAGTACCTTGCAAGCAATACATTCAATGTCAAGGACTTCGCACCCTACCATGGAGATGCTCAAGCTGATATCCATGAAGAGTCGATGACGAGTCTTTCCCAAGGGGGGAGCTGATGCAGCCCGTCCTACGGACGCTTCTACATCTACAACAACAAGTCCCCCAAGTGGACCCATGACTCGTGCCTGAGCCAAACTCCTCCAAGCTAAGGTGAACTCGCTCCTCTCCTCGTGCCTATTTGATACCTCCTTGGATGGCGTGCTACTTCATACTACTACTTTGTGCATCATCAGGTACGAGCCTCCGCCGCGTCGATCCACGAGCCCTGAAGCTGCACCTGTGCTGAAGTGCCAAAGCCGGAGTGTCCGGCGCGACTCAGCCGGAGTGTCCGGCCTGCCTAAGCCCGAACCTGGCGCGGACATTCTGTGTGCCAGTTCGGACACTGCCCGGAGTGTCCGGCCACCCCGGACTGTCTGGCCCACTCGACCCGGAGTGTCCAGCCACCCCGGAGTGTCCGGCCCACTCGACCCGGAGTGTCCGGCCCAAGTGATGGGCCTGCGAGCCTTGCTGGGCCCTATGGCCCATGTACCCCTCTATTTCACCCAGAACTCTACTTTAATGCCTGAAGTACCCCTGACTTTATGGTTGGCCTATATATAGACCCCCACCTCCATTGTAAACCCTAGGCTTGATATTGGAATTAGTGGAAACCCCTTTGTGGATCTATCTAATTCTTGCCTCATGCTCCTTGACTAAGGAGCACCAATATCCCCAAACCTCGTTGGAGTTTGTATTGTGCCTCCGCATTGTACAAGGCCAAGGCATCGGTGTCCCATTGCCTAGACGTCAAGATCTCACCGAGTCTCCCATCTCGCCATGCCGGTTCGAGAGAGAGTCCTCCACCCGACGCTGATCCTAGGGATTGCGCCGGACCAGTCACCGCCGGCGTGAGCTATTGGTGTTTATCGTGGTTTTGCGTGTGTGTGTTCTTCGCGTTCTTCGTGCGTGTGTTCGTCGTGTTCATCCTTCCCTCCTCCCCCCGCACTCCACCCTCGATTTGAAAGGGAATCGTGAAAGATCGGGCCACCCTAGAGGTTTGCCCTCAACACCATCTAAAGTGTTATATAATGTTATGGCAGGGCTAGTTCGCTATTAACATAGAATGATGTGTCCCAGGGCACAGTGCCCATGAGAAAGCCCTCAAGGTTGATCTAAAGTCACTGTAGGCTCCTAGAATCAGGCCTTGTTCTGCTACCATAGCGATGATGCATACACACAGATGTTATCATGTGATGATAAAGTATTAATGTCAATCAAGGTGAAATTAGTAAGTTTCAAAGGATTTGGGACTGTAAAGTATAGGCCCAAGACTCAACCTCTCCATGAGCAAGCATGTTCAGGGTACCGGATATGTTGCCAATGATTAAGAAGAAATGCAGCTAGTTTATTTGTACTCTAGTGCAAGTGGGAGACTGTTGGAAATATGCCCTAGAGACAAATAGTAATAAGGACTATTATCATATTTCATAAAGTTTATGACTAAGTTTTATATCATGTTATAACTGTATTGAGTGGAAACATCAATACACGTGTGATATATAAACAACCACGGGTTCCTAGTGAAACTCTAGTCACTGGTTCATTGGTTAACGTATGATCAAGTTTCTTGATCATGTGGCATTTATGCCAGTTGGAAATGGAGTCAACTCATTCTGAGAATGAGATGATGAACCAATACCCAACCTAAACGTCATGACCTGATCCTGTCACGAAGTTCAAGTTACAATGATTAAAAATGGATCCTCATAGACTATTCCTTAGATCGTGAGGCTATATCAATCACTGTCTCCCGAGAGTGCTTAGATAGCATCAAGCGCCACTTGGTAATACAGTGGTTATAAAGGTGTGTTCAGGTACTCAGAGGAAACCATAGAGGCAATATATGTCAAGAGAGGGATTTCTCCATCCACGTGACGGAAAGATACTCAAGGGCCCACTCGGAGAAGTTATATCCAATAGCTGCGCAGCGTGTGATTTGATCAAAGGGACATCACTTGTCGGAACGAGTCAAGTAGTATTGTTCGGTAATGAGATTGAACACGACATGGTGATGTCATTGATCAGATCTATGCAAGTATCAAGAGACAAAGGGAATAAGACAGGACTGTCCTGGTTCAAACGACGAAAGATCTTCATGGAATGCACAAGGGTCACATGGCCATCCAGGTCCCTCTATTGATCATTGGTCCGGGAGTGTCCTGACCATGTCTGGATTGTTCCCGAACCGTAGGGTATCACGCTTAAGGGTTTGATGATGCTTAGAGAGTGTTTATAGGATCGGATGAATCACCGAAGAATAGTAGAGAGAAAACTAGAAGGGTTTTGGTAAGTCCGGAGGATGTCCGGAGTGGAGGTGGAAGGTGTTCCATGACCACGGAGATTGAATAATATGTGAATGAATGTTAAATATTGATTTAACCATTTATTCATAATTATTTAATAAAAGAGAAAATCGATTAAATGGTCAAAGGGCTTAATGGGCCAATTCCCGAAGGGGAAGGGCCCAAGAGGGGACCACACCCCTAGGAGAGGCCTAGGGGGTGGCCGGCGGCCCTAGTGGGCCTGTCCCATGTGGGGCCCATGGGTGGGGGCTGGCCGACATGCCTCCCCACCTCTCCCTCTCCTTTAATCCCACCCTAAGACTTTGAGGGAGGTAGTACCTTCCTACCACTATATATAGTGGGGGTATTTGGCCAGATAAATACACACAATATTAAATAAAGGTCTTCTCACTTTTGGGAAGACCTCCAATTGATATTCTCTCTCTCTCTATCGTGACCATGGTCCCAAGTTTGTACTACGCGAATGAGAGACATCTTCACCGTGGAGCATCGTTGCACTGCGTGATTCGGATCCAGGAGCTCTACTTCCGCAACTGCTGCTGGATCGGGGAAGCGGGAGTCATCGTCAGGCACCAGACGTGTGTAACTCCCCGCGAGGTGTCACACTTGAGGCACTCAAGTCATTGGAGCCACATGAGCGCAAGGACTTCATCACGACCTTGAGGTCGGCTTCGGCTCGTCTACATCAACCACGCTCTCCTGAGCATTGACAATGCTTTTCGGTCTTCAAGGGTAAGTTCGCGAAAAGCCCCTCCCGTTACTGTATTACTAATAAATAGGTCATAGCAACATTAGGGGTTTAGGGGAGTAGGGTAAAAAATTATTGATTTTCATGCGTGGAACCCCTACAGACTCTATTATCATAACTTCATCAATTTCTAGTTCTTCTCGGATGACCTCTTCTGCACTTGTACTGGTTGATGGAGCCCCTGGATCTTTTCGCGGCTTATTGTTTTTCCCTATCTTGGGTGCTATGACCTCAGAAACTTTTTTTTTGCTTTGATGGAATGTTCAGATATGTCTTAAAAAAATCCAGGTGGCACTGGTAAGCAGTGGGATCCGATGTTTGCCAAATTGTCGGCTTCTTGGTTGCTTCCTCTTCCTATGTGTGATACTTCACATCTGTCAAATTGAGCTTCCATGATGTTGTACAGGTCGTGGTAGGCAATCATATTGTCACTGACAGCATCACACTTGTTCATTGTTTGCTATGCTATGAGGTTGGACTCATCGAAGATTTTTAGACGAGTTGCACTGCAAGCCTTGGCCATCTGCATGTCGTGCAACAAGGCCTCGTATGCGGCTTCATTATTGGATGCGTTCGCAAAGCTCATCCGAAGTATATATCGCATCTTGTCACCTTGCGGTGATATTAATATGACCCACGCTCCTGCTCCTTCTGTTCTTTTTGAATCATCGAAGTACATTGTCCAGGCGCTTGAAAGATTGCGTGGACCCGCACATTGTAACTAGGTCCATTCCGTGATGAAATCAGGCAGAACTTGCGATTTGATTACTTTTCGCTTCTCATACGTGATGTCCCGAGGGGATAATTCAATGCCCTATAGGGAGACACGCCCAGTTGCTTCTGGATTATTAAGGATGTTCGACATAGGTGCATCATTGATCACTATGATCAGATGTTCCGAAAAATAATGGTGTAGTTTTTGTGCTATCATAAATACTCCATATGCTAACTTTTGGTAATGTGGGTACCTTTTCTTGGATGGCGAGAGGGCCTCACTCAAAAAATAAATTGGCCTTTGAACTCCATGGGTTTTTCCTTCTTCGGGTTGCTCCACAACTAGGACCGTGCTGACCACCTGATTTGTGGCGGCTATGTAAAGTAGTGGCTCTTTTTCTTGTGGAGACACGACGACGGGGGCGTCGAAAGCGTTTTCTTGAGTTCTTCAAAGGCATGATGAGCTTCTTCGGTCCATTCAAACTTGTCTGATTTTCTCATAAGGGCGTAGAATGGTAGTGCTTTTTCTCCTAATCGAGCAATAAAACAGCTAAGCGCTGCCACTTGCCGAGCCAACTACTGTACTCCTCGTAAATTTGTTGGTTTTCCATTGTTAAAATTTCTTGTATTTTCTCAGGATTAGCTTCGATTCCTCTTGCTAATACCATGTATCCGAGGAGTTACCCTGCTGGGACTCCAAAGGAACACTTCGTCGGGTTTAATTTGATGGAGAACTTGTCGAGGTTGTTGAATTTTTCTTCGAGATCCTTGATAAGTGGTGAGCTTTGCTTTGATGTAACTATGACATCATCAATATATACTTGTATGTTTGTACCAATTTGGCTTCTCAAGCTACTCTGCATCATCCGTTGATATGTTGCCCCGGCGTTTTTGAGGCCAAAAGGCATTGTTGTGTAACAAAATGCACCATAAGGTGTGATGAACATTGTTTTCTCCTGATCCTCCTCCTTCATCTGAATCTGGTGAGATATCCTGAATATGCATCCAAAAAGGAAAGACGTTCACATCCTGTAGTTGCATCAATTATTTGGTCGATTCGCGGCAGTGGAAGTGATCATTTGGACAATGTTTGTTTAATGCGGTGAAGTCGATGCACATCCATAGCTCTTTGGTATTCTTCTTTGGGACGCATACTAGATTTGCAACCCACTCTGCTTCTTCAGTTCCTTTATGAAATTAACATCTGTAAGACGATGTAGCTCTTTTCCAATAGCTTTGTGCTTTGGTTCTGTGAAACGATGAAGCGTCTGCTTTACTAGTTTTGCTTTTGGATCCAAATTTAGTGCGTGCTCAGCGAGTACCCTGGGAATTCCCAGCATGTCAGAAGGTGAAAGGGCATTTATGCCCTTCCTATTATTTTGATGTTTGTTGACAACACTTGGATAGGTTTAATCTGCTGTTAAATGTTTCAGGAGATATCAGCTACTCTAGTGTTCTTTTGCACAGAAGGAAAAGGGCTTCCCAGGATCATGTATGTGCAGGAACAAAGTCCCAGCCAGACTGTCCGGCTGATATGCGCCAGATTGTCTGGCCAAGCCGGACTATCCAGTTGGATTCTGCCGGACTGTCCGGCCCTGGGGATTGGTAGACTTGCTCGGACGTTCTTTGTGCCATATTGGACACTGTCCGGACAATGGCTGGAAAGTTTGCCAGGCCAGTGTGTCCGGTTGTTGTCGCCCGGAGTGTCCGGCTAGGCGGGACTATCCGGCCAGTACTTGTCGGACTATCCGGGGTAAGTGGCTCCCAACGGCTCTAATTCCAGGGGCCCTATATAAAGGCCCCTTCTTCTACCTTGGGAGATGCTCATCCACCTCAAGAACACCAACACCATTTGAGCCACCAAATCCTCAAGATCTCTTCACTCAACCATCCAAAGTCATTAATCTTTGGAGAATCGAAGGAGGAGGCCTTGATCTATAGCTTCACCAAGAGAGGTGTTCATTTCCCCCTCATTCACTTGAGGGCCCCTTGCTCTAGTTTTTCATTGGAAACCCTAGCTTGTGATTTGGTTCTTACAAGTTTGTCTTTGATTGTTTGACAGCTTGCTTTTATCCGAGAGCCTTCAATTAGGTTGTGGATGTGTGCCTCAAACTTGTTGTAAAGGTGTCGGCTTCCACCTCGAAGGTTGCCGCTATAGTGGAAGAGGTGAATCGAACCCGTTGGGGTGAGGTTCATCAGAGAACAAGGGAGGCCTCTCGTGGTGTTGGTGGTTTGAAACCACCCCCTCTCCAAACATAGACGTGCTTCCCCTCAAAAGGAAGGAACTATGGGAAACAAATCCTTGTGTCTTCGCGTGCTCCACTTTGGTTAGTTCTATCCTTTACTGCACTTTACTTATCTAGTTCTTGCTTAGTGTATGTGCTAGATTGACATATAGGTAAATTCACCATAGTTGCATAATCTAGAGAATTTACCTTTTGTGTCCAACCCTAACTTGAAAATGAGTAAAATTTGAAGTAGCACCTATTCACCCTCCCCTCTAGGTGCCCATACGATCCTTTCAATTGGTATCAGAGCCTCGCTCTTTATTCAGGCTTAACCGCCTAAGAGATTATGGGCAACCTAGAGATGAGGGAGAGGGTGAGGCTAGCAACTCGGTGAGCATGGTAGATCTCAAGAATTTGGAAACAAGCTTGATCTCTATCTTGGGCAACAAAATCCAACAGTTGCGCCAACTTGTTGAGTGACTTGTTATGGAAAAGTTCGCCTCACCACCTCCCTCTCGAGAGGAAACACCACCTAACCCTAAGGAAAATGCTCCTTATAAGCCAATAGGTTAAGTGGTGGGGGATGAACATAATTCCACTGACTCCACCACCAAAAAGGGTGATGGGAAGGAAGAGCACCATGCGGTCCCCGGATGGTACTCTCCCGACCCTCCAATCGCTCATCCCCATATAAATAACAGAGGTGACCCACATAAGTTAGCTGCACATACTTTTTCTCAATGGCAAGTTTTAATGAAATCTCATGTGCGCAGCTCTTGCATTGACTTGTGGAACATTATTGAAGAAGGACTCAAAATTGAGGATCCAACCAACTTGACTAGAAGAGAAGTGGTCAATAGCCAACTCAATGCGACAGCCTTGCACATGATCCAACTTGGAGTGGGGCCAAAGGATTTTCCCCACATTGAGCACTTCAACACCGCCAAGGAAGCTTGGGATGCTCTTATTGACTTATTTGTTGGCAATGAGAGCATGATAAGAAATAGGTATGATGCCTTAAGAAATGAGGCTGAAGGTTTCTTTATGAAGGATGGTGAGGATCATGAAGACATGTATCGAAGACTCAAATCCACAGCCACCGCCTTCAGGAATGTTGGTGCCTCTCACATTGATGATGCTTCGATCAAGAGGAAGTATGTGAGCGATCTCATGCCCTTCGAGCCCACTGACTTGAAGATCCTACAAGGAAGACACAACTACCATCTCTTGACCTCTAATGAAGTTATGCAAGAGATGGCCGCTTTCAAGGTTGCTGCCAAGAATGCCAAAGACGCCCGTGCTAGTGCTATTGGAATGAGTAGTGGTGTCAATCTTGCCTTGAAGGCAAAGGTTGTGGAGTATGATGAAGATGAAGGGAGTGATGATGCACTTTCAATGAGCCACCCCGAAGATGTCAAGGTTACTCATGGTGAATACATGGCCTTCTATGCAAGAAACTTTTGGAAAGATCCGGCCAAGGCCAAGATGGAGATGCAACAGAGAAGCAACCTCAATGGGAGAAGAGACAATGGGTCTAAATAAGTCGGGCCATACGGGACGATCTGTTTGTTTCTTCTGGCCGATGTTACTACCTCTTCTCTCCTAGGGCCACCATGAGGAGACGATGCGGCTCCAGCGGATTTCTCCGGGTTACCCACCACCGAGGAACGATCTTGGAGGCCCCAGCCCTCTCTAGGTTTGCCCTGAGCAGTTCCTCATTTTGTCTGTTCGTGATCCGAACCAACTCATTGACCCTTTCTTGCTGCCTCTGACGGGCTTCACCCGTAAGGCCCTCTAGCTCGGATGCAGCTGCATCTGCTGCTCTGAGGTTTTTAGCCGGGGTACTGTACCTCGGCAGCTCCACGGACAAACAGTTTTCTGACTCCTCAATCCTGGTATCACCCTCTTTGTTCATTTCACTCATGAGATTTCTACCCTTTACTTTTACAGCATCAACTTTGTTTGCCTTTGCGTACTCACGCAGTGTCATGTTCAACGACTGCTGAGCCGCAGCTATCTTTTTTGCACCTTCTAGAATTTTTTGCCTAGTCTCCTCTAGCTCGGCCTGTGCCTGAGCCGGATCTACTACTGCTGCTACAGGGTTTGCCAAGCTATCCATCGCTTCTCGCAACACATTCTCCGGCCTCTCTAGATGAGGACCTCTACCTTTCCTTGGTGCCTTGGGTGTTACCTCTGGATCTAGTGCCGGATCCTTGCTTGTGCCAGCGCCAGGCGCAGTCATCATCACCCCAGCATAGTCCGGGGAGCGAGTGATACACGCCCCGTGAGCCACGCTAAGGGGAGGCTCGCCCGCCTCGACGACGTGCCGCGGATGAACGCATGATACATCCACAACGACGTAGACCTTGTGCGCGCCGAGCTTGACGAAGAGGCCGTTGCGCGGAAGAGGACGTGTGCCAAAGCAGCCAGCGTTGTCGCTGACGAAATCCAGTGCTCCAAAGCGCTGGACGAGCCCGGAGACGATGTGTTCACCGGTGCCGATGAGGTTTCCCGTCTGGATCTTCACCCCTGCTAGCGCCGCTAGCCCCACAGTGGGCGCCAACTGTCATGGTGGTGTCACGGCAGATGCCATGGATAGGCTAAAGGTGGGGACTAAATGCACTAGGGGAATCCAAGGAGGGATAATGAGGTGATTCCTCACACAGAAGATTTATATATGATTCACTTCCAAGGTTACAAGTGCTCCTAGAGCTGTATTGGCGAGAGGAGGAAGAAGGAACTCTCTTACTCTCACCCACAGTAGACCCGTACAAGACCAACCAGAGATCAACCCTTAGAACCTAAACCAATCAGAATAGCGGAACCCCTTCTATAGAGGCCCTAGCCCTCCTTATATAGGGGGGCTAGGTCTCTACTTAGGGCATACGTGGAGGCATATTCCAGGGAATATGCCTCCTCCCAAAATAGTAAGCCGATCGGGTTGCTTTTCCCCCGCGTCACCCATGCAGAGGCTACGTGAACCTCTGCGGCGCCTGCGTTAGCTGACACGAGCGTCGTCACCTCTTGTCGGCCACGCCTCGGTGGTCCTGCCCGTGTTCGCTTCGTTCATGCAGTGCGTACCAGGGTTGCTTTTGACCAGCGAGATTCCTTCCTTCTCCTAGAAGCTAGATATGACCCGGATCATAGTTGACCCGGCCACACCCGTTCCTGCATACAAGTTAAATTCTCCTATCCGACTTACTGCTTAAGTCGGTTGAGGCTCCGTTAGGTGGACATCCCCTGGTCCGGGTTACTCCGAGACTCGGCCTGCCTTGAGGTGACCCGGCCAGCGTCCGCTTTGGCCTTGCCGAACCTCGGCTAACTCGGCCTTTTATACCCCGGCGTGACCCTACCCGGGGGTATCCCCCAACATCGGTCAAGAGAATCTTTCAATATTTGGTTCATACCGCAAACTATGGTATTTGGTATCCTAGGGTCCCAACTTTCTCTCTTTGTGGATACACGGATTCGGATTGGGCTGGTGATAAGGATGATAGAAAATCAACCTCTGGGGCTTGCCAATTCCTTGGAAGGTCCTTGGTGTGTTGGTCTTCTAAGAAGCAAAATTGTATATCTCTCTCCACCGCCGAAGCCGAGTATGTGGCAGCTGCTAGTGCTTGTACACAATTGCTATGGATGAGGCAAACTTTAAAGGAATAAGGTGTCCATTGTGACAAAGTGCCTCTTCTATGTGACAATGAAAGTGCTATCAAGATTGCCTACAACCTAGCGGATCATACAAGGACAAAGCATATTGAGATTCGTCATCACTTCATTAGAGACCATGTTGCTCGAGGTGATTTTGAGCTATCTTATGTGTCAACCAAAGACCAACTTGCCGACATTTTCATGAAGCCACTTGATGAAGCAAGATTTTGCTACTTGAGGAATGAACTAAATATCATAGATTTAAGGAGCTTGACTTGATCACCTTGCATACTCACCTATGTCTTGACTATTGTTTGGTTTAGGTGTAGGCATGGAGATAGGGGAGTGTGGTCCTAATACATTGGACTATCCCTCCCCCCATAATGCCAACATTAAGAAATTCAATTCTCTTAATATCATTTAGTGATATGTGAGCTTCATTGATGAGTAGTGGCTATGAACCCAAGGATAATTCTTTGCGGTGTCATGCCACAAACTCTTACATGGTGGCCTTGGCCAACGCCCTCTTCATATTTGAAGAATTGGTTCTTGGTTTGTTTGATTTGGAACTTAATGTGTTATCTTCTTGAATATCTACGGTTTCTTGGTTCTTCATAGTACATCTTCTGAATCCCAGGCCTATTCTCATCTCTAAACATGCTCCTCTTGCCACACATTTGTCCACTTCTTGAATCTGGGGTTTTCTGGTCGTGGGGGACGGACTGTCCGCACTGAACCAACCGGAGTGTCCGGACAAGCCGAACTCTCTGCTTGATTCACTCTGGACACTGTGGCTGGGCCGGACACTCCAGTGAATTTCACCCAGACACTCCGGCCCTAGAGGTTTCGAACTTGTAAAAGGGGTCGGGGAGAAGTGGTCCTCCCCGACTTCCTCTTCTCCAGACCTTGCTGCCCCCACCTAGGAGCACCGCTGGGAGGGCTCCTCCACCCCGGATCCGGTTGTTGCCGCTGGCCATTCCCTCCCTTTGTCGTTCGGACCCGTTCCCCTCCGGTGAATGTCTCCATGGATATTGGTATTGTGCCCCTCCCCTTCTCCATCTCTAGGGTTTGCTCTAGATGAACTTTTCGGGGCAATGACTTGCCTAGATCCATGGATACATCATATTGCGCGGAATCCTAGTCCTTGTAGTAGTTCTAGTAGTCCCGATCTGCCCTGGTTGAATCCTCTCGAACTGCATGAATGTCCGGCCTGTACGCACCGGACTGTCCGGGCCAGGCGGAGTCTCCGGGGTGATTTTGCCGGACAGTCCGGGTGTTTTCAACCAGTACTGATCCTGCATTACTTTGGCTACTGCTATGTGCTTGCATCTCCTGGACAAATGTGCTTACCTGTATGCTATCCTTCTACTCTGATCTCACAGGTAGCTCTCGTCCTCGTCGGTCTAAGGCTGCTTAAAAGGCTCATCCTCGTAGGTTCCGTGATGAAGAGAGTGAAGGTCATATTGATCCTTCCATGGTTAGAAGGCTGCTCGTGACCGGGTGCAGCAAAGCAAGAAAAGGTTATAAAATTGAAAAGGGATGAATCCAAGCGCATGAAGTTTGAGGCATTGACCACACTGGCAGATTTGGGCACCGAGGAGTTTGTGGAGATGAGAATCCAGCGGTTCTATTCTCTGCCTCGCACCTCGAAGGATGATCACTTCTAGAGAAATGAACAAGCCCTACTCTTTTCTGAGGTGTTTTGTGCTTTTAGGACTCCTATGTTCCCCATGCAGTGGTTGGATCTTCAGAAGCTCCAAGCTCACAGGTACTTTGAGGACGCTGTTTGGGTGACTAAGAAAATGGGGCTACACACCATCTTTCAAGCAAAAGAAGACTACAATATTGAGTTGGTCTAGCGGTTCTATGCCACGGTGGTCTTTGGGGACACTACGGATATTCCCCTTGAGTGGATCTCTGGCACTACTAGGTATCGTTCCAGCATGGATGAGTTTGCACACATCCTTGGAGTGCCTTTCAATCCCAATGCTCACACTGGTCTCAGGATGCATGTACATGGTCAGACATATGACAAGAAGAGGTTAGCCCCAATCTACTCTCAGAATGGTGTGGTTGGCCAAACCACCAACATCAAGCTCATCTACAACATTCTGCTTCGCATGTTTCGCCACACACTCACTCCCAAGGCGGGCAACAAGGATGAGATGGGAGGCGCAGAAATCAATCTTATGGCCCATGCTCACTCAGTATATATTCATGGTCTAGACCATCCAGGTGATGCTATAGATGTCATGGATTTCATCTATCAGGACATGTACAAGTGCATCACCGATACATTGCAAATGTATTTTGATGTTCCATGCTTGGTTTTATCCACTTTCTTGTGTTTTGTCCACACTTTGGAGTACTTTTCATATGATTTCTTGGACTAACCTATTAACAAGAGCCACAGTGCCAGCTGCCTGTTTTCTGCTGTTTTTGGTTCCAAGAAAGTCAGAAAATGAATATTCTCGGAATTGGATGGGACAAAAGCCAAAGTGCCTATTTTCCGGAAGTCATCATATGCCAGAATACGAGACGGAGAAGAGATGGGGGCCAGCCACACCACCTGGCCACGCGGCCAGGCCTGGCCCGTGCCAGGGGTGGTCTGGCCGACCCTAGCACCCCCCTCGGCCTCTCCTTCCGCCTATAAGATGCCCTCGGGCCGAAAACCCTAAGTACCCAATCAAAAATCCATGAAATAGTCTGTAGCCGCCGTCGTCTCCATCCCTAGACCGGGAGGGATCTGAAGCTCTTCCCGGCACCCTGCCGGAGAGGGGAATTCACCCTGGAGGCCTTCTTCATCACCATGCAAGCCTCCGGTGTGATGCGTGAGTAGTTCATCCTTGGACTACGGATCCATGTAGTAGCTAGATGGCTGGTTCTCCTCCTTTGTGCTTTCATGTTTAGATCTTGTGAGCTCCGTTCATGATCTAGATCATCTATTTGTAATTCTGCATGTTGTGTTTGCGGGGATCCGATGGATATTGAGATGCTATTTCAGATTGATTATTGATTCTATCATGTCTTTGTTATTTGTGATCTTGCATGCTTTCCGTTGTTAGTAGCTATCTTGGCTAAGTAGATGCTAGCAACTCCAAGAGTTAGTATTTATGCTCGATTGTGGGTTCATGCCTCTAGTAATCTGGGGAAGTGACAGAAATCTCTAAGGTACTAGATGTGCTGTTGCTACTAGGGAGAAAACAACAATCCTTTGTTCATAGAACAATCATATTGTTTACATTACATGCAATTCGTAAAGCAATAATCTGTTGCTTGCAACTTAATACTGGAGGGGGTTCGGATGATAACCTGAAGGTGGATTATTAGTCATAGATGCAGTTGGATGGCGGTCTATGTATAATGTTGTAATGCCCAATCGAGTTCCAAAGGAGTCAAGATGATTAGTATATGCATGTATTGCTTTCTCGATGTTTGCAATTGCCCCGCTGTAATTTGTTCACCCAACATGTTATCTATCTTAAGGAGAGCCACCTCTAGTGAACTATGGATCCCGGTCCTTTTCCTTTACATACAATCTATAAACTGTTTACTGCTTTGTGTTTACTTTCTGCGAACTATTACTGCTTTCCATTTGATACGTTTAATCCTTTGTTTTCAGCAAAACCGGTGAGATTGACAACCTCATCGCAAGTTGGGGACAGAGTTTTGTGGTTGTGTTGTGCAGGTCTCCACGTTGCTACTAGCACCAGTAGTGCGCCCTGCCAAGGCTCAGCTAGCAACACCTTTGGGGTGTTTCCTTTCTCCTACTAGTTCGATTAAACCTTGGTTTCATAACTGAGGGAAACTTGCTGTTGTGCTCATCATACCTTCCTCTTGGGGTTCCCAACGAGCCCTACATCAACACTAAGCCATCAAGCATTTTTCTGGCGCCGTTGCCGAGGAGTCAAGGACATCTTCAATCTCTTTACTTTGTTATTTTTGTTTTGCTTAGTTTCTTTTTGTTTTGTTTTCTTGTTTTGTTATCAAAAACACAAAAAAATAGTTTTACTAGTTTGCTTTCTTTATCAAAAACACAAAAAAATTAAGTCTCCTTTAGTTGTTGCCTCTTTCTTAGGTCACCATGTTGATCCCTAAATTCACCCTGAAAGATCTTTCAATTGGTAGTGGTTCTATAATTGGGAAAGATAATATTGAAGAATTATTTAATCATGTTAGTAAACATGAGGATACTGAGGATAGATCCCTTGCAGAACTTGCTCCAAACTATGAGATTGCTGCAGCTTCTTTAATTCACATGTTATAAGTTAGGTTTGTTAACCTCAACCCCTTAATGCAAGTAATGTTTCTTAAGCTTAAAGAAATTGAGGACCCTGAAAAGAGGGATTTTATTCTAGAAATGTTGTTTAAGGAGTTCTATGATGGTGCCAAGGAAGCTAGGAAAGTCTTTGAACGTTTCAATATGCTAAGCTCATGTGTAGATGTTGTGGGTACACGAGAAAAGATGAACAAAACCGAACCTAATGGGGAGGAACCTAAGATACCAATACCCTTTAAACTAGTAGCAATGCATGAAGCCATAGAAAAGAATCTTGATTGGATCGTTCCTGAAAACCCTTTTGATGAAAATAGTGAACCTAAGAGCACTGAGAGAGGATCCTCTAGAACTTATTTGGATGAGATACCTTGCCTTGTTGAAGATATTTCTGGTCTTGATCTTAATTCTTCTTCATTTGGGAACACTTGATTCTTTTTCTTGCTTCTTATGCCTAACTTAAAGGCGTTAAAGAAAAGTACTTATTGGGAGATAACCCAAAAGTTTTAGATGAGTCTTGGAAGGTATTAATTCAGTAATAACCGCTCCTTATCCTTTTTATTTTCTTTTGTGCCAAGAGTAATCTCTAATGAGAGAGAAGTAATGATTGGGAAAGTTGCTGTCCCGAAACAGATTTCTATGCTTCACCGTAAAAATTCGTGTCAAATCTCTGTACGTCCTTTTGAGGCGTGAATTTTGTGCTTCTGCCCCAGGTTGTTATCTAACTTTCGTTAGTTCAACACTTTTTGATTTGAGCAACAGAAGGTCTTCGAAAAAATTCGTCTTTACCTGTTAGTCTGTTTTGACAGATTTGTGCCATTTTCTGCATTTGCTTCTTGTTGGTTCCTTTTTGAGTTTTTTTGGGGGAATTGAGCTTTTTGAGGGAAGTGCTACAGTAGCTAGTGTTCTAATGGAAGTTTATTTGGTGTTAGAACTGAACCTTAAGACTTATTTATCTTGAGTGCACTAATGTTGCTAATAATGATTGTGTGAAGTTTTGTATGAAGGAAAAATTTCAGGTGTATGGAAGGAATGAGTAATGAGATGAAGGATGGACTAAAGCTCAAGCTTGGGGATGCCACACGTGTCACCCCAAGAAATATCCAAGAAGTACAAGCGTCAAAGCTTGGGGATGCCCAAGGCATCCCCTTCTTCATCAATAAAAATCCCAGGTTTCTTCCAAACGCTTCATTTTTATTGTTTCATGCACAATTGTGTTTTTCTTGGAGCGTCTTCTTTTTCGTTTTCGTTTTGGTTTTTCGTTTGCTTTGGTTTGCTTATTTTTCTGAATAAATTTGTTGGACCCCGTCTTTCATACCTTGGTTTGCAAATAGTTTGGTTTAGTTTGGAAAAGTGTAGGAAAGTTCATGCTTATGAGGTAAAAAGAGCTTGTTTTTGACTGCGGCCTATGCTATGTCATGCCATGCTTGATACTGTTTTAGCTTTATGCTTAGTATTCTTTGCTGTAGCATGACTTGTTATAAACAATTGAGATTGCTTAATGTGCCTTGGATGAATCATGCGTTGTTTTAGACTATTAAAGCATAGTATAGTGGTATTCTCCTTTGATGCTTTATTTGGGTTGACTTGGCGCATGCTCACACCATGTTTTGACTATCTCAAGTCACCATAGCCTTTATGATCCTTTAGTTTTCAACTTGTAGTATCACTTTATGCTTTGATCAATGATGTTTTCTCGCTCTGCATGATTATGGTCATTATTGCTCTCTTAGTTTGCCGCTCCCAGTCTTTTGCTAGCCTCCACAACCAAGTATGAGTTCCACTCATGCATCCAACTCCCTAAACGAATTTATTCCAAAGAGTCCACCATACCTACCTATTATCTTATGCTATTCCAAGTATATTCATGCTTTTGTTTACCTTCCAAATTAAACTTGTTATGAGAAACTAGTGATTAAATCTCTCACGAACATGATGGCACACTTTACTTTTTCTTTCCCTTAATAAACTTGAACCATTGTGTCGTCTATGTTGTATATGCTTGCACTTATTTGTTGGGAATTAGCAGAACCATGCTTTCATGGGGAACGCTTTCAACATTGCACTTGGTACTTGTACCTAGTTGATATCATGCTCTTTTGTATATGGATGTCGTCGGTTTGAAATGAAAGGGGAGCTTGTAAGTCCATGGAGTTATGTATATGTGTTAGAGAAGCGATTGGGCCGCTGGTCTAATCCATGCTGACATGGTGGAAACCTGCAGCATAACCATAATGAGCTGTCTATGAAGCATTCTTCTTATAAAAAAAGAGTCCTATATTGAGAAAAAGAGAAACAAAGAGATTATGAAAAGACGAAAGAAAGAAAAAAGCACCATATTCCCATGGTAAATAAGAAGATTGCTGAGATGCTCGTTGTCTTCTTGCCTTGTCATTTTGATATGGGGATTCTTCCGTATCATCGGGCAAGGGATACCCTGGTGGCGGTTCTCTATGATACACATGTACTTACAATGACAAGAACTTACCGGTGACTAAACTTGAGTAGCATGAGGAGCGGCCCTCGTATACAAGGGACATGAGATTTCTAACTTATACTTCGTCAAGCATGTACACCATAGTTTGTTCACTTTAACCTTAATCACTTCAACATGCTTATGATAGGGGCAATGAGAGCTGAAAGCTATAAGTACCATAATTTTTGGAAGCTCTTTATGAGACTTGAATCCCTGCTTCCTTTTATGAAGGCCTTTCTTCCACCATTATATTGAGTCTCCACCTTCTACCTTTATGCACCTACTTTGAGAGCATAGTGGCCATTCTTAGTTCTATGTGCATTGTCCCAAGACTAGTTGATTGATGCATAACTTGATATTGCTTGTTTTCAACTACTTGTATCTAGTCACTCTTATGAACTTTGAAGGTTTCCTATGCATTTATATTTGCTACTCTATGAGGGACAAGTTGAATACTATTATGCTATGTTTTCTTTATGTGAAACAAAAAAACGTCTTGCAAAGCATTGTTATTCATGAATCTTTTGTTTGTGCCTTTTCATGTTGCATCATAGTTTCTTTGTCTTATTGCTACAACTTTGTGTTTCATGTTATGATTGAAGTACTATGATCCCATCTTTGAATGTTTTACAAATACTTTGATCAAGTCTTTGATGGTGCATGTCACCTAAAAATTATTCTTTCTTTTTATCACTTACCTACACGAGGACGAGAAGGAGTTAAGCTTGGGGATGTTGATACATTGCAAATGTATCTATAATTTTTGATGCTCCATGCTTGGTTTTGTCCACTTTCTTGTATTTTGTCCACAGTTTGGAGTACTTTTCATATGATTTCTTGGACTAACCTATTAACAAGAGCCATACTGCCAGCTACCTGTTTTCTACTATTTTTGGTTCTAGGAAAGTCAGAAAATGAATATTCTCAGAATTGGACGGGACAAAAGCCAAAGTGCCTATTTTTCGGAAGTCATCAGATGCCAGAATACGAGATGGAGAAGAGCTGGGGGCCGGCCACACCACCTGGCCACGCGGCGAGGCCTGGCCCGCGCTAGGGGGTGGTCTGGCCGACCCCAACACCCCCTCGGCCTCTCCTTCTGCCTATAAGATGCCCTCGGGATGAAAACCCTAAGTACCCGACCAAAAATCCACGAAAGAGTCTGTAGCCGCCGTCGTCTCCATCCCTAGACCGGGAGGGATCTGAAGATCTTCCCGGCACCCTGCCGGAGAGGGGAATTCACCCTGGAGGCCTTCTTCATCACCATGCAAGCCTCCGGTGTGATGCGTGAGTAGTTCATCCTTGGACTACGGATCCATGTAGTAGCTAGATGGCTGGTTCTCCTCCTTTGTGCTTTCATGTTTAGATCTTGTGAGCTCCGTTCATGATCAAGATCATCCATTTGTAATTCTGCATGTTATGTTTGCGGGGATCCGATGGATATTGAGATGCTAGTTCAGATTGATTATTGATTCTATCATGTCTTTGTTATTTGTGATCTTGCATGCTTTCCGTTGTTAGTAGCTATCTTGGCCAAGTGGATGCGAGCAACTCCAAGAGTTAGTATTTATGCTCGATAGTGGGTTCATGCCTCTGATAATCTGGGGAAGTGACATAAATCTCTAAGGTACTAGATGTGCTGTTGCTATTAGGGAGAAAACAACAATCCTTTGTTCATAGAACAATCGTATTGTTTACATTACACGCAATTCGTAAAGCAATAATCTGTTGCTTGCAACTTAATACTGGAGGGGGTCCGGATGATAAACTGAAGGTGGATTATTAGTCATAGATGTAGTTGTATGGCGATCTATGTATAATGTTGTAATGCCCAATCAAGTTCCAAAGGAGTCAAGATGATTAGTATGGCATTTATTGCTTTCTCGATGTTTGTCAATTGCCCCGCTGTAATTTGTTCACCCAGCATGTTATCTATCTTAAGGAGAGGCACCTCTAGTGAACTATGGATACCGGTCCTTTTCTTTTACATAAAATCTATAAACCGTTTACTGCTTTGTGTTTACTTTCTGCAAACTATTACTTCCTTCCATTCGATACGTTTAATCTTTTGTTTTCAGCAAAACCGTTGAGATTGACAACCTCGTCGCAAGTTGGGGACAGAGTTTTGTGGTTGTGTTGTGCAGGTCTCCACGTTGCTACTAGCACCGGTAGTGTGCCCTGCCAAGGTCAGCTAGCAACACCTTTGGGGTGTTTCCTTGCTCCTACTAGTTCGATTAAACCTTGGTTTCATAACTGAGGGAAACTTGCTGCTGTGCTCATCATACCTTCCTCTTGGGGTTCCCAACGAGCTCTACATCAACACTGAGCCATTAATCACTGAGAAGAAGTGTCCTCTGTTTGCTCCCTATGTGATGAAGCTCATTGCTGCTCAGGCTCTAGCAACTCCATTGCTCTACACTGATCTTGTTCCACGCCTTCCTGCCAAGCTACAAAGGAAGGCTTCCCCACCACCAAGGCACCTCATGGCTACCCCCTCTCAGGACATATTTGGGGATGATGAGATGGATGTAGATGCTTCTGACAGTGATGATGGGTCTGAGGAGGTACCGAAGGCTGTGGCCCATGGCCCTCGCATGAAGCATGTTAGCAACTCATATCGCTTCAACACCTCTAAGGAGCAAGTGCACAAGAAAGTGAAGAAGGCCTCCTGGTGGAAGAAGCTTCTCCTATGCCAGAACATTGACATTCGCCATGGACATTATGATGCCTACAAGGCTAATCGGAATGTCATGAAGGAACTCAAGCAGATCAACCAGCCCATGGATGTTGATCCTGCTCAGATGGCACTCTTTCCTATGATCACTGGAGTCAGGGACGTGTGTACTGGTCCATGTTTGAGGACGTGTCTTCTTCTTCTCGCCCTCATGGCCAGAGCTCTACTCAGGATGATCAGGATGATGAGGATGGCGATGAGGATGAGGAAGAGGATGAGGATGAGGATGCCACCGATGACGACTTCAGTGGCTAGAGTTGGTTTTGGGACATTTTATTTGTGCTTCTTTCCCTCTTTTGCATCTTGATGCCAAAGGGGGGAGAAGTAGCCCCTTTATTATGTTGCTACCAGGGATTTGCATGGGTACACGAGCTTCACGTTATTTTGATTTGCCTCTTTGAAGCTTCGTGTCTTTATCTTACTTGTTTGAGTACTATGTTGTGTTGAACTCCATTTTGTTCATTGTGACATGCTTACCCGGTGATGTTAATGACTATGTTATGCCTAGCTTATCGATCTAGTTGTTATTATATCATGTTATAACTTGTTAGCTACAAAATCTAGTGAGAATGTGATCCTAGGGTGTGTGATCTTGTATTCAACTGCAAAGTTAAAATTGGTCACACATCTAGGGGGCCTTACTATATTTTGTAAATCTCCTATTGTGAAAATTATTACCTATCCTATATGCAAATTCTTGGGTTATCATCAAACACCAAAACGGGGGAGATTGAAAGGGCATTTATGCCCTTCCTATTATTTTGATGTTTGTTGACAACACTTGGATAGGTTTAATATGCTGTTAAATGTTTCAGGAGATATCAGCTACTCAAGTGTTTTTTGCACTGAAGGAAAAGGGCTTCCTAGGATCATGTATGTGCAGGAACAAAGTCCCAGCTGGACTGTCCGGCTGATATGCGCCAGAGTGTCCGGCCAAGCCAGACTATCCAGTTGGATTCTGCTGGACTGTTCGGCCCTAGGGATTGGTCGACTTGCTCGGACGTTCTGTGTGCCATATCGGACACTACCCAGACACTGTCCGGACACTGGCCGAAGACTTTGCTAGGCCAGAGTGTTCGGTTGATGTTGCCTGGAGTGTCCGACTGGGCCAGACTGTCCGACCAGTATTTGCCGGACTGTTCGGGGTAAGTGGATCCCAATGGCTCTAATTCTAGAGGCCCTATATAAAGGCCCCTTCTTCTACCTTGGGAGCTGCTCATTCACCTCAAGAACAGCAGCACCATTTGAGCCACCAAATCCTCAAGATCTATTCACTCAACCATCCAAAGTCATTGATCTTTGGAGAATCGAAGGAGGAGGCCTTGATCTATAGCTTCACGAAGAGAGATATTCATTTCCCCCTCATTCACTTGAGGCCCCCTTAGTGTTTCATTGGAAACCCTAGCTTGTGATTTGTTTCTTACAAGCTTGTCTTTGATTGTTTGACAGCTTGCTTGTATTCGGGAGCCTCCAATTAGGTTGTGGATGTGTGCCTCGAACTTGTTGTAAAGGTGTCGGCTTCCACCTCGAAGGTTGTCGCTATAGTGGAAGAGGTTAATCAAACCCATTGGGGTGAGGTTCATCGGAGAACAAGGGAGGCCTCTTGAGGTGTTGGTGGTTTGAAACCACCCCCTTTCCAAACGTAGATGTACTTCCCCTCAAAAGGAAGGAACTACGGGAAACAAATCCTTGTGTCCCCACGTGCTCCACTTTGGTTACTTCTATCCTTTATTGCACTTTACTTATATAGTTCTTGCTTAGTGTATGTGCTAGATTAACATATAGGTAAATTCACCATATTTGTTTAATCTAGAGAATTTACCTTTTGTGTCTAACCCTAACTTGAAAATTAGTAAAATTTGAAGTTGCACCTATTCACCCCGCTCTAGGTGCCCATACGATCCTTTTAGAAGGTAGCCATGCAAAGATTTCCCAGTGCTCACGGAGGAACTCGATGAGCGCGCTTTCCTATGCAGGACCAAGGTTGGAGGCCACAAATGTTGTCTTCTTCGGGTCAGTGGGATGGATATGTACTTCTTTGGTGTCTTTGGCAGTGTCAAAGGCTTGGTCGGGATTGACACGTGTTACTGCGAGAGGTTCTGCTGTTATTGTCGTTTTGAGCTGCTCAAACTCGGTTGCCATCCCAAAAGATTCAGAAATTTTGTTGAATTCCCGATCGCAATTGTCAGAACATGTGAAGCTTCCCTTTACTGATATGATTCCTTTTGTTGTAGGCATCTTCATGACTAGGTATGCATAGTGCGGAACTACCATGAATCTTGCGAAAGTTGGGCGTCCCAGGATCGTGTGATACTATGGTGGCCAGTGCGTGACTTTGAACTCGAGGTTTTCCCGCCTGAAATTTTCTTTGGATCCAAACACAACATCAAGGAATATTTACCTAAAGGAATTTCGGCTTTACCTGGTACTATGCCATGGAAGGATGTTTCTGTTGGTGCCAAATTTGCCAAAGGGTAGTTCATTGCCCTAAGTTTTTTGGCGTAAACCAAGTTTATGCTGCTTCCCGCTGATGACTGCAAGTGCACAGATTGTTTGTAGCTAGTTTCGAAATAAAGATATCGATCCCATAGGGAGCATGAGTTTGAAGTCTAATAACTCTCTAAACTAAATACTGAAATAGTAATGCTAAATAACGTTCTAAGTAACAAGATAAAATGTGAGTTTTGTGTAAAAGATATTTTTGGGTTTTCAAATAAGAGAACAATAAGTAAACTAAAGCTGTAAGTAAACAAGAGCATGCAAGTATGATTACGAAATTCTGCAAGATGATAGAAAGAGTTCTCAGGGAGTAGTGGATCCACCACTAGTAATTATAAAGAGTGATCAAAATTATTATAATGAATAAGACCATTTATGATATGTGTGGGAGGAGATCCATATATGGACGAATAGCCAACAACCACTACACACATCATCCTCATAACCACATCAGGCAGCAATCGACATCAATCGAATTACTGCGCTATTAAGGGACTTTACCCCATAGGATGTATCCCATGGCATGGACAATGTTCCGTGAGTTCTGCTCGGTTCCCAACTTGATACGTAAGGAATGACAACATCTTTATAGTCACCGTAAGTGTTATCTTCCCTCTGTCTACCAACAAGTAGTTCCCTCCATCTAGTCCTCAGTGAGGCAAATATTGAGTGGCGTGCTTCACCCAACATCACACAGACACATAATGAACAATATCACATAATAATCTTTATCTCAATTCAATCTCATACTAGGGTCTCTCTATATCCCCAAGAACAAAGGAAACTACTCACACATGAAGGCTATCAACATCATGGATGGAATATGGATGAAGTATGATGATACAATTGAAGACAAGTGCAAATCCAAGATTCAATCTAGAATTACAACAAGTAACCAAAGGGGATCAATGATAGAGACGTTGTTGATGAAGATGATGATGTAGATTGATGTGGAGGACTTCAAGATCCTAGTACCTTCTCCTCTTATGTGATGGTGATGGTTTAGATCTGATTGGAGGCGGCTATGGCGATGGCACGGCGGCAGGGCTTCGCCGTGGTGGAGGATATGGCTTGGTGGCTCTCTCTTGGGTCCTCCCTTCTTTATATAGGCCTTGGGGGTGACCTAGGCACTAGTGGAGAACGGGCCTATAGTCCTGGTCCGTAAGGGCCTTTAGTCCCGGTTGCGGTACCGGGACTAGAGAGGCAGGACTAAAGGCCCATCCACTAGTCCCGGCCCGCTTACCAGCCGGGACCAATGGGTATCCACATGGCCGCCCCTGCGCGCGCTAGGTCCACCACCATTAGTCCCGGTTGATATTACAAACCGGGACTAGTGGTTCTCTGCCGCGATAGAGTTTTGGCCCCTTTCTCTACCGCGGTAGAGAATTCATTTTGTTTCTTTTTTTCGCTTTCAAAATAGATTTCTACGCTACCACATACCGTACACGTTACATGGACTAGAACATACAAATATATACATGATATTTACATGGAGAACCATTAGGATTGAGCGTACATAAATATATACATGATAGTTACATGGAGACATCACATTTACCGGGACTAGAGCCCGTCTATTCAATTACACGGTTGGGGGACCATCAGTAGCGCCTATTCACACTAAATTCTTAGGCGTCATCTATCATCTCTTTCATCAAGAATCCTGCCAGTTCTTCAGTAGTTCCTAGTACGCGTTGCTCTAGTAGGAGCTGATCCCGCATTCTATCGAACTATATATAAGAAAAGGAGATCAATATATTAATACCAATCATGATAACAAAAAGTGATGGTAATAAAAATAATGTTGTGAATGTATTTCTTACATCGTCTTTATAATTTTTGTGCTCAGTGGTAAACATGCGAATGAACTCGCAAACGTAGAATCCACATAGAGTCGTCCTGGGTGGCTGCCTAGCGCACTTTACGAGAATATAATTCAATCAAAATAATATTCTAGCATCATAATTGTATTGAAACTATAAAAGTAAAGAGATGTGTGTACTACTTACCAAGACCGGCTTAAACATCAGCTTCTCACTAAAGTGACCCGTAACCACACTCTTGAACTTGTTCCAAACCCTACCCAGTAAATAAAATGAATGAGTTATTTATTACGTGATATCTCAGGAAATCAACGAAAGAGACCGATGTAGCTCGAAAATTACCTCTAGAGCATGTCCTAGATGTCCCTAAACTGTTCCATGGGTCTTTTTAATGGGTCCATGACTTCAACTCTTCCCTTATCAAGTTGAATGTTTAGCAGAATCCTGTGGAATCTGCACACATGTTTATATATACATCAGTAACTCATCAATAACACTTAAATTGAGTAAGCAAAAGTGAATGTGTACACCAGAGTAAGACCCTCACTTGAAATTGTAAGGAAACAGTATGTGGTCACAGAAATTTTGCTCTGTTAGAAACCTTAGAAGGTTTTCCTCTGTCTCCTCGGGTTTATCCGTTAGCGTCTTTATATGTATTTTATCTGGGTCAATGACCCCAACACTAAAGAGTGACCTTCTTTTACATTCCTGGATCTTCATTCTGCACAATAATAGAGTACAAAAGGATATAATGAGGATAATTACATGCAATAAACTGAATAACTGAAAAATTGAACAACTTATATGTAGACAATGCATTCAACAACTTACAGACAATAGCAACTCATGATAGATTTGTCGAGGGCGTCAAAAGTGTATAATTGGAAGAGTTCTGGAAACTCAACATGGACCTCTTCTTCTCGGAAGTAGTAGTCATGTGGTACTTTCGCCACGATCATTATTCTCTCCTCCTTTGCGGCTTTCAAGTACCAGTTATGTAAAGTCCGCATTTGTGTTGGCAGTTGTTGCAACCTCTCTAGGGTGACCAACGGCATCCCTGGGACATATTGGGGGACTACATCAGCCTTGGGTAACTTGTCGTCCTGCGAACCTAGCAGTTCCTCAGCAGTCACATTCATAGCTCCCGCAAGCGCCACAGCTTCTTCCATATCCTGCTGGGGAATGTCATAGGATGCCACCCTGAGGGGTGGGATCGATTTGTTTACCTGTTCCTTGAGCTGGGGGATGTCCTTTCTTTTTCCGGTTTCACTTTGAATTGATGATTTGCTCCCGCTTGCACTTTTACTTGATTTGTTCTTCTTCACTTCCTTTTGAAGCATGCATAGATAGTCATCTGGCTTATGGTGCAAGTCATATTGCGATTTTGTGTTCAGAAAACCAAGTGCATATGCTTTCTGCTTCTCGGTGTATACCGAGGCGGGATCAGGTTTCTTCTTTTGAAGCTGCGCAACACATTCGGCCTTTGCGATCGCTACGTTTTCCTCTTCGGTACGATCGTAAGGCGTGATGGGAAGATTCTTATGACATACTCTTGGGAGGGGCGACATTTGTTGTTTTGGGCTGCTGTGTCATTTAGTACTCATCGACGGAGCATGATTCCGCTTATTGTCCTTAGCGGGCGGCAAAGACGGCTGACCCTGCGCGGAGATCGAGATGGACCTGAGCAGTGGTGTTCATAGTCATGGGGTGGGCTTCTTGGAGGTGATGGAGGTGAAGGTGACATGCGAAGACTCGGAGGCAGTGTTGGCCTTGGCGCTGAGCCTGGAAGCTTGATGTTGTTCTTATCCCATAGAATGATACCACCCAATACTTCTCCGAGTGTCCTCTCACCTTCAGGTCCAGGAAAATCAAGCTCCATTGAGTCCCACCCCGTTGCGATTTCATCCACCCCGACTTTAGCATAGCTAGCTAGAATCTCACGGCCATGCCAGTGTGCGTCAGGTGGACAAGGTAAAGCACATCCGACCGCCACCTTGATGGATAGGTTCTTCACCTTCTGATGGAGCTCACAAGATGTATGCTCCTTGATTCCATCCACGTGGTAGCCGAGACCATCATCTACCATTCGTGCATTGTCAGACGGGACCTCCGATTCAGCCACACTACTTCTCCGCTGAGACGGGGCGGCGGTAATATCGAGTGCAGGATCTTGCAAGAGCGCTACTCCTCGAAGTTCGTCAATCTGTTGCTGATGAATTCGAAGTGTTCCTAGCAACTCGATGAACCTGTATCCATCCTCCTCCTGTTGTCGCCTCTTTGCTCTCTCTCGGCTCCTATAACTATCTCTGTCTTTGGGAAACCCCATCTCCCAAGTATAACTAGGGCCAAGGCCTCGTACTCGTCCTCTGTGTTCTTTATTCCCAAGGGCCTTTGTCAGCAAGTCATTCTCTCTATCGGGATAGAAATTTGTTGTCCCCTATTTGATTTCCTTCACCACTCTCTGCCATATCTCCCGGGGTATCCTAATCCCGTCACTTCAAATAAGGTCCCCTATATTTTCGTCATACTCACTCCCATGCCCAAGGAACCAATTTCTTGCCCTCAAATCCCATTCTTCGTGTATTGGTTCTGGAGTGATCCCTTTAGCGAGCAACTCATTCTCTATAGCATCCCACTTTGGCATGGCAGTCGCGTAGCCCCTGGCCCCAGGTGATGGTGATATTTCTTCTTCGCAGCATTTAAAATTTGTTTCTTTCCGACTTTTCCTTAGAAGCTTCTGACTCCTTGTACTTCACAAATGCATCCCAGTTAGCCTGCTACTTCGTTAGATAGGATTCAAATTTAGGAGGAGTCTTCTTCTTCTGATACTTTTGCCATAATGATTTCTTCCAGTTCTTGAATAGTTCGGCCATCTTCGTAAGAGTCCACTGTTTGACTTTCTTCCTCAATGCAGTTGTGTCGGCTTCATCCTCAAATTCTGGCAGGGTGAAATGTGTCATGAGGTCATTCCAAAGACCCTCTTTGTACCCGTCGGCGACATACTCACCCTCTCCGCCCCTTTTGTCCTATTCCACTCTCGAATGGTGATCGGGATGCGATCCCTAACCATAACTCCGCATTGTTGTACAAAAACACTTTTATCCTTTTCGGGTTCCACTGGTTCACCCCGTGGTGATACCCGCGTAATTGTATAATGCGTAGATGCGTCCAACGTTTTGGCCGAGCCTCGTTTGGAATATTTTTGGCTCGATGTGGAGGCCTAAGAGAAGAAACATTCGTCAATTTATATATATACAACTCAATTAATGCATCTAGTCATCACCGGACTTCATATATATACCTCGCCGAACTTAGTTAAGGGTCCACCGGAGGCGTCGGCTTCTCCATCATCGGAGGCGTCAGCTTCTCCATCAACGGATACGTCGGCTTCTCCCTGGTCATTTCGGTCGACCTCCACACCCTCACCGGAGGGGTTCAGATACATCGACGGAGATTCAGGTGGATGAACATGGGGGGCGCCATTGATCATATTCTCAAGGATTTCTTCTTGTTCCAGGTCTCTGCGGATTTGACTAGGTGGATCCATTGTTTTCTGCAAAAATGCACACAATATAAAATAATACTAAATAATAATATGTACACCTAATTTGCTACAATAAAACTAAGCAAAAGCAAAATTCTAGTGCACCCTACCATCCTAACCCTAAGTCCGGTCGCCCGCCAGCACCACCACCCTAATCCTAAGTCCGGGTGGCCCGCGAGCACCAACACTCTAACCCTAAGTCCAGGCGGCCCGCGAGCACTACCACCCTAACCCTAAGTCCGGGGGCCCGCGAGCACCACCACCCTAACCCTAAGTCCAGGGGCCCGCGAGCAATACCACCCTAACCCTAAGTCCGTGTGCCCGCGAGCACTACCACCCTAACCCTAAGTCCAGGGGTCTGCGAGCACCACCACCCTAACCCTAAGTCTGGGGGCCCGCGCGCACTACCACCCTAACCCTAAGTCCGGGGGCCCGCGAGCACTACCACCCTAACCCTAAGTCCGGGGGTCCGCGAGCACCACCACCCTAACCCTAAGTCCCGGGGCCCGCGAGCACTACCACCCTAACCCTAAGTTCGGGTGCCCGCAAGCACTACCACCCTAACCCTAAGGCTGGGGGTCCGCGAGCACCACCACCCTAACCGTAAGTCCCGGGGCCCGCGAGCACTACCACCCTAACCCTACGTCCGGGTGCCCGCGAGCACTACCACCCTAACCCTAAGTCCGGGGGTCCGCGAGCACCACCACCCTAACCCTAAGTCCCGGGGCTCGCGCGCACTACCACCCTAACCCTAAGTCTGGGGGCCCCCGAGCACTACCACCCTAACCCTAAGTCCGGGGGCCCGCGAGCATCACCACCCTAACCCTAAGTCTAGGGCCCGCGAGCACCACCACCCTAACCCTAAGTCCGGGGGCCAGCGAGCGATACCACCCTAACCCTAAGTCCGGGGGCCCGCGAGCACCACCACCCTAACCCTAAGTCCGGGGGCCCGCGAGCACTACTGGACTTAGGGTAGTTATTTCTTAAGCTTATCTTTATTTAGCACTAATGCTTGTATGTCTCAATCGACACTATAATACTACATACTATATAATCTACTACTATATATAATATTGCACTATCTATACTATACCTATATACTCTATTACTATACACAAACATATATATATACTATATCTATATACTAGTAATAAATATTAATATATAAAAAAGATACAAGAAATAAAAAACATATATATATATACTATATCTATATGATCTATTACTATTATATGCAAACATATTTATATATACTATATCTATATATACTTGCAATAATTATTAACATATAAAAATACACGAAATAAAAAAACATATGACAGGGATCCCAAATTGCTCTATTACTATATATACACAAACATATATATATATATACTAGTAATAATTCTTAATTAACATATAAAACATACAACAAATTAAAAAAAAAATAGTCGAGCCGGGGTGTGGGTGCCGCTCGAGCTCGCCGGCCGGGGACGGCGTGGACGGACAGAGGCAGCGGCGCGGTAGGGGGGCTCCGCTCAGGCTTGCCGGGGCCAGGGATAGAGAGGCAGCAGCGCGCGCTAGAGGGAGGGAGTTTATTACCTCCCCGACAGCGGGGCGGACATGCGTGCGTCTGGATAGGCGGCGGCGCGGCTGCGCGGACGGGCGGAGAGGCGGCGTTAGCTCCACATTTTGACAGCCTGGCGGCGTGTGCTAGCTCCTCGCGATGTGCTCCTGTCGATGGATTCGACCGGGGAAGAAGCGGCACAATAAATACCCCCCACCCTTTAGTCCCGGTACGTGGCACAAACCGAGACTAAAGGGGGGTCTTTAGTCCCAGTTCTAGCCATGCACCGGGACTAAAGGCTTTGGTTGCCTTTTCGCCTGCAGAGCCTTTAGTCCCGGCTGGTGTTCTGGGCCGGGACTAAAGGCCCAAATTTGCGCGCACTGGGCCTATGTTGGCGTCTATTTTTTCAAATATTTCAATTTGTAAATATTATATTTTTTAAACATTTGAATTATATAGTTTTTGTTATGAATTTGAGAAAATTTTCAACATGAAAAGTTCTTGAATTTAAATAAGTAATCCAAATATATTTTCTTTTTTATAAAATAATTATTCTAAATAGTCAAACTATTAACCATTTTTCCATTTTCAATTTAAAAATGCATTAACTATTATATTTTTGCATATTTTTAAATCTCACAAAACTTTTAACATAAAAAATGCGTGAATTTTAATAAGTAATCCAAATCTATTTTTTTTTATAAAATAATTATTCTAACTAGTCAAACTATATATTAACCATTTTGGCATTTTGAATTTAAAAATACATTAACTATTATATTTTGCATATTTTTGAATCTCACTAAACTTTTAACATATAAAATGCTTGAATTTGAATAAGTAATCCAAATCTATTTTCTTTTTTATAAAATAATTATGCTAACTAGTCAAACTATTAACTGTTTTGCCATTTTCAATTTAAAAATGCATTAACTATTATATTTTACTGAAATCTCTGTTTCGGGTTTAGGGTTTAGGGTTGAGAGTTTAGGGTTAGGGTTTAGGGTGTTTGGTTAGGGTTAGGGTTTAGGGTTTACGGTTTAACTATTATATATTTGGGGCCTTTAATCCCGGTTGGAGTCAATAACCGGGACTTAATATATTTCCCGCCCTTCTTAGAGTCGTCAAGCCATGCGTCATGCTTTCCCGCTAGTTCCCTCTGCTTCCCGCCATATTTTCCCGCCTTTTCCCTCTATATCTCGGCCGACCACGGTGACCATCCACACATCCACATCTTCCCCTCTCACAGCAATGGACACCGCATACTGGGTCATTCTAACCCTAGAGGAGACTGAGGCGCTGTGGGCCTCTAGCTACCCATCCCTGCCAGGCTACCGGCTGCCCGCTGACTAGAAGCTGAGCGCTGGAGGAGTTCCGGTCCCTCCTGTGCCTCAAGGTTCCACCCGCCAGGTGTCCATCATGAACCACTTCTACCTCGAGCTCACGCAAGAGCAGCGGATGGATCCCCGTTGGGATCCCGACAACTATGACACCTGGAATGCCTTCTTCGCTAACCAGCAGGAAAGGAAGCTCGCCAGGTACGAGGGTGACGGCCCACCCCCATTGAAACACAACAAGGTTGGTCGCCGCCTGTGGTGGGCAAACCGGACTATCATCGGTGTGATGTGCTACATTGCCCAGGGAGATCATCCTCGCCTGCGGTGCCCATACTTTGACCCTCCACAGAGCCACAAGAAGGGTGGGGATGGTGAAGGTCACGGGCTACGCAACATCCTCGCGCGTCATGAATCCAAGATGGAGTGGCAAATATCCCTGGAATATTCCATGGCTAGGCTTAGGATCCAGCGGCGTGCGCCTAGCGATGACGATGACGATGATGACAAAGATGAAGACGACCCTGAAGTTATGTACTATAGGGCTAGATATGAGTATGACTAAAGGGGGACTTTAGTCCTGATTTCTTAGTCCCAGTTTTTTAATAATAATAAATGTCTTGAGTGTTAGTCCCGGATTGTGGCTGGACCGGCAGGACTAAAGGGGGGACTTAAGTCCCCATTCCATAGTCCCGGTTAGAAACCGGGACTAATGAATCATTTCCTACTAGTGTTGGTCTCTCTACAACTTTCCTGAACTATGAAGATGTTCTATTCTTGTGACGAGGAGCTAACTAATTTCACATATTAGGGAGTACATCTATGGCCAACTTGTTGGAGATGCCGAAGGACTGGGCTCCGACAGCATCTCCCTCAAGTTGGCCGTAGTGTTGTCCCTGCTCTTGTAGTTCATAACTTCTCTACCTAGATCAATATGTCGTGGAGTTAACTAATTTCACATATTAGGGAGTACCTCTATGGCCAGCTTCAGAGAGATGCCGGAGGACTAGGCTCCGGCGGCATCTCCCTGAAGCTGGTCGTAGTGTGTTGTCCCTGCTCTTTCACACCATCTTGTTCGTAGTTCATAACTTCACAAGGATGCCTATTTATATATTAAAACAGCACAACATAGTATCGACACTCACCCCTGTCATAGTGTCGACACTCACCCCTTAAGTCCCGGTTGGTTTGTTCAACCGGGACTAAAGATGAATCTTTAGTCCTGGTTGGAAACACCAACCGAGGGTAAACATATTTCCCGCCATGTTTTCCCGCCACGTTTTCCCGCCATATGTTTTTCCCGCCATGTTTTCCCGGCATATGTTTTTCCCGCCATGTTTTCCCGCCCTTTCCCTCTATATATAGGTCGCCGCCTGCCACACATCCACACATTCCCTGCCACACATCCACACATTTCCCGCCGCATACTTTAGGATGCCCCCACGTGTTCGTCCACGACTCGGAGGCAATGACGGCGGAGTACTGGGCTCCATCGGGCATGTCCGAGACTAGGCTCCGTCGGGCTGGCACTGGGAGGTGCTACCTTTTGGGACGCGTAGCCTGGTGAGGAATCCGGGTCCCGTCGTCGACACGGAGCTTCTTTGGTGGCGGTCGCATGGTCCAGGTGCGGTGCAGAGGGAGCCGGCCCCCGAGGAGGTGGTACAGAGATGTGTCAGGGAGGAGGATGACCACCGATATATGTATATGTTGGAGGTCAGGTTTTCCAATACCGAGCTATGCTCTTGTGATGGTTCCTTCTCTTTGGTTGACCACCTCCCACGACTCAGAATCCGGTCTTTGACGTCCAGTTTGATTGAGAAAGATGCATTACATGAAAGGGGGCCTTATATCTCAAATTAAAGTTTTAATACATTACATAGATTTATGTCTCAAATAAAAGGTTTAATACATTATTACACATCACTAACATCTAGTGTTGTGGTTTTCTTCTGCACCGTAGCCATGGAGAATCTTCCTCATTTAACATGATGCTTGGGTCAGTTTTCACTTTGAATGGCAGAATTTCATGAAACTTATTGTAATCTTTTGACATGTCTATCTTTCCATCCACTCCCACGATGTTTCTTTTCCCTGAAAGAACTATGTGGCGCTTTGGCTCATCGTATTCTGTATTCTTTTGCTTATCTTTCCTTTTTCTCGGTTTGGTAGACATGTCCTTCACATAGAAAACCTGAGCCACATCATTGGCTAGGACGAATCGTTCATCCATGTACACAAGATTGTTGAGATCCACTATTGTCATGCTGTATTTTTGGTCTACATGTACCCCTCCTCCTGTCAGCTTGACCCATTTGCACCAAAACAAAGAGACCTTAAAGTAGGTCCATAGTCAAGTTCCCATATCTCCTCTAGTACCCATAATATGTGTCCTTCTGCCCATTATCATCTGTTGCATCAAATCGGACAACACTGTTTTGGTTGGTGCACTTTTTATCTTGGGCAATCGTGTAAAATGTATTCCCATTTATCTCGTACCCTTGGAAAGTACATATAGTCGAACATGGTAACCTGTCCAATGAGTACAACTGATCTCCAATAGTGGTGTTATTCATGAGATGTGTCTGCAACCAACTGCCGAAATTCTTCTTGTGTTCCCCTTTAATCAAGGAGTCAGTCTTCCCCGGGTTTTTGGAGCGTAGAATATTCTTGTGTTTCTCAATATACGGCTACACCACAGTGGAATTGTGTAGAACTATGTAGTGTACTTGAGTGAAAGAATGCCCGTCCCTACATACCATTTATTTCCTTCCTAGTGTGCCTTTTCCATTCATCATCCCCTCATACCGAGATTCATGAACACCAATCGGCTTAAGGTAAGGAAGAAAGTCAACACAAAACTCAATGACCTCCTCTGTTCCATAGCCCTTGGAGATGCTTCCTTCTAGCCTAGCACGGTTATGAACATATCTCCTTAAGACTCACATGAACCTCTCGAAGGGGAACATATTGTGTAGAAACACGGGACCGAGAATTCTAATCACTTCGACTAGGTGAACTAGGAGGTGCGTCATAATATTGAAGAAGGATGGCGAGAACAACAACTCGAAGCTGACCAGACATTGGACCACATCAGTTTGTAACCCTGATAGACTTTCTTGATCGATTACCTTCTAAGAAATTGCATTGAGGAATGCACATACCTTCACAATGGCTAGTCAAACATTTTCTGGTAGAATTCCCCTCAATGCAACCGGAAGCAATTGCGTCTTAAGCACGTGGCAGTCATAAGACTTTAGGTTTTGAAAAAAAATTCTCTTTCATATTTACTATTCCCTTTATATTCGACGAGAAGCCAGACGGGACCTTGATACTGAAAAGGACTTCAAAAAATGATTTCCTTATCTTCTTTGGTAAGAGCGTAGCTGGTAAGCCCTTGAAACTGCCATGGATGCTTGTTGTCTCGTCCTTTGTGATGCTGTTGGTCCTCCTGTACTGCTTGGGTATCTTTTGACTTCCCATACAAGCCCAGGAAGCCTAGAATATTCACGCAAAGATTCTTCGTCAGGTGCATCACGTCGATTGCAGAGCGGACCTCATGCACTTTCCAATAGGGTAGCTCCCAAAATATAGATTTCTTCTTCCACATGGGTGCGTGTCCGTCGGCGTCTTTCGGAACAGGTTGTCCTCCAGTACCCTTTCCAAAGATTACATCCAAATCCTTGACCATACCAAATACATTAGTACCAGTACGGGGGACAGGCTTTGTCCAGGTTTCTCCCTTGCCATTGAAATGCTTGCCTTTCTTCCTTAAGTGATGACTTGGCGGGAGAAAAGGATGATTGTACAGGTACACATTATTCCTACATTTATCCAGATATATACTTTCAGTCTCATCTAAACAGTGCGTGCATGCATTGTATCCTTTGTTCGTCTGTCCCGAAATGTTACTAAGAGTAGGCCAATTATTGATGGTTACGAATAGCAACGCTTGTAGGTCAAATTCCTGTTGTTTGTGCTCCCCAAAAGAATTCATGACATCGGTACTTAGACCAAACCATGAGTTCCTTGCATCACCAGCAAAGTCCGAGAAGACTCTCTCGATTTTTCTCCACTGCCGACCATCAGCAGGGTGCCTCAACTTCTTGTCTTTCTTACGGTCTTCCATGTGCCATCGCAACAACTTTGCATGCTCTTTGTTTCTGAACAAACGTTTCAACCGTGGTATTATAGGAGCATACCACATCACCTTGGCAGGAACCCTCTTCTTGGGTTGCTTGCCCTCAACATCGCCAGGGTCATCTTTTCTGATCTTATAACGCAATGCAGTGCAGACCGGTCATTTATCCATATTCTCATACTTGTCACCGCGATAGAGGATGCAGTCATTAGGGCATGCATGTATCTTCTGCACATCTAATCCTAGAGGGCAGACAACCTTCTTTGCTTTGTACGTACTGGAGGGCAATTCGTTATTTCTTGGAAGAAGCTTCTTCATTATTACCAGCAACTTTTCAAATCCCGAGTCAGTCACACCGGTCTCAGCCTTCCACTTCAGCAATTCTAGTGTGCTACCCGGCTTCTTTTGGCCATCTTCACAAGTTGGGTACAACAATTTGTTGTGGTCCTGTAACATCTTCTAGAACTGCAACCTCTCCTTTTCTGTGTCACAGTCTCGCTTTGCATTAGAAATGACCCGACCAAGATCATCAGTGGGCTCATCTTGTTCCCATTCTTCTTCATTATCTTCCATTGTGGTATCAGCGTATTCAGGAAACATAGATCGGTAGTTGTCATCATCGTTCTCTTCTTCATCGCCGTCCTCCATCATAACACCTCTTTCTCCGTGCTTGGTCCAAACATTATAGCCGACCATGAAGCCAGACCGAAGCAGGTGGCTCTGAATGACTCTCGAGGAAGTGTGAGCCTGCTCATTCCGACATTCAACACATGGACAACACATAAAACGATCTCGCCGCTTGTTCGCCTTGGCCACAACGCAAAAAGAACACATGCCTTCTCCATAAGCGTTAGAGCGTCGGTCACCGTACATCCATGGATGACTCATCTGCATCATACAACCATATATATCAGACACAATCACGATGATAAAATTACTACCGTGCAGTCTAAGCGAGAAAATACTTGCTAACCTTTTAGGACATCTGGAAACAAAGATGAGAAAACTTAAGTGTGGCTCTGGCACCTCATATCATGTTTTGTCTTGTGTGAACTCAAGTGGCATCGTACTAACAGGCATTTCACCGAACACCTCTAGTGCATATGAAGAAAAAAAATTAGCACAAAGTTATACCCACCTCACATAGGAAAAAAGGAGATAGTGGAGGGCTGGGTGCAGTATATATAGGGCCAGACTATTAGTCTCGGTTTGAGACACAAACCGGGACTAATAGTTCTGCCAGGATCAAGCGGGCGTGCCCAGACCCATTAGTCCCGGTTTGTATCTCAAACCGGGACTAATGGTACCTTACGAGCCAGGACAAAGGACATCGGTGTCCTTGGGCCGTTCGGTTCGGACCATTAGTCCCGGCCCCAGCCACGGCCGGGACTAGTGGCCTGAACCAAAGGCCCATTTTCTACAAGTGAGGGTTCCCCCAATACCGTCATATGACTTAGGGAAGGTTCTGGAGCTTTTCAAGGGGGAAATCTCGTCGTTTGTGACCTTTTTGGCAACTATACGGGCGGAGCTATACGACCAGAAAATAGCTTCGGCCGTATAGTTGCTCGTCAAACCGTTTGTACCATTTAATATTTTGGTCGCCATTTCTTCATACGAACTCTGTTTTGGGTGTTCTTGGGCTCGTTGAGTTCGTATCATCAAGAGCTACAACCCTGTGGTCTTGGATCTTTATTTTGAGAAGTTGGAAAAATTCACTTTTCCAACACCTCAAATGGCTAAGTCTGGTCCCTGCAACTCCTCCATACTATGCTCTCTTTGTTCCTTTTGCCTTTTTTATCCATAATCATCATCAACTACACACATGTCATTGACAAGTGATAAAATTCTACCTAAACTACTAAATGTGCAAAGCTCATATGAAAGTTAATGAGAACTAGAAGTCATGCATATAGGGCATAGCTATAGCTGAAAGAAACATGATATGAGAGATAAATGGCTCATTTTATATGGCTAACAGAGGTTGTATTTCACAGCCATCAACTTCCCCAAGCTAGACCATGCTCGTCCTCGAGCAGGAATGGTCGATAATAAATTAATGGTTGTAAAATAGCTTATCATTGGAAATCAATGCCTTGCATCCTTATTTCTTCTACAAGATTGAAGATAGAAAACATGTATTCATACAAGGCAACACAAGCTCAGTTATAAAGACCACTAAAGATACATCAGAACTTATATGCTCCATGTCAACAGTGAATCTACTTGCAGACAAACTTGTGATCCTCTTATTGCACCTTTTGTATAACTTTTCATATCATTATTTTTTATGAGGCAGAACTTAGTCACAAATAGATGTCAAGCATAAATAGGAATAAAGCTACCCAATCATGTCATCTAGTTAAGGCTCTCAAGTGCAAACATGAGTTATTGAGCTTTCAGAAAGTTCATCTCTTAGTAACAAGATTTATGCCAAAAGGAAATGCGAGAGCATGTCAAAAGAAGCATAGAATTAGAGTGTCTCATTTGGTGATCCACATCAATGAATCATGGCTATCAAACACTCATTTTCTATTCTTTGTCTTTCTAAAATTTTAGTTCATTAGTAATGAGATCATGCCAAAACTTAGTGTGTTTAATCAGACTGTGTAGGCTAAGAATGGATACTCATGACCATTACCAAGGTTTCCCTTTTCGGTATAATGATTTCTCATAACGGCCAGAGGAGTATCCCCTCTTTCGCTTTGAACGCAGGCCCATGAGAATACTAATGCATACCCAAATATAGCATTTATGCTACATATGTTGGGCAACTCATAGCCAAACTCCAAGAGTTTCCTCTTTTCGGACTATTCAAAGGCTAGCGGAGTTGTTAGCATCCCATGTTATGCGACAGTGGTGCAGACACGCATAAAGCAATATCATACTTGAACCAACAAGTCAAGAATCGGCATGCATCTCAATTACTGCTAAATATTAGTTTCTTCGAACAAATCCTTTCAAAGAGTACTATCAATTCGATCATTACATCTATGGTGTTGAGTATCTTTAAGGCTAAACTCTTAAGACAAGTAAACAACACCTTATTTAGCATAGAACTCAAAACTTCGAAATATCATTTCCAATTGACAACTCCTTCCATAAGAAAACTATCAAGTCTATTGTTTTGACATTATGGGGTCGAGCATAACCTATCCATTTAAGACAAAGCTATTTAGTGACAACCAACAAATTTCAAAAGATATTGATCAAGTATTCATTCTTTCCAAGTATAGAGATTGTGGCAATGTTTTCTAGAGGATCACAAATAGTGTCACAAGCTTGATAATCAATTTGGCAAGATGCATATAAGCTCTAAGTCAACTCCTATGGTGCCTATCATGAGCAAGTGTATCCCCATATGAATACAGAACTAAACTCATTTAAGCAAGCATTCAAAAACAGCGGGATACACGATTACATTAAACCTTCATCGAATACGAACATTGCACAAGACTCTACAGATGCAGAAGTAACCTCCCCAAGCTTAGAACTTTGCAAGAACCAAACTTGAGTATATCACCAAAAGAAAAGAGAAAATATAGTTTCCAAAAGAAAGTTTGATAAGTGGTTACCTCCCCAAGCTTAGTTCAAAACAAGGGTGACACACTTTACCGTTGAGGTACAAGTAACCTCTCTTTTGATGGACAAAGAAACTTTGCTTCAACATGTATTTTTTTATATGTCCCGGTATGCCTTCGTTGAGGACCAGCTTAAAACCTAAAAAGAAAACAAAATATTTTTGTGTTTCTGAAGACACGGGTTTTAGCTCATAAGTGATAAAAATACAAGTCCCACTGAGTCGGTTCATCAACCTAAGCACCACGCTTAAGTCAACAAACTAATTCTAGAAGATGCCTCTGCTAGATTGTGATGAGGTGCAAGTGAAACATGATACAAGACACGAGTGTGCAACCCCTATGCGCTTATTAAAAGAGGTTCGGGTTGGAAGGTTTTACTAGACACTGATTGTCGAAGCGTTGAATTGAAGCAACCAAGTGGCTCATGTAAGTGTTTGCACGGTCAGCACTACCGTACACGTCGTCACACAAGGTTTGAGTCCCTGTGAAAATAACACACAAAATAAAATGCATTGGTTTGGTATACAAACATAGTTCGTTTACCCCACCGATAAAAGGAAAGTAAAAAGAAAACATGAACTTCTATAGAGAATTACAGTCTAGGAGGTTTCTGAGGTAGAATTTTATTGCTTATTTGAGCAATGGTTACCTTCCAGTTGGCGGTTGAGGGGTTTTCCCAACTATACGGGCGCAACTATACGGTCCAACCAAAAAGGTTCTGCCGTATAGTTGGTCGTTAAACTTTCTGTACCTTGGAAAATAAAATATACAAAGGTATCGATATCTATACGACCGAAACTATACGACTGAATTTTTTATTGCCGCCATATAGTTGGTCGTTAAAGTGTCAGTACATTGGAAAAGAATTTTTACGGAGGCATCGATATCTATACGACCGGAGCTATACGACCGGAATTTTTATTCCTGTCGTATAGTTGGTCATTAAACTCTCAGTACATATGAAAGAAAAATTGTCGATGGCAAAGATATCTATATGACTGGTACGATACGGCCGGAATTTTAATTCCCGCTGTATAGTTGATCGTTAAACTGTCTGTATGCATCAAAAAAAATTCTATTTCTTCAAGAATTCTTTCTTAACCTAAAACTTAGTGAAACACCATGTTTTGACAGTAAAATAAAAACTTTAATTTTCAACCAACAATAGCATGTATAAAACGAGATTTAAGTACAACTGAGTTATGCAACACATAGTAACAATAAATTATACCTTTTGAAAAGTACTACAAGATAACTCTAATAGCAAATCATGCAAGAATAAAAATGCCAATGCAACATGAATGCATGAAGACTCAAGACACAAAACTAAGAAAGACACCTAATGACTTCTGGGTTGTCTGCCGGGAAGCGCTTTCTTATAACCAAGTAGCCAGGCTATTCTCCATTATTATTTCAATAGATAGGAGCCATAGAATTATTTATTCTTACCTCCAAAAGAGGTTTGGAGCACTTACTATTATAGCCTGGTCGAAGTCTCACCCGCTTATGGTGCATCAGAGTCTTGTAGATAAATGTGTTATTGCTCACAAATGATGATTGATGATCCATGTGTGGTGAGCATACCTCCCTAGATAGCTTCAACAAAAGGATTAGATATTTAAATGTAAAGTCAAACATTTTACCTTTGATAGTATCATCGGGATATAATTCATAGTACTCTTCTTGGGCTACACTATCACGAGGAAACACTTCATAATACTCATCTTTAGCAGCAGGGAAAAATTCAAAAGTGTCTCTATTCTCTATTTCATCACCCTTGATAACAATTCCATTAGTTCTAGAGTTATCAATCCAATCACAAAAAGAAGCATCATCAACAAATATTTCATCAAAGATGTGCTCTCCCAAAACCTGCTCATTAATACTACAAGGATTTCTCTCCAGTTCATCATTATTAGTGTTCTCCAAATGAGTATCTAGGCATAAAGCCTCCGCAGATAAATTATCTTCAGTTTCAACACAATAAGAATCATTACTAGAAACTGAGGCATCATAGACAAACTTATTATTAGTAGAATGATGTTTGTCTTCAACCTCACCTTTTTGGTGTTCCTCCTTGTTATCCAATGGTTCCTGCAAAATGTTAGTTTTGGGAACTATTGTTTTACATAGCTCCTTACTCTTTATCACAAGTGCATTCCCACTAAAATGTTCTTGACAATAATTGACAATATAATCCATAATATTATGATACCTTGCTAATCCTCATTATCACTACTTTTCATAATAATACTAATTTTCCTAAGCAGCTCATGAGACCCTTCATAAACTATGTACTCCAAGAGTTTTACATTATTACCGCTTATGTGAGTATTGGTTGATAAAAATGCTTTCAAGAGAGGAATGCATTCATAATCATAAAGCTTGTTAGGCTTACCATTATATTCCCTCATCCCTTCGAATAAATTTGACAAATTACCAGAATAGTAATCCACCTGCTCCCACATGTCCAGTAGTTGCATATCCTCAAGGATTAGCAGTTCTTCTTCGTGTTCATCATCTTCTTTGGAAGGAACTTCATCCTCCTCCAATGGGATTTGTCGTTCTTCTTCGTGTTCATCCTCTTCTTGGGAAAGAACTTCGTCCTTCTCCAATGAGATTTCCTGCAAACAAGTAACTTTGTGCACTACAGGTTTTCTCTATGCCTTACTCCTCATAATAAGTGTATTCTCACTAAAACGTTCATGAGAATACCAAGAAATATTTTGCAGGATTTTATAAGCTGTTTTTATGAGAACACTATCTTCACTATTAATACGTGATATGACATGTATTATCAACTCATGGGCACCTTCAAAGATAATATACTCTAATACTTCACTAGTAATGACCTGGGTATACCCTACAGGTACTTGAGTTTGGTATATACGGCATGGATACAGCAGAAGCCCAAGGCGTTGCCAAGGCCCAATACAGAATTCGAGTGGCCCACGGACTCTCGATTACTTGCGAGACAAGAAGAAGCTTAAGATAGAAAGTTCAGAGGGAAAACCCTAATCTGTAACCGACTCGACCTGCTACCCGAGACCTAGACTATCTATATCAAGGTTAGGAGGGGCGGCGAGGAGGACACATGCAACCCTAGTTTCCACAACTCTCGCCAGATTGCATCTACGCGCCCTTGTAATCTTTGATTCCTTCGTTAATTCCAAGAGCAGACAAGCAGGAGTAGGGACCTCTACGAGGCTTGAACCTGGGTAAACCTTGCATCCCTGTGTGCTTGTTTGCTAGCCGACTGATGCCTCTAGTGCTCCCTCCTTCTCCAAAACCCAAGTCCATAACAATGGGCATTGATGAGTTAAACCCTTGTCAATTGGCGCCGTCTGTGGGAACTGAGAGTGCTGATGTCATGGCTTCTTCAGCCCCATCAATCGCGATCTACAACTCCGCAATAGCGGAGATTCGCCAGCTCTTCGGCGCGTTCGACTTCACCGTCCACACGCCAGCCACTCGCCCGTCTTTCAAGTCTGTAGGCGATGGAATCAGTCTGGCGATTGGGAGCTTCCGCTTCCAGGTTGGTCAGATGGGCACTCTTTGCATGCCTAACCAGCCAACGGCACCCGTGATTGCTCCAGCATCGTGGTTCCTGCCACCAATCGACACCCTCAGCGAGCTCAACACCTCAACAGCAGCTGGGAGCACGGACAGCGACAGTAGTCGCGGATCTGATCTGGGTGACCTAGTAACGAAAGATGGAGTCTACGGCTCCGGATCCAAAAGTTGCGGAAGCAACGGCTTCCCCAACCACTTCATGTGCGCCGTCATCAACGTTGGCGACACCACCGCCAATCGCAAAAACGGTGGCAATGGATCTGGCACCGATCCACCCAACGGTGGCATACCTAATGGAGGACCACCCAACAGTGGCCCCACCAACGGTGGCAATCGCGCGCCCGTCAACAATGGAGGGACATTCGAACCACCAACCATGGTGAACGAACACACTTGTAAACATGTCGTGATTAAACTCAACGACAACGAGTGGGCTTGTTGCCGAGAAGCTATGCGAGGCAATCCTTTGCCCCCCGGCACGCTGCAAGACATGCTGATGGGCTACCATTGGCTACTAAAGGAGGAGTATAGATGCCATCTACACGCAATCGCGCAACTCAAGGCGCGTAAAAAGGCGGCGGATGAGTCGAGTCTTCGACGAGCTGGGCTGTCCTCCCACGGAGGATCCTCTTCCAAAGGCAACGAGTATGTGGCCAACAAGAGGCGATCCTGGATGGCTCATCTCACCGAGCAAGAACGCATAGAAGCTGCAAAAGTCGTCGACTTCAGCTCTATGACAGTCGACACGCGGGGCAACGTGGTCCCAAAAACACCGCAAGCCGCGGTAACAGCGGCCACCATGTACCTCCTCAACAACCAGCCACCAGCTAGAGATCCGCGAGTCGACATGCACCGATCTATGATCACGAGCTTGGGATTAGTCGAGGCCGCCCTCAACAAAGAGCCAACGCCGGAGCCGAAGAAGGGCAAAGCTCTGGCAAAACACTATTCCTCACCCTCATCCAGCGATGACAGTCACGATCTGTCTTGGTGTCGCCGCTCACGGCAGCATGATCGCGACTATGATGCATGCGATGACCTCATGCAGCGCAAAATCGACAAATCAAGGGCAAGACACGCTCGCTCGACTGACTCCGAAGAGGACGAGACTGAACTCTGTGGCGCCAGATGCTTCAGCAGGGCCATCAAGCAGAAGCGAATGCCTAAAGGGTTCAAACTCCCGTCGAAGAACCCAAAGTTCGACGGTCTACAAGACCCAAAGATCTGGTTGGAGGACCACATCTCCTCCGTCAGGCTACATGGCGGGAGTCGAAGCATGGCCATGCAATGCCTACAGCTACAGCTGCAGGGCGCCGCCCGCGCATGGCTCAACAATCTCCCACGTGGATCCATTCGCAGCTGGGAACAGCTGGTCTACAGCTTTATACGCAACTTCAAGGGCACTTACAAAAGGCCCGCATCAATCGAAGAACTGAGGAGCTGCCAGCAAAGGTTAGGCGAATAGCTACGCTCGTACATCCAGAGGTGGTCCATCATCAAAAATTCCACGGAAAATATCTCTAAAGATCGCGCAATTGATGCGTTCAACAGCGGCATTCGCCACATAGAACTCAGGGAGGAGCTGGGCCGCTCGAAGCCCAAAACCATCGACCACCTGATGGAAATTGCGAATTGGTGGGCCGATGGAGAGGATTCGGTGAAAAAGCGCACCTATTCAGACGACGACGACGACCTCGGGCGCAGACGCGACCGTCGAGGAAAGCGGCGAATGCGTGTCTATGATGACCGTGACGATGTCAACATGGTCACAACCGGCTACACCAACAAACGTGACGACAACCGCAACATCGGCTATCGCAGCGGTGGATACCGCGACTCAAGGAAAACCACGCAGGTATGGCAGCGCTGTACTCACGAAGAGGCACCCGCAACAAACATCGAGGACAAACTGTCTGGGCTGTGCAATGTGCACTTCTACATCGACAAACACGACGGCAAGAAAAAATCCAGCCACCTTCTCAAGGACTATCGCGAGTTTCTCAAGCTCCATGAGCGTCTGGCCCGGATGAATCGCGACACAGTCAACAGGGGCTACGAAGTTGCCCCAGGCGTCGTGGCACATGGAGCTCCTCCACCACCGCCCAGACTACCACCACCCACGACTGCACCAATCCAGAATCACGGAGGTGAACCATACCCGCAACCCGTGGGCAACATGGGGATGATCCAAAAAGGGTGTCCCTCAAATCAAGTGCAGAAGGCCATCACTCGCCAAGTCAACCTGGCGATAAACTCTCCACCTTCCACCTCTGAGTACCTCAGTGGAAGCGACTCCTGCATCACCTTCGATAGGCATGACCACCCGCGCCAAGTTCCCCATCCAGGCCATTGTCCCCTCGTACTCGAGGTGCAGATTGGGGGCTTCGACATGAGCCGCGTCTTCATGGATAGCGGCAGCGGCATTAACCTAATGTTTGCAAGTACCTTGCGAGCGATGAGGATCCCTTTGACGTGTTTGGAAGTTTCAGACACGATGTTCCACGGCATCATACCAGGGAAAGGCGTATATCCCCTGGGCAAAATCAACCTCGACGTCATCTTCGGCACACCACAAATTTTTTGACGAGAGTGCATCGAATTCGAGGTCGTCGACTGGCCTTCACAATATCACTGCATTCTCGGACGTGTCGCGTTCACAAGGTTCATGGCAGTGCCACACTACGCCTACATGTAGATGAAGATGCCAGGAATCAACGGCAACTTCCAAAGGTCCGTAGCTGCTACAGGGAATTCAACAGAATCTCCCAGTCCCTCGGCATGCAGGTGGAACTCGCAAGATTAAATGAGTCGACAGACAACAGTATGCATCCCCTAAGTAGGCCAAGTTCACCCGACCTGTCCTTCGCCTCGTCGGTGCACACGAAGAAAGTCCAGGTCCACCCAACGGACTCGACCAAGACGGCCCTCATCGCTAACAACTTGAGTTCCACATAGGAACTCGCGCTCGTCGAATTCCTCCATGAGCACTGGGAAATCTTCGCCTGGTGTCCAGCGGACATGCCAGGGGTTCCCAGGGAATTCGCCGAGCACGCACTCAATTGCAATCCAGACGTAAGGCCAGTCAAGCAGAAAATTCGGTTACTGTCTGAACCAAGAGCAAAGGCAGTCGGAATGGAGATCAACAGACTCGTCGATGCCAAATTCATATGCGAGATCAAGGAAAGAACTTGGCTCACCAACACGGTGCTAGTACCCAAAAAATACACTGGTATCCTGCGGATGTGTGTGGACTTCACCTCCCTGAATAAGCACTGCCCAAAGGATCACTTCCCGTTGTCGTAAATCGATCAAATCATCGACTCCACCACGGGATGCGAGCGTCTATGCTTCCTCGACGCCTACTCAGACTATAATCAGATTCAAATTAAGGAGGAAGACCAAGAGAAAACGGCGTTTACAACGCATTTTGATGTGTTCTGCTACAACACAATGCCCTTCAGGCTCAAAAACGCATGAGCCACCTACCAGCGGTGCAGCAGGCTTGCCTCAAGAATCAACTTGGTCGCAACATCCAAGTCTATGTTGACGATATCGTCATCAAAACCAAAGAGGAAGCCTCGCTAATCGACGATTTACGCGAGACCTTCACCAACCTCGACCGCTACCGGATCAAGCTCAATCTGGACAAATGCGCCTTCGGCGTACCATCTGGGAAACTACTCGGGTATCTCATCACCGCGAGGGGGATTGAGGCAAACCTGAAGAAAATAAAAGCCATACTAGCCATGGAGAAGCCGAAGAACGTAAGAGGCGTCCAGCAGCTGGCTAGGCGAATCGCGGTGCTCAGTCGATTCATCAGTCGGATGGGTGAAAAGGCACTGCCTTTCTACCAACTTCTCTGCAAAACTGACAAGTTCGAGTGGACCGACGAGGCGCAAGAAGCATTCGAAGACCTCAAGCGTCTACTATCTACCTCGCTAGTACTGGTGACTCCACGCGAAAAAGAACCATTGTTGCTATACATCTCTGCCACCAATCAGGTGGTTAGCACGGTGCTCGTGGTGGAACGAGCCGAGGAAAACAAGGTCCACGGGGTGCGGCGCCCAGTCTACTACCTCAGCGAGGTGCTCACACCAACAAAGCAACGGTACCCGCACTACCAGAAGCTGGCATACAGCGTCTTCATGACAGCCAGGCGACTACGCCACTACTTCCAGGAGCACCCAATCGTGGTTGTCAACGATGCCCCGCTTGGGCATATCCTCAACAACCCTGATGCCACCGGACAAGTCGCGCTTTGGGGAATCGAGCTGTCTCCATGAGACATTACATACGAAAAGCGCGACGCGGTCAAATCACAAGTCCTCCCTGATTTCCTCGTGCACTGGATGGAGAACCATCTCCCCGAAAAGCCAAATATGTCTTACCTCTAGACAATGCACTTTGATGGATCCAAACGAAAGGACGAGGCTGGCGCAGGTGTCATACTGACATCGCCCCAGGGAGACAAGCTAAAATACATTCTGTGAATGCAGTTCACTGCCTCCAACAATGAAGCTGAATACGAGGCCCTGCTGCACGGGATGCGGATGGTGAAAGCCTGCGGCACCAAGAGGCTCATCATCTACGGCGACTCCAAACTGGTGGTCAACCAAACGATGCACGAGTGTGACGCGCTGAACGACAACATGATCGCCTACCGTGAACTCTACGACACACTCGAAGGGGACTTCGACGGCTGTGAACTGCGGCACGTAGGCCGCGAAAGCAATGAAGAGGCAGACGCACTCGCCAACATTGGCTCCACATGTGCCCCTATACCACCCGAGGTATTTCTCGAGCGTATCTACAAACGATACATCAAGCCAAATGCCACAAAGAAGAAAACAAGCGCAACAACAGACTCGGGGGCTACGCCACCCAATGAGCCAATGACAGTCGATGTCCTAGAGCTTGACACGGGACCCGAGGGACCAATGGGTGTAATGATGATCGAGCCATCTTGGACTCAACCCTACATCACATATCTTCTCAGCAAAAGGCTACCAGACGACCCGACTGACGTGCGACACATTGCGCGGCAATCCAAGGCATTTGCCGTCATCAATGGTGAACTATACAAGTGCAGCATCACATGACTACTCCAACGGTGCGTCTCCAACATGGACAGAAGGGCCGTCCTTATCGACATCCATGAAGGAACTTGCGGGCACCATGCTGGCAATCGCACCCTAGTCCACAAAGCTCTACGAGCTGAATTCTACTAGCCCATGGCCATGCGTGACACCAAGGACATCGTCCAGTGCTGCAATGCTTGCCATCGATTCGCGGACAAACCGCACGCACCTGGTGCGGAACTCCGGCCAATACCATTGGCTTGGCCCTTCGCGCAATGGGGACTCGACATGGTCGACAAGCTCCCAAAGTCCTCACGAGGGGGTTACGTCTACCTCCTGGTCGCAGTCGACAAATTCACTAAGTGGATAGAGGCCATGCCGGTGATAAACCAGTCAGGAGCCAGTGCCATCAAGTTCTTCGAGTCCATTGTCTATCGCTTCGGAGTGCCACATAGCATCATCACGGACAATGGAACGAACTTCACCTCTAAGGAGTTCCAGGGTTTCTGCGAAAACCTGGGAATCAACATAAACTATGCCTCCGTAGCTCATCCAGAAACCAACAGTCAAGTCAGAAAGGCCAACGGCCTCATCTGCGGTGGAATCAAGAAGCGACTCCTCCGGCCACTCGAGCAAGCCACCGGATGTTGGCTAGACGAGCTGCAGTCCGTACTTTGGAGCATGCGCCCAACCCCAAATAGCACCACGGGATATACCCCGTTCTTTATGGTGTACGGTGCTGAAGCAGTGCTATCCGCAGAAGTACGCTTTAAAGCCCCACGGTCGGTCGCGTACAGCGAGCAGGAGTCAACACTTGCACTCGAAGACTCCGTCGATCTCCTTGACAAGGCATGGGACATCGCAGTAGAAAGATTGACGATCTACCAGCAGAACCTGCGCAACTACCACAGCAGAAGGCTACGCCCTAGATCCTTCGTAGAAGGAGACCTGGTCCTGCGACTAAAGCAGCAAGGACACCTCAAGCTCGAGTCCCCTTGGGAGGGACCATACGTGATTACAGAAGTAATCCCAGGTGGCGCCTATCGCCTTAAAGATTTCGAGACTAGAGTCGCATACTCCAACCCCTGGAATGTCGCGCAGCTGCGTCGCTTCTACCCGTAGTCGTTTTTTTCTTACAATACAAATAAGGCTATTCAGCCAGGCTACTTAGCCACACAGTGTACGTCATACTGTTCTGCGAATAAATAAAGCTAACTGCCCTGAAACTCTATGTTTTTCCTTATTTTTCTACCAATCTTATCACTCGGGGGCTACACCACCCTTTACATCTTCGTTCTACGAACAAGTCGCAGTATCCCGAGTAGCTGACACACCAATCGAACCCTTGATAAAACACCAACCAAGTTGCAACGCACCTAACAGGTTGGCAAGGTGTTGAGATAAAATAAGTCAGGCTAACGAAAAGGAACTGCAGAGTGCAAATACACTCGCAAAACATATGGCTAACAAGCTCTTTACATATCAATAGAAATTAATTACATCCAGTATATCCATACAAACTTTACAACACTGGTACACTTATGTGCAGGATACATGTTAAACTACTACTCCAGCAGAAGAACGTTTGTTTGGTCCTCAAAGAAGTCGACAATTTCTTCTGCTGGAGGATCCACCGCCTGGTAATGTGGAACCATGTTCCAGGTCGAACCTTCTGGCGGGGTCGGCGGCCCAGCAGCAACAGCTGCAACGTCTACATCAGGCATATGCAATCGCACCAGTGACAAAGCAGCCTTGGCAACAGCCACTAACTTCTGCCGCACGCACTCACGAATTGCACTCAAATCCGGGAACTTAGCCAGGAGAGCCAACAGGCTCAAAGGGACGGCGTCCAATGGAAACATCGTCTGATAAATATTCCTCAAGCATGACTACGCCTTCTTCGGAAAGTGGAGTACTCAAGAAGCACGATCTTGCAGGGTCGCAAGTGCGATCGCATGATCATGGTCCACCCAAAAATACCCACTCGCCTGAAGCTATTCTTGGGCCAGGTCATTCATTCGAATGGTGATTCTGTCTTTCTCATCCTGCGGATAACGAGCACTGACAACTACACCAAGCAAAAAAAGGCACAATAGGAAGACAGAGGAACTGCCGCGATTGACTACAAGAAAAGATAAGAGGGCAGGAAGCTAACACTTAAACTGATCGCCTAGACGCGTCACCTCCTACAATAGATACTACTCTCGGACGGTAGCCTTCTCCGCCCTCGACTTCCATACATCCGCGTTACCGCGGAGGATGGGCAACTCATGTTCTAGCTTCTTAACGCGATCGCGCTGTCGCGAAAGCAGGGACAACTCGTCCACCCTTGAACGCGGCTGCCCCAAGGTCTCATCAGTGGGTGACAGATCACGAGGATCACTCGAAGGACCACTCGAGGTACCCTATCACGAACCAAACAAAAGCAAAATAAGAGGCTGAAGATACACTGATGAAAGGCTTGGATGCACTCAAACATATCAAAGTCTTGACTGGGGTGGCCCCATAAAAGCATTGTTTCACAGACACAAAAGGTCAAACACTAGAGCTATTACATTTAAAAACTAAGGAGCAGTGTGCTTCTTCGACTTCAACTTCGGCCTCGGGGGCTTCATCGCATCCATGGCAGTTTTCGACGCCACGGACTTGCCGGTGGTACCCCCAAACGCCGCAGCTTTCGCATGACGCCGCTCCTCGGACTACTTGCCGAGTGTCTCGATGAGCTGGGGACCATAATTTTTGCATTTACCAGCAAACGGAGCAAACACTACCTGCTGGCCTCCAGCGTCGACAAGCGTCACCTCAGAGATAGCGGCAGGATCCATCTCCACACCATGGGCCTGCACCATTGCGAGTGCCATGGCGGTGCCGACGGAGCACTGCGAGTTCTTGAAGTCAGTAGGGATTCCTCCAGCCAGAGACTCCACCAAGTCGCCGATATTGTCGATCAGTCCGGCCTTGGGACTTAAGTCCTCACGGATGCGACTGAGCACATCCTTAGCCTTCCCCAGCGTCTCCTGGAGGGATACGCTGCGGTCCTCAACCGCGGCGATGGCACCTGCCAAAGCATCCGCGTGGCACATAGATTGGGCGTCAAAGCTCAAGCCGCTGGCATCTGCATACACAAAAGCATTAGTTCACATCAAAGTACAGAAGAGCAACGCATATCCAGATGAAAAGAAATACCTGAGAGGGACTTGGTAATCGAGAGAAGCTACTCCTCGAACAACTTCTCCCTCTCAGCAGTGGAGGCAAGAGATCCTGCGCTCGCTTCCGCGACTCCTCCAATGCTACGACCACCTCGTCGTGATTCTTCGTCGCCGCGGCCAGCATCTTCTCTAATGCAGAAGCATGGCGAAGTAATTCATTATGCTCAGCTGCAACATATAGGGAGTGTCACCAAATCAAATCAATAATATTCGCAAAAGACAAAGACGAAGTCAAGACTCACTTTCGACAATGCGATGGCGATTGTCGAGTCGTGCATGTTGTCGATCCATGTTAAGGACCTGCTCCGCCAAGCGGGTGGCTTCCTTCATGATGAGCTGCATCAAAGACATTAAAAGTTCTAGTAAAGCATTCCAAGAATAAATTGAACTGCCAAATACAAAATACCTACATGATCCTCCACAGACTCTGAAGAAGGATGTTGCACAATCATCCGGGTAACCATCTGATGTTCCCCAGCATGCGGGGAACTTGATGAATTATGCCTGGAGTGGGCCACCAATGGAGGAGAAGGAGACCGTGAAGCCACCTTCTTAGACTTGGAGTCTGCGACTCCGGACTCCTTCAAAAATTGGATGTCGTCAGAAGACGACGTCGCCGCTTGAATGATACACAAATCAAACGAAAGCTTCAGGAAAGAGGGCAACTCAAGGAAGAAACCAAAACGAGGTCGCGAACATAGAACTTACTAGTCAAATCTATCAAGATCGAAAGACTGCTCCTCCGACTCCGATGATTCCTTTGGCAGTCGAAGCTTCTTGATACGTCCATTTTGCATCACTATTCTATGTCTTAATTCACTATTATTCATTGATATATTTCGTATTGAGAGGTGATACTTATGTTATTTCATCAATTTTTGCATGGTTGATGACTTTTGGAGCATGGACCGCTGCAGTCAGGATTCTAATGGAAAATGTGCTGTTTGGAGGCAAAATTCGCGAAGATCGGAAAATCCGGGAAAATATACGGAAAATCCTATTTTTTTAGAAGACTCAGGATGCCAGAAGATGGAGTGGAGGTGGGTCACAGGGGGCCCACACCACCCCATGGCGCGGGCAGGCCCAGGCCGCGCCTAGAGGTGGTGTGGCCACCCTGGCCTACTCCAGCCTCTCTCTTCTGGCGTATATCATCCCCATGAAACCCTAAGACTCGGAGAGGGACCACAGAAAGATTCCGCCGCCTCTGCGGGGCGGAAAACACCGAGAGAGAAAGATCTCTCTGGCAGACAGATTTCTGTCGGGGGAATTCCTTCCCGGAGAGGGGAGATCGTCGCCATCAACACCACCATCAAGCTGGACTTCATCGGGATCATCATCATCATCACCACCACCATCATCACCATCAGCACCCTCATCACCATCTCCATATTGTTGTAACAATTGAGTTGAATCTTGCATAGTTCATAGGGGAAACTTTCCCGGTGTTGATTACTCTTTGTAGTTGATGCTATTGAGTGAACCATTGAATTATTGTTTATGTTCGGACTGTTATTCATCATTATTCCATCTCTGATCATTATCCATATGATTTCTTGTGAGTAGTTCGTTTTGTTCTTGAGGACATGGGAGAAGTCTTGTTGTTAGTATTGCAGTTGCGTTGAGAAAGATTCAATAGATTGTTATTTAAGTTGTGGTGTACTTCTTCTAGTGGTGTCATGTGAACGTCGACTACATGACACTTCACCTATATGGGCCTAGGGGAATGCATTGTGTATTTCGCTACTAATCGTAGGGGTTGCCGGAGTGACAGAAACCTGAACCCCCGTTAGGAAACCATTGCACAAGGGACGTAAGGGTCTTAGAGTTTAAAGCTGTGGTTAGGTTTCTACCTTAATTACTTTCTTGTACTTACGGATGTTTGCAAGGGGTATAATCACTAGTATGTATTAGTCTTGGATGGGGCGGTACATTAGCACAGGTTCACCCACACAACACTTAGCAAGCTAAAGAAGATTAATCGACTATATGAAGCGAAAGCACTTGATAGTCTTCCCATGTGTCCTCGAGAATGTTTGGTCATCTATAGAAATACAACCGGCTTGTCCTTTGCTGCATAAAGGATTGGGCCACTTGCTGCATTTATTCCTACTGTCTTTTATTTACTCGTACTTTGTTTACTTGCATTATCGAAAACTCCTAAAAATCCGTTTGCTAAGTATTTGCAGAGAATTCCTGATCCATACCACTAGCCAGCACCTTCTGCTCCTCGTTGGGTTCGACACTCTTACTTATCGAAAATACTGCGATACACCCCCTATACTTGTGGGTCATCACTTCTTCCGGGCAGGAGGAGCCATGGACCGCACAGGAACGGCGGGAATCGGCTCCTCAGCACCAACAGAAGGGCCTTCTGGAGTCGACAGAGATGAGGCATCCGAGTCCTTGCTGCGAGAATGCTTGCGAGTGTCCGGATCACTGGAGTTGGGGGCTCCCTCCTCCTCTTCAAGTGGGACGGTCGATTCCGACTCGTCCTCCTCATCCACTTCGCGAGGGATAACCCCCTCAGGAAGAGGGGGCAAATTGAGAGACACCTTCCAATCCTGCATTTAGAAAAAAATTCATTATACATCAAAAACTTAACGGCAATCGACAAAGAAAGTTACTTCGTAGCACAATTCTACCTCAGGAGGAGGGTTAGAGGCATCGGAGGGAGGCACGACTAGTTCGCCAGGGAGAACCTCCTTGGCAGTATACTTCGCCACCAGTCGCAGCCTCTTATCTACTTCACCCGTGGAAATGCCATCGGTAGATACGCGAGTGGCATTGTCCGCACCAGCCCATTGGAACATAGGGTGGACTCTGGCCTGCAGAAGATGGATACGACGATGCAACCATGTGCGAATGAGGACGACGCCTCCCTCTTCTTTACCCATGCGGCTCTCGAGGTTGTAGACATGCTTGTACAGCACTTCCGTCTCCTCGGACTCGCTAGGCATCACTACGTTCATACAAGAACTCCTCCTCTTGCACGGAGTCACGGGATCAAAGGGCGCAAGTCTGTGGTGCTCTTCGTTGGCCTTTTGGTCGTGGATGTAGAACCACTTGTCTCTCCACCCTTGGACGGACACCATGAGTTTGATATCGAAATAAGTGGCGAAAGAGTTGACATGGATTATGCAGCCTCCTACATCGTATACTATAGAACCAGATGTTGACTGGCGCTTCAGCTTAAAAATCCTCTTAAAGAGGCCAAAGTGTGGCTCGACTCTGAGCCAGCACTCACAAAGAGTAATGTACCAGGCGATGTGGAGAATATAATTTGGGGACAGCTGATGCAGTTGGAGCCCGTAGAAGTAAAGGAGGCCCCTGAAGAAAGGATGCAGAGGCAAAGAAAGACCGCAGATGATGAATGCAAGGAACATCACCAGGAAACCAGCGGGAGGACAAGGAATTACCTCGTCACCTGGCACTCGCGACTCATCCTCCACGGGCGACAGAACCCATCTTGACGCAGGAGACGGAGCTCGGAGGACTTGATGATGGATGTGCGCCATGCACCATTGGTGACACGGGTACCTGTGACCTTCTTCTTCCCAGCGCCAGCGGCGCTGGTGCCCATAGTGGATGAGCCGCCCTTCTTCTTGGCGGCGGCAATGGCGGTGGCAGACTCAGCGGCGGCGCCTCCCTTCTTCTTGCGCATCTTGAGATGGTGATGCAAGCGGAGGAAGTAGCTCGGAAAGACACAAAGTTGGTCCCGTGCCACGAAGAGGATGGACGCTAGGAAGAAGAGAGCAGCGACAATGGCAATGGAAGCACAAGCAGAGAAAGGGCGGATGGGAAAATTATCGCAGCTGCTCTGCTACTTAACCCCCTTGTGGATGCCAACCAACGGCCACCAGAAACCCTACTGGATGCATGGTGCACATCTCTATCGACACGTGGAGAAGCCAAAACACGAACCATCCCCCACTATCTCCATTACGTGCGGAAATCAAGGAGACACAGTTAAAACAGAAGATTACGCATGCCTGGTCAAATCAAAGTCAGAAAGTGGGACCCACCACTCGTCACGTCCCATCAAAGCCGCTCACACGGGTAACTGAGGTCATCACATCGTCATCACTGATGTCATCAAGATGGGCATCAGAAGATTTCGACTATTTTAAAGTCCTTGCTTGAGTCTTCGACTCCACCAAGCACTTGGGGGCTACTCCCATAGGGAGTGCTGGTCGCACACCCTACGATTCATTTTTATGCAGGAATATGAACATTAAAAGCATACCCACCACTCGAATCTAAAATTCAATTATGGATCATGGGTTACTGATACATTGCAAATGTATCTATAATTTTTGATGTTCCATGCTTAGTTTTATCCCCTTTCTTGTGTTTTCTTCCAACTTTGGAGTACTTTTATTATGATTTCTTGGACTAACCTATTAACAAGAGCCACAGTGCCAGCTACATGTTTTCTGCTGTTTTTGGTTCCAGGAAAGTCAGAAAATGAATATTCTCGGAATTGGATGGGACAAAAGCCAAAGTGCCTATTTTTCTGGAAGGGATCAAGTGCCAGAATACGAGACAGAGAGGGGCCAGGGGCCGACCACACCACCTGGCCACGCGGCCAGGCTTGGCCCGCGCCAGGGGGTGGTCTGGCCGACCCCAGCACCCCCTCGGCCTCTCCTTCCGCCTATAAGTTGCCCTCGGGACGAAAACCCTAGGCACCCGATCAAAAATCCACGAAAGAGTCTATAGCCGCCGTCGTCTCTGTCCCTAGATCGGGGGATCTCAAGCTCTTCCCGGTACCCTGCCGGAGAGGGGAATTTACCCTGGAGGCCTTCTTCATCACCATGCAAGCCTCCGGTGTGATGCGTGAGTAGTTCATCCTTGGACTACGGATCCATGTAGTAGCTAGATGGCTGGTTCTCCTCCTTTGGGATTTCATGTTTAGATCTTGTGAGCTCCGTTCATGATCAAGATCATCTACTTGTAATTCATACATGTTGTGTTTGCGGAGATCCGATGGATATTGAGCTGCTATTTCAGATGGATTATTGATTCTATCATGTCTTTGTTATTTGAGATCTTGCATGCTTTCCGTTCTTAGTAGCTATCTTGGCCAAGTAGATGCTAGAAACTCCAAGAGTTAGTATTTATGCTCGATAGTGGGTCCATGCCTCTAGTAATCTGGGGAAGTGATAGAAATCTCTAAGGTACTAGATGTGATGTTGCTACTAGGGAGAAAACAACGATCCTTTGTTCATAGAACAATTGTATTGTTTACTTTACATGTAGTTCGTAAAGCAATAATCTGTTGCTTGCAACTTAATACTAGAGGGGGTTCGGATGATAACTTGAAGGTGGATTATTAGTCATAGATGCAGTTGGATGGCGGTCTATGTATTATGTTGTAATGGCCAATCAAGTCTCAAAGGAGTCAAGATGATTAGTATATGCATGTATTGCTTTCTCGGTGTTTGTCAATTGCCCCGCTGTAATTTGTTCACCTAGCATGTTATCTATCTAAGGAGAGACACCTCTAGTGAACTATGGATCCCGGTCCTTTTTCTTTACATACAATCTGCAACTGTTTACTGCTTTGTGTTTACTTTCTGCAAACTTTTACTTCTTTCCATTCGATACGTTTAATGCTTTGTTTTCCGCAAAACATGGTGAGATTGACAACCTCATCGCAAGTTGGGGACAAAGTTTTGTGGTTGTGTTGTGCAGGTCTCCATGTTGCTACTAGCACCGGTAGTGCGTCGTGCCAAAGCACAGCTAGTAACACCTTTGGGGTGTTTCCTTGCTCCTACTGGTTCGATTAAACCTTGGTTTCATAACTGAGGTAAGACTTGCTGCTATATTCATCGTACCTTCCTCTTGGGGTTCCCAACGAGCTCTACATCGAAAGTCGAGCGCATGAAGATTTTCTGGCGCCGTTGCCGGGGAGTCAAGGACATCTTCACAAGGGGAGTCCCTCATAACCAATCTCTTTACTTTGTTGTTTTTGTTTTGCTTAGTTTCTTTTTGCTTTGTTTGCTTGTTTTGTTATTCAGAAAACACAAAAAAATTAGTTTTACTTGCTTGCTTTCTTAGTTGAAAACCCAAAAAAATGACTACTCTTGAGAACACTATGTTGTGTGACTTCACTAGCACCAACAACAGTGATTTTATGAGCACACCTATTGCTCCACCTGTGGCTGAAAATACTTTCTTTGAGATAAAACCTGCTTTACTCAATCTTGTTATGCGAGAGAAATTTTATGGTATTGGTAATGAAGATGCTGCTTCCCATCTAAATAACTTTGCTGAACTTTGTGAGATGCAAAAGCATAGGGATATAGATGGTGATATTATTAAGCTGAAATTGTTTCCTTTCTCTTTGAGAGGAAAAGCTAAAGAGTGGTTGAATTCCTTAACTAGGAATAGTATTGATTCTTGGACTAAGTGCAAAGATGCTTTTATTGGAAAATACTATCCTCCTGCTAAGATTATATCCATGAGAACTGAAATAATGAAGTTTAAACAACTTGATAATGAGCATGTTGCTCAAGCTTGGGAAAGAATGAAATCTTTGGTAAAGAATTGTCCCACTCATGGACTGACTGCTTGGATAATCATCCAAACTTTTTATGCAGGATTGAACTATTCTTCAAGGAACCTATTGGATTCAGCTGCTGGAGGTACCTTTATGACCATCACTTTGGGTGTTGCAACAAATTTTTTGCACAATATGATGGTTAATTATTTTGAATGGCATACTGAGAGAGCTCCGCAAGGTAAGAAGGTAAATTTTGTTGAGGAAACCTCCACCTTGAGTGATAAGATTGATATTATTATGTCTATGCTTGTTAATGGGAAAGCCCATATTGATCCAAATAATGTTCCTTTAGCCTCTTTGGTTGCTCAAGAAGAGCAAGTTGATGTGAACTTCATAAGAAATAACAACTTTGGCAACAATGCTTATGGTAATAATGCTTATAGGAACAATTTTGGTAACAACAATTATAAGCCATATCCTCCCAACAATGGTAATGCTTATGGAAATTCTTACAACAATAAGAGTGCTCCCTCTGAACTTGAAGTTATGCTTAAAGAGTTTATTAGTAAACAAACTACTTTCAATAAAACTATTGAGGAAAAACTCTCTAATGCTGAAAGAAATATAGCATATTTGGCTGAAGCTCAATCTACTTTGAATAAAATGGCTGCTAAACCTGAAACTAATGAGAATACCATTGCAGCTACTAATGCTATACAAGTAAGAATTGATGAAAATGTTAGACTATTAGCTGAATTACATGCTAAGTGGCAAAGAGAAGATGAAATTTCTAGAAACATTAGTGTTTCCACTATTACCACCACTAGTGTTGAGGCTAGTAATAGTTCTACTACTTTAGATGATAAAGTTGATTTTGATCTTGATGATTGCAACATCTCTGAAGTTATTAAGTTCCTACAAAAGCTAGCTAAAAGTCCTAATGCTAGTGCTATCAACATGGCTTTTACAAAACACATTACCGATGCTCTCATAAAGATTAAAGAATAAAAGATGAAACATAAAGCTTATATTCCTATAAAGCAAGAAGATGGTTGGGAACCCATCATTAATATGAAAGTGAATGACTTTGATTTCAAAGCTTTATGTGATCTTGATAGTAGTGTTCCTATTATGCCTAGAAGGATTTATGATATGCTTGATTTGCCTCCTCTTGAAGATTGTTATTTGAATGTCCCACTTGATGCTAATGTTAAAAAGAAACTCATGGGGAGTCTTAATGATGTTCTTATTATGGTTAATGATTCCTATGTCCCCGGATTTCTATGTTTTGCATGTTGAATACAATGCTTCTTGGCCTATTACTTTGGGAAGACCTTTTCTTAGAACTATTGGTGCCATCATTGATATGAAAGAAGGCACCATTAAATATCAACTCTCACTCAAGAAAGGTATAGAACACTTCCCTAAAAAGAGAGAAAGGATTTCTTTTGCTTCTCCTATGAAAACAAAATTTGGCCTTAATGCTTCTTCATTTGAGAACACTTGATTCTTTCTTTGGTTCTTATGCCTAACTTAAAGGCGTTAAAGAAAAGTACTTGTTGGGAGATAACCCAAGAGTTTTAGTTGAGTCTTGGAAGTTATTACCTCTGTAATAACCTCTCCTTATCCTTTTTATTTGCTTTTTATGCCAAGAGTAACCTCTAATGAGAGTGAAGTAATGATTGGGAAAGTTGCTGTCCCGAAACAGATTTCTGTGCTTCACCGTAAATATTCATGAGAGAGCTCTGTACGTCGGTTTGCGCTGTAATGTTTTGTGCTTCTGCCCCAGGTTGTTATATAACTTCCGTTAGTTCAGCACTTTTTGATTTGAGCAACAGAAGGTCTTCGAAAAAATTCGTCTTTACCTGCTGGTCTGTTTTGACAGATTTCTGCCATTTTCTGCATTTGCTTCTTGTTAGTTCCTTCTTGAGTTCCTTTGGTGAATTGAGCTTTTTGAGGGAAGTGCTAGAGTAGCTAGTGTTCTAATGGAAGTTTGTTTGGTGTTAGAACTGAACCTTGAGACTTATTTATCTTAAGTGCACTAATGTTGCTAATGAGATTGTGTAAAGTTTTGTATGAAGGAAAAATTTCAGGTGTATGGAAGGAATGAGTAATGAGATGAAGGATGGACTAAAGCTCAAGATTGGGGATGCCATGCGTGCCACCCCAAGAAATATCCAAGAATTACAAGCGTCAAAGCTTGGGGATGCCCAAGGCATTCTCCTTCTTCATCAATAAAAATCCCAGGTTTCTTCCAAACGCTTCATTTTTATTGTTTCATGCACAGTTGTGTTTTTCTTGGAGCTTCTTCTTTTTCGTTTTCGTTGTGGTTTTTAGTTTGCTTTGTTTGCTTAGTTTTCTGAATAAGTTGGTTGGACCCCCTCTTTCACACTTTGGTTTGCAAATAGTTTGGTTTGGTTTGGAAAAGAGTAGGAAAGTTCGTGCTTATGTGGTAAAAAGAGCTTGTTTTTGACTGTGGCATATGCTCTGTCATGCCATGCTTGATATTGTTTTGGATTTATGCTTAGTATTCTTTGTTGTAGCATGACTTGTTATAAACAATTGAGATTGCTTAATGTGCCTTTGATGAATCATGCGTTGTTTTAGCATATTAAAGCATAGTATAGTGGTATTCTCCTTTGATGCTTTATTTGGGTTGACTTGGCACATGCTCACACCATGTTATGACTATCTCAAGTCACCATAGCCTTTATGATCCTTTAGTTTTCAACTTGTAGTATCACTTTATGCTTTGATCAATGATGTTTTGTCGCTCTGCATGATTATGGCCATTATTGCTCTCTTAGTTTGTCGCTCCCAGTCTTTTGCTAGCCTCCACAACAAAGTATGAGTTCCACTCATGCATCCAACTCCCTAAACCAAGTTATTCCAAAGAGTCCACCATACCTACCTATTAGCTTATGCTATTCCAAGTATATTCATGCTTTTGTTTACCTTCCACTTGTTATGAGAAAACTAGTGATTAAAGCTCTCACGAACTTGATGGCACACTTTACATTATTGCCTCTAATAAACTTGAACCATTGGGTCCTTCTTTGTTGCGTATATGCTTGTGCTTTACAAGTTCAAATTAGCAGAACCATGTTTCATGAGGAACGCTTTCAACATTTCACTTGTACTTTGTACCCCGTTGATATTATGTTCTTTTGCTTACGGATCCCGGCCGTGTGAAATAAAAGTGGAACTTGTAAGATCATGGAGTTTGTATGTGTGTTAGAGAAACGCCTGGGCCGCTAGCCTAAGCCATGCCTAATCATGGTGGAAACTTGCAGCATCACCATAATGAGCACTGTATGAAGGATCCTCAATAAAAACCTATGCAAATAGCAAATAAAAAGATCGCTGAGATGCTCATTTTCTGCTTGCCTTGTCATTTTGATTATGGGAAAGCTCCCGTATCATGTGCAAGGGGTACCCCGTTGGCGGTTCTTAATGATACACATATACTTACAATGACAAGAGCTTACTCGTGACTAAAGTTGAGTAGCATGAGGATCGGTCTTCGTAAGTAAGGGGCATGAGATTTCGGTTTATAACTTGTCAAGCATATCCTCTTAGTTGTGTCACTATAACCTTAATCACCTTCAAGATGCTTATGATAGGGGCAATGAGAGCTGAAAACTACAAGTACCATAATTTTTGGAAGCTCTTTATGAGACTTGAATCCCTACTTCCTTTTACAAAAGGCTTTTCTTCCACCATTATATTGAGTCTCCACCTTCTAACTTTATGCACCTACTTTGAGAGCATAGTGGCCATTCTTAGTTCTATGTGCATTGTCCCAAGACTAGTTGATTGATGCATAACTTGTTATTGCTTGTTTGAAACTATTTTATCTAGTCACTCTTATGAACTTTGAAGGTGTCCTATGCATTTATATTTGCTACTCTATTGAGGGACAAGCTGAATACTTTTATGCTATGTTTTCTTTATGTGAAACAAACAAACGTCTTGCAAAGCATTGTTATTCATGAATCTTTTGTTTGTGTCTTTTCATGTTGCATCATAGTTTCTTTGCTTATTGCTAGAACTTTGTCTTTCATGTTATGATTGAAGTACTATGATCCCAGCTTTGAGTGTTTTGCAAATACTTTGATCAAGTCTTTGATGGTGCATGTCACCTCAAAAATTCTTTCTTTTTATCACTTACCTACTCGAGGACGAGCAGGAGTTAAGCTTGGGGATGTTGATACATTGCAAATGTATCTATAATTTTTGATGTTCCATGCTTAGTTTTATCCACTTTCTTGTGTTTTGTTCCAACTTTGGAGTACTTTTATTATGATGTCTTGGACTAACCTATTAACAAGAGCCACAGTGCCAGCTGCCTGTTTTCTGCTGTTTTTGGTTCCAGGAAAGTTAGAAAATGAATATTCTCGGAATTGGACGGGACAAAAGCCAAAGTGCCTATTTTTTCGGAAGGGATCAAGTGCCAGAATACGAGACGGAGAGGGGACAGGGGCCGGCCACACCACCTGGCTGTGCGGCCAGGCTTGTCCCGTGCTAGGGGGTGGTCTGGCCAACCCCAGCACCCCCTCGGCCTCTCCTTCCGCCTATAAGTTGCCCTCGGGACGAAAACCCTAGGCAGCCGATCAAAAATCCACGAAAGAGTCTGTAGTCGCCGTTGTCTCTGTCCCTAGATCGGGGGGATCTTAAGCTCTTCCCGGCACCCTGCCGGAGAGGGGAATTCACCCTGGAGGCCTTCTTCATCACCATGCAAGCCTCCGGTGTGATGCGTGAGTAGTTCATCCTTGGACTACGGATCCATGTAGTAGCTGGATGGCTGGTTTCTACTCCTTTGTGCTTTCATGTTTAGATCTTGTGAGCTCCGTTCAGGATCAAGATCATCTACTTGTAATTCATATATGTTGTGTTTGCAGGGATCCGATGGATATTGAGATGCTATTTCAGATTGATTATTGATTCTATCATGTCTTTGTTATTTGAGATCTTGCATGCTTTCCGTTGTTAGTAGCTATCTTGGCCAAGTAGATGCTAACAACTCCAAGAGTTAGTATTTATGCTCGATAGTGGGTTCATGCCTCTGGTAATGGAAGTGACAGAAATCTCTAAGGTACTAGATGTGTTGTTGCTACTAGGGAGAAAACAACGATCCTTTGTTCATAGAACAATTGTATTATTTACTTTACACGCAGTTCATAAAGCAATAATCTGTTGCTTGCAACTTAATACTAGAGGGGGTTCGGATGATAACCTGAAGGTGGATTATTAGTCATACATGCAGTTGGATGGCGGTCTATGTATTATGTTGTAATGCCCAATCAAGTCTCAAAGGAGTCAAGATGATTAGTATATGCATGTATTGCTTTCTCGGTGTTTGTCAATTGCCCCGCTGTAATTTGTTCACCCAGCATGTTATCTATCTAAGGAGAGCCACCTCTAGTGAACTATGGATCCCGGTCCTTTTTATTTACATACAATCTGCAACTGTTTACTGCTTTGTGTTTACCTTCTGCAAACTTTTACTTCTTTCCATTCGATACGTTTAATCCTTTGTTTTCCACAAAACATGGTGAAATTGACAACCTCATCGCAAGTTGGGGACAAAGTTCTGTGGTTGTGTTGTGCAGGTCTCCAGGTTGCTACTAGCACCGGTAGTGCGCCCTGCCAAAGCTCAGCTAGTAACACCTTTGGGGTGTTTCCTTGCTCCTACTGGTTCGATTAAACCTTGGTTTCATAACTGAGGGAAGACTTGCTGCTATATTCATCGTACCTTCCTCTTGGGGTTCCCAACGAGCTCTACGTCAAAAGTCGAGCGCATTAGTTACTCCCATAGGGAGCGCCGGAAGCAAATTCGACTGAAACAAGCAAGAAAAGACGACAGCAGTCGCAAAAAGTTCTTTAGTCCCTTCCTGAGTCTTCGAGTCAACAAGGCACTCGGGGGCTACTCCCATAGGGAGTGCTGGTCATGCACCCTATGATTATTTGTATATCATACTATGTGTTGATAACATCCACACTCGAATGCTATGGCGATTCCGCCTCATACTATCCCTATAAAGAGACTGCGTCTCCTTGGTTACCTGAATCATCTCCGCGATGACAAAACTCATATGCCGCGCTTACAGCGTGAAGATAAGACATGAATAAGGCCTGGCAACGCATCTGCTGCACACTACCAGAAACATATCCATGCCTGCAGGTACGATGAACATGCCTTGACGGACGCGTCGAGTGCTCACACCCATACACTGGAATTCGACTCCTATAAGACCTCTATGGCCTGAGTCGAATTACGCCAGCACTTTTCCGAATTTGAGTCCGGGGACTCGAGTTTGAGTAGATTGCATTGTTTTTCCCTAAGGTAATTAACTGATACCGATACATCGGCTAAATCAGGCACGCATATCAACAATCCCTATGACATGAACTGAACAATCGAAAATACTCAATCATGCACTCAAAAGGCTTCATAAAGTCCCCAGTCGAATCTGCGATTCCACTGGACACTCGAGGGCTACTAACCTAGGTATACCCTACATGTACTCGAGTTTGGTATATATGGCCTGGATACAGTAGAACCCACGGCGTTGTCAAGGCCTAATACAGAATTCGAGTGGCCCACGGACTCTCGGTTGCTTGCGAGACAAGAAGAAGCTTAAGATAGAAAGTTCAAAGGGAAAACCCTAATCTGTAACCGAGTCGACCTGCTACCCGAGACCATCACTCTGGGTGCTGCAACAAAACTTCTGGACAATATGATGGTTAATTATTCTGAATGGCATACTGAGAGAGCTCCACAAGATAAGAAGGTAAATTCTATTGAGGAAACCTCCACCTTGAGTGATAAGATTGATATTATTATGTCTATGCTTGTTAATGGGAAAGCCCATATTGATCCAAATAATGTTCCTTTAGCCTCTTTGGTTGCTCAAGAAGAGCAAGTTGATGTGAACTTCACAAGAAATAACAACTTTGGCAACAATGCTTATGGTAATAATGCTTATAGGAACAATTTTGGTAACAACAATTATAAGACATATCCTCCCAACAATGGTAATGCTTATGGAAATTCTTACAACAATAAGAGTGCTCCCTCTGAACTTGAAGTTATGCTTAAAGAGTTTATTAGTAAACAAACTACTTTCAATAAAACTATTGAGGAAAAACTCTCTAATGCTGAAAGAAATATAGCATATTTGGCTGAAGCTCAATCTACTTTGAAAAAAATGGCTGCTAAACCTGAAACTAATGAGAATACCATTGCAGCTACTAATGCTATACAAGTAAGAATTGATGAAAATGTTAGACTATTAGCTGAATTACATGCTAAGTGGCAAAGAGAAGATGAAATTTCTAGAAACATTAGTGTTTCCACTATTACCACCACTAGTGTTGAGGCTAGTAATAGTTCTACTACTTTAGATGATAAAGTTGATTTTGATCTTGATGATTGCAACATCTCTGAAGTTATTAAGTTCCTACAAAAGCTAGCTAAAAGTCCTAATGCTAGTGCTATCAACATGGCTTTTACAAAACACATTACCGATGCTCTCATAAAGATTAAAGAATAAAAGATGAAACATAAAGCTTATATTCCTATAAAGCAAGAAGATGGTTGGGAACCCATCATTAATATGAAAGTGAATGACTTTGATTTCAAAGCTTTATGTGATCTTGATAGTAGTGTTTCTATTATGCCTAGAAGGATTTATGATATGCTTGATTTGCCTCCTCTTGAAGATTGTTATTTGAATGTCCCACTTGATGCTAATGTTAAAAAGAAACTCATGGGGAGTCTTAATGATGTTCTTATTATGGTTAATGATTCCTATGTCCCCGGATTTCTATGTTTTGCATGTTGAATACAATGCTTCTTGTCCTATTACTTTGGGAAGACCTTTTCTTAGAACTATTGGTACCATCATTGATATGAAAGAAGGCACCATTAAATATCAACTCTCACTCAAGAAAGGTATAGAACACTTCCCTAAAAAGAGAGAAAGGATTTCTTTTGCTTCTCCTATGAAAACAAAATTTGGCCTTAATGCTTCTTCATTTGAGAACACTTGATTCTTTCTTTGGTTCTTATGCCTAACTTAAAGGCGTTAAAGAAAAGTACTTGTTGGGAGAAAACCCAAGAGTTTTAGTTGAGTCTTGGAAGTTATTACCTCTGTAATAACCTCTCCTTATCCTTTTTATTTGCTTTTTATGCCAAGAGTAACCTCTAGTGAGAGTGAAGTAATGATTGGGAAAGTTGCTGTCCCGAAACAGATTTCTATGCTTCACCGTAAATATTCCTGAGAGAGCTCTGACGTCGGTTTGAGCTGTAATTTTTTGTTCTTCTGCCCCAGGTTGTTATCTAACTTTCGTTAGTTCAGAACTTTTTGATTTGACCAACAGAAGGTCTTCGAAAAAATTCGTCTTTACCTGCTGGTCTGTTTTGACAGATTTCTGCCATTTTCTGCATTTGCTTCTTGTTAGTTCCTTCTTGAGTTCCTTTGGGGAATTGAGCTTTTTGAGGGAAGTGCTACAGTATCTAGTGTTCTAATGGAAGTTTATTTGGTGTTATAACTGAACTTTGAGACATATTTATCTTAATTGCACTAATGTTGCTAATGAGATTGTGTGAAATTTTGTATGAAGGAAAAATTTCAGGTGTATGGAAGGAATGACTAATGAGATGAAGGAAGGACTAAAGCTCAAGATTGGGGATGCCATGCATGTCACCCCAAGAAATATCCAAGAAGTACAAGCGTCAAAGCTTGGGGTTCTCCTTCTTCATCAATAAAAATCCTAGGTTTCTTCCAAACGCTTCATTTTTATTGTTTCATGCACAGTTGTGTTTTTCTTGGAGCGTCTTCTTTTTCGTTTTCGTTGTGGTTTTTAGTTTTCTTGGTTTGCTTAGTTTTCTGAATAAGTTGGTTAGACCCCCTCTTTCACACTTTGGTTTGCAACTAGTTTGGTTTGGTTTGGAAAAGAGTAGGAAAGTTCGTGCTTATGTGGTAAAAAGAGCTCGTTTTTGACTATGGCCTATGCTCTGTCATGCCATGCTTGATATTGTTTTGGATTTATGCTTAGTATTCTTTGCTGTAGCATTACTTGTTATAAACAATTGAGATTGCTTAATGTGCCTTTGATGAATCATGCGTTGTTTTAGCATATTAAAGCATAGTATAGTGGTATTCTCCTTTGATGCTTTATTTGGGTTGAATTGGCACATGCTCACACCATGTTATGACTATCTCAAGTCACCATAGCCTTTATGATCCTTTAGTTTTCAACTTGTAGTATCACTTTATGCTTTGATCAATGATGTTTTGTCGCTCTGCATGATTATGGCCATTATTGCTCTCTTAGTTTGTCGCTCCCAGTCTTTTGCTAGCCTCCACAACAAAGTATGAGTTCCACTCATGCATCCAACTCCCTAAACCAAGTTATTCAAAAGAGTCCACCATACCTACCTATTAGCTTATGCTATTCCAAGTATATTCATGCTTTTGTTTACCTTCCACTTGTTATGAGAAAACTAGTGATTAAAGCTCTCACGAACTTGATGGCACACTTTACTTTATTGCCTCTAATAAAGTTGAACCATTGGGTCCTTATTTGTTGCGTATATGCTTGTGCTTTACAAGTTGAAATTAGCAGAACCATGTTTCATGAGGAACGCTTTCAACATTGCACTTGTACTTTGTACCCCGTTGATATTATGTTCTTTTGCTTACGGATCCCGGCGGTGTGAAATAAAAGTGGAACTTGTAAGATCATGGAGTTTGTATGTGTGTTAGAGAAACGCCTGGGCCGCTAGCCTAAGCCATGCCTAATCATGGTGGAAACTTGCAGCATCACCATAATGAGCACTGTATGAAGGATCCTCAATAAAAACCTATGCAAATAGCAAATAAAAAGATCGCTGAGATGCTCATTTTCTGCTTGCCTTGTCATTTTGATTATGGGAAAGCTCCCGTATCATGTGCAAGGGGTACCCCGTTGGCGGTTCTTAATGATACACATATACTTACAATGACAAGAGCTTACTCGTGACTAAAGTTGAGTAGCATGAGGATCGGTCTTCGTAAGTAAGGGGCATGAGATTTCGGTTTATAACTTGTCAAGCATATCCTCTTAGTTGTGTCACTATAACCTTAATCACCTTCAAGATGCTTATGATAGGGGCAATGAGAGCTGAAAACTACAAGTACCATAATTTTTGGAAGCTCTTTATGAGACTTGAATCCCTACTTCCTTTTACAAAAGGCTTTTCTTCCACCATTATATTGAGTCTCCACCTTCTAACTTTATGCACCTACTTTGAGAGCATAGTGGCCATTCTTAGTTCTATGTGCATTGTCCCAAGACTAGTTGATTGATGCATAACTTGTTATTGCTTGTTTGAAACTATTTTATCTAGTCACTCTTATGAACTTTGAAGGTGTCCTATGCATTTATATTTGCTACTCTATTGAGGGACAAGCTGAATACTTTTATGCTATGTTTTCTTTATGTGAAACAAACAAACGTCTTGCAAAGCATTGTTATTCATGAATCTTTTGTTTGTGTCTTTTCATGTTGCATCATAGTTTCTTTGCTTATTGCTAGAACTTTGTCTTTCATGTTATGATTGAAGTACTATGATCCCAGCTTTGAGTGTTTTGCAAATACTTTGATCAAGTCTTTGATGGTGCATGTCACCTCAAAAATTCTTTCTTTTTATCACTTACCTACTCGAGGACGAGCAGGAGTTAAGCTTGGGGATGTTGATACATTGCAAATGTATCTATAATTTTTGATGTTCCATGCTTAGTTTTATCCACTTTCTTGTGTTTTGTTCCAACTTTGGAGTACTTTTATTATGATGTCTTGGACTAACCTATTAACAAGAGCCACAGTGCCAGCTGCCTGTTTTCTGCTGTTTTTGGTTCCAGGAAAGTTAGAAAATGAATATTCTCGGAATTGGACGGGACAAAAGCCAAAGTGCCTATTTTTTCGGAAGGGATCAAGTGCCAGAATACGAGACGGAGAGGGGACAGGGGCCGGCCACACCACCTGGTTGTGCGGCCAGGCTTGTCCCGTGCTAGGGGGTGGTCTGGCCGACCCCAGCACCCCCTCGGCCTCTCCTTCCGCCTATAAGTTGCCCTCGGGACGAAAACCCTAGGCACCCGATCAAAAATCCACGAAAGAGTCTGTAGCCGTCGTCGTCTCTGTCCCTAGATCGGGGGGAACTGAAGCTCTTCCCGGCACCCTGCCGAAGAGGGGAATTCACCCTGGAGGCCTTCTTCATCACCATGCAAGCCTCCGGTGTGATGCGTGAGTAGTTCATCCTTGGACTACGGATCCATGTAGTAGCTAGATAGCTGGTTTCTCCTCCTTTGGGCTTTCATGTTTAGATCTTGTGAGCTCCGTTCATGATCAAGATCATCTACTTGTAATTCATACATGTTGTGTTTGCGGGGATCCGATGGATATTGAGATGCTATTTTAGATTGATTATTGATTCTATCATGTCTTTGTTATTTGAGATCTTGCATGCTTTCCGTTGTTAGTAGCTATCTTGGCCAAGTAGATGCTAGCAACTTTAAGAGTTAGTATTTATGCTCGATAGTGGGTTCATGCCTTTGGTAATCTGGGGAAGTGACAGAAATCTCTAAGGTACTAGATGTGCTGTTGCTACTAGGGAGAAAACAACGATCCTTTGTTCATAGAACAATTGTATTGTTTACTTTACACGCAGTTCATAAAGCAATAATCTGTTGCTTGCAACTTAATACTAGAGGGGGTTCGGATGATAACCTGAAGGTGGATTATTAGTCATAGATGCAGTTGGATGGCGGTCTATGTATTATGTTGTAATGCCCAATCAAGTCTCAAAGGAGTCAAGATGATTAGTATATGCATGTATTGCTTTCTCGGTGTTTGTCAATTGCCCCGCTGTAATTTGTTCACCCAGCATGTTATCTATCTAAGGAGAGACACCTCTAGTGAACTATGGATCCCGGTCCTTTTTCTTTACATACAATCTACAACTGTTTACTGCTTTGTGTTTACTTTCTGTAAACTTTTACTTCTTTCCATTCAATACATTTAATCCTTTGTTTTCCACAAAACACGGTGAGATTGACAACCTCATCGCAAGTTGGGGACAAAGTTCTGTGGTTGTGTTGTGCAGGTCTCCACGTTGCTACTAGCACCGGTAGTGCGCCCTGCCAAAGCTCAGCTAGTAACACCTTTGGGGTGTTTCCTTGCTCCTACTGGTTCGATTAAACCTTGGTTTTATAACTGAGGGAAGACTTGCTGCTATATTCATCGTACCTTCCTCTTGGGGTTCCCAACGAGCTCTACGTGGAAAGTCGAGCGCATCAGTTACTCCCATAGGGAGCGCCGGAAGCAAATTCAACTGAAACAAGCAACAAAAGACGACAGCAGTCGCAAAAAGTTCTTTAGTCCCTGCCTGAGTCTTCAACTCAACCAGGCACTCGGGGGCTACTCCCATAGGGAGTGCTGGTCGTGCACCCTATGATTATTTGTATATGGTACTATGTGTTGATAACATCCACACTCGAATGCTATGGTGATTCCGCCTCATACTATCCCTATAAAGAGACTGCGTCTCCTTGGTTACCCGAATCATCTCCGCGATGACAAAACTCAGATGTTGCGCTTACAGCGTGAATATAAGACATGAATAAGGCCTGGCAATGCATCTGCTGCGCACTACCAGAAACATATCCGTGCCTGCAGGTACGATGAACATGCCTTGACAGACGCGTCGAGTGCTCACACCCATACACTGGAATTCGACTCCTGTAAGACCTCTATGGCCTGAGTCGAATTACGCCAGCACTTTTCCGAATTTGAGTCCGGGGACTCGAGTTTGAGTAGATTGCGTTGTTTTTCCCTAAGGCAGTTAACTGATACCGATACATCAGCTAAATCAGGCACGCATATCAACAATCCCTATGACATGAACTGAACATTCGAAAATACTCAATCATGCACTCGAAAGGCTTCATAAAGTCCCCAGTCGAATCTGCGATTCCACTAGACACTCGAGGGCTACTGACCTAGGTATACCCTACAGGTACTCGAGTTTGGTATATATGGCCTGGATACAGTAGAAGCCCACGGCGTTGTCAAGGCCCAATACAGAATTCGAGTGGCCCACGGATTCTCGGTTGCTTGCGAGACAAGAAGAAGCTTAAGATAGAAAGTTCAAAGGGAAAACCCTAATCTGTAACCGACTCGACCTGCTACCCGAGACCAAGCCTATCTATATAAAGGTTAGGAGGGGCGGCGAGGAGGACACACGCAACCCTAGTTTCCACAACTCTCGCCAGATTGCATCTACGCGCCCCTGTAATCTTCGATTCCTTCGTTGATTCCAAGAGCAGACAAGCAGGAGTAGGGACCTCTATGAGGCCTGAACCTGGGTAAACCTTGCGCCCCTATGTGCTTGTTTGTTAGCCAAATGATGCTTCTAGTGCTCCCTCCTTCTCCAAAACCCAAGTCCATAACAATGGGCATTGATGAGTTAAACCCTCGTCAAGTAACATCACCATTATTATAAGACACTAAAGATTGATTAAAAGGTATCAGAGCATTGAAAACGAAAGTAGTGCCCAAGTTTCATACATTGAGGACATATTATTGGAGCGTCTATCGTATCCGAAGAAATTAACTTTTTAGCATATTCCACTATTTGAGAATACATTTCTCTTACCATCATATTCCTCACTCGTTCGTCAAAATACTCATCCTCCTCTTCCAATGAGGATTCATGTCCCATGTTAATAGCATCACAATATTCATAGAAAGATTCATCTTTTAGTCCCTCACCAAAGTCCCCAAAATCACTGTCTAGGCACGAATCCTCAGAATAATCATCATAAGTTTGGGACTTATAGAAATCATTACTAGATAATGAGATATCGTTTGCATTCATACTATTTGTGTGTGGAAAGTTATTTTCAGAAGTAGGAGATTCAAGTGGTTGATCAAGTTGCTCCTCTTCATTCTTACTAAGATAATTTTCGAGTAGCTCAGCGATAATCTTACCTTCAGGATTACCTTCCACTAGTTGAGAGGGTGCAACATCAAGTGCCACCTTTTTATTAACAACATGTTCCGGTGGGTTAGGTGGAGGCTTTTTAAGTGGAGTTCCCTCCACATAATCTTCTGGAGCACCCTGCAAAAGGTTACATTCTTCCATGGCGGATTTAATCCGCCCAACAATAAATTCATTACCATGGAAGTTCTCTTGGCAATAGAAGAATATAGGGTGAACTTATTTATAGATCATATTAAGTGGTTTACTTTCTACCTGAATATCTCTTAAACGAAATAACAACTCTTTGCAACCAGTAAAAAGCACAAATTGTAATGTGTCCTCCCCAGCAAGGCATTTAAACTCATCTCTATTATAGTCTGCTAGTTCGGTATCAAAATAATTATACTTACATTGATAAGTGGGGTGATCTGGAGATCCGCAACAATCACAACATAATTGATAAGAGGCACATAGTGTGGATGAATACTTGTCCACCCAAGTCAACCATTCTTTTAATATGCCTTGCCTCTTATGAATATCTCCCATAGTCCTTCCCTTTGACTCCTCCCTTATAGATTTCAACTGTTGGAAGGTAGTTATCTCGGAAGACATGATTAGTCACAAATATTTTTATGGGTTTTTGGTTTGTAAACAAAAGAAAAATACAAATGCAGCAAATAAAGAAAGCTTAAAACAAAATCTAGCAAAATCTAAAAGACCTACAGCGCTTAGCTCCCCAGCAACGGCGCCAGAAAATAGCTTGATGACTACAATTGCACAAATCGTTTGTAGCTAGTTTCGAAATAAAGATAGCAATCCCACAGGGAGCAGGAGTCTGAAGTGTAATAACTCTTTGAACTAAATATTGAAATAGTAATGCTAAATAACGTTCTAAATAACAAGATAAAATGCAAGTTTTGTGTAAAATATATTTTTGGGTTTTCAAATAAGAGAACAATAAGTAAACTAAACCTGTAAGTAAACAAGAGCATGCAAGTATGATTACGAAATTCTGCAAGATGATGGAAAGAGTTCTCAGGGAGTAGTGGATCCACCACTAGTAATTAGAAAGAGTGATCAAAATTATTATAATGAATAAGACCATTTATGATATGTGTGGGAGGAGATCCATATATGGACGAATAGCCAACAACCACTACACACATCATCCTCATAACCACATCAGGCAGCAATCGACATCAATCGAATTACTGCGCTATTAAGGGACTTTACCCCATAGGATGTATCCCATGGCATGGACAATGTTCCGTGAGTTCTGCTCGGTTCCCAACTTGATACGTAAGGAATGACAACATCTTTATAGTCACCGTAAGTGTTATCTTCCCTCTGTCTACCAACAAGTAGTTCCCTCCATCTAGTCCTCAGTGAGGCAAATATTGAGTGGCGTGCTTCACCCAACATCACACAGACACATAATGAACAATATCACATAATGATCTTTATCTCAATTCAATCTCATACTAGGGTCTCTCTATATCCCCAAGAACAAAGGAAACTACTCACACATGAAGGCTATCAACATCATGGATGAAGTATGATGATACAATTGAAGACAAGTGCAAATCCAAGATTCAATCTAGAATTACAACAAGTAACCAAAGGGGATCAGTGATGGAGACATTGTTGATGAAGATGACGATATAGATCGATGCGGAGGCCTTCAAGATCCTAGTCCTTTCTCCTCTTGTGTGATAGTGATGGTGTAGATCTGATTGGAGGCAGCTATGGCGATGGCACTGTGGTAGGGCTCCGCCATGGTGGAGGATATGGCTTGGTGGCTCTCTCTTGGGTCCTCCCTTCTTTATATAGGCCTTAGGGGTGCCCAAGGGTCCCCCAATACCGTCATATGACTTAGCGAAGGTTCTGGAGCTTTTCTAGGGTGAAATCGCATCGTTTGCGACCTTTTTGGCAACTATATGGGCGGAGCTATATGACCAGAAAAATAGCTCGTGACGTATAAGTTGCTCGTCAAACCGTCTGTACCCTTTAGTATTTTGCCCGCCATTTCTTCATACGAACTCTATTTTGGGTGTTCTTGGGCTCGTTGATTTTGTATCGTTGAGGGATACAACCCTGTGGTCTTGGATCTTTATTTTGAGAAGTTGGAAAAAATCACTTTTCCAACACCTCAAATGGCTAAGTCTGATCCCTTCAGCTCCTCCATACTATGCTCTCTTTGTTTCTTTTACCTTTGTTTTATCCATAATCATAATCAACACCTACACACATGTCATAGATAGGGAAAAGTGATAAAATTCTACCTAAACTGCTAAATGTGCAAAGCTCATATGAAAATAAATGAGAACTAGAAGTCATGCATATAAGGCATAGCTATAGCTGAAAGAAACATGATATGAGAGATAAATGGCTCATTTTATATGGCTAAAAGAGGCGGTATTTCATAGTCATCACCTACTGATACGTTGCTAATGTATCCATAATTTTTGATGTTCCATGCTTGGTTTTATCTACTTTCTTATGTTTTGCCCACACTTTGGAGTACTTTTTATACACTTTCTTGCACTAACCTATTAACAAGATGCCACAGTGCCAGCTGCCTGTTTTTTGCTGTTTTTGGTTCCAGGAAAGTCAGAAAATGAATATTCTCAGAATTGGTTGGGACAAAAGCCAAAGTCAGGTTTTCACCGAGGGGGACACGGAGCCAGAATACGAGACGGAGAGGGGCCAGGGGCGACTACACTACCTGGATGCACGGCCAGGCTTGGCCCGCGCCAGGGGGTGGTGCGACCACCCAGGGCACCCCCTCGGCCTCCCCTTTTGCCTATAAGATGCCTCCGATACAGAAACCCTAAGGACCCGATCAAAAATCAACGAAAGAGTCTATAGCTGCCGTCATCTCCATCCCTAGATCAGGAGGGATCTGAAGCTCTTCCTGGCACCCTGCCATAGGGGAGAATTCACCCAAGAGGCCTTGTTCATCATCATGCAAGCCTCCGGTGTGATGCGTGAGTAGTTCATCCTTGGACTACGGGTCCATGTAGTAGCTAGATGGTTGGTTCTTCTTGTTTGTGCTACCATGTCTAGATCTTGTGAGCTCCGTTCATGATCAAGATCATCTATTTGTAATCCTACATGTTGTGTTTGCGGGGATCCGATGGATATTGAGATGCTATTTCAGATTGATTATTGATTCTATCATGTCTTTGTTATTTGTGATCTTGCATGCTTTATGTTGTTAGTAGCTATCTTGGCCAAGTAGATGCTAGCAACTCCAAGAGTTAGTATTTATGCTCGATATTGGGTTCATGCCTCTAGTAATCTGGGGAAGTGACAGAAATATCTAAGGTACTAGATGTGTTGTTGCTACTAGGGAGAAAACAACAATCCTTTGTTCATAGAACAATCATATTGTTTACTTTACATGCAATGCGTAATGTAATTATCTATTGCTTGCAACTTAATACTGGAGAGGGTTCGGATGATAACCTGAAGGTGGATCATTAGTCATAGATGCAGTTGTATTACAGTCTATGTATAATGTTGTAATTCCCAATCAAATCTCAAAGGAGTCAAGATGTTTAGTATATGCATGTATGCTTTCTCGATGTTTCTCAATTGCCCCGCTGTAATTTGTTCACCCAACATGTTATCTATCTTAAGGAGAGCCACCACTAGGTAACGATGGACCCCGGTCCTTTCTTTTACCATCAATCTACAACTATTTACTGCTTTCTGTTTACATTCTACAAACTATTACTTTCTTCCACACAATACGTTTAATCCTTTGTTTTCAGCAAAACCGGTGAGATTGACAACCTCACTGTAAGTTGGGAGCAAAGTTCTGTGGTTGTGTTGTGCAGGTTTCCACGTTGCTGCTGGCACCGATACTGCGCCCTGCCAAAGTCCAGCTAGCAACACCTTGGAGGTGTTTCCTTGCTCCTACTGGTTCGATAACCTTGGTTTCATAACTGAGGGAAACTTACTGTTGTGCTCATCATACCTTCCTCTTGGGGTTCCCCAACGAGCTCGTTATTACACGAGTCAGCAAGTACTTTTCTGGCGCCGTTGCCGGGGAGTCAAGGACATCTTCACAAGGGGAGTCCTTCATAACCAATCTCTTTACTTTGTTGTTTTTGTTTTTCTTAGTTTATTTCTGCTTTGTTTGCTTTTTTCTTTATCAAAACACACACAAAAAATAGTTGTACTAGTTTGCTTTCTTTATTAAAAACACAAAAAATTATTATTAGTTCCTATCTTAAGTTTCCATTATGTTTAGCATTTCTCCAATCACTATGTCACCTGAGGAAATGATTTTCACTTTTAAACAAGGAATTGAAGAGAGTTTCAAAGAAGCTTGGTCTAGAATCTCTGATCTACATGAAAAAACTGAACCTAAAATGACTCAAAGCTTGTTCCTTAGCAGTTTTCACCTTGGAATTGCTCTTTGCTATAGATATGCTTTGGATGCTGTATGGGAGGAGATTTCCTCCAATGCAATGAGGATGATGCTTTTAATTCCATAAAGAAGTTGGTCTTTACTTACAACTTGCCTAGCAAATCTGATTCTTCCTTCATAAACATATTTGCTAGATAGAATACGCTTAAGACTAGCACTGCTAGTTTAAAAGATTGCTATAATACACTTAGAGAGCATCATGACTATGTTCCAATAAATTCTGAACCCTCGAAGTTGCTTCCCACAGTAAAGATTGTTATAAATAATGAAACTTTTCATGCTCGATGTGATATCATGTCTGAATTCTGTCTTATGCCTAAAGATATCTATGAATCTTTGAGTCTTTGGGGACTTTCTAAAGGAGGAGAAGAAATATTTCTTGCTAATAATGCCACAATATCACCAATTGGAATAGCTGAAGGAGTGTTTACAAAGATCCTAGGGAAAATGGTTTCTACTGATTATCTTGTTATTGAATGTGTAGGAAAAGGACAAATCACACTTGGAAGATCCCTATTGAAACTCCTTGGAGCAATAATAGATGTGGAAAAGGGCACCATGCACTTTGCTTCTCCACCAAACAATCATATGTTCCCCGAGGTTAAGAATAAAAGTAAGAGAGGTAAGGGCAAGAAATTTGGTTTTAATGCTTCTTCATTGGAGAACACTTGATTCTTTTTCTTGCTTCTTATGCCTAACTTAAAGGCGTTAAAGAAAAGTACTTATTGAGAGATAACCCAAAAGTTTTAGATGAGTCTTGGAAGTTATTACATATGTAGTAACAGCTCCTTATCCTTTTTATTTGCTTTTTGTGCCAAGAGTAACCTCTAACGAGAGAGAAGTAATGATTGGGAAAGTTGTTGTCCTGAAACAGATTTCTGTGCTTCACCGTAAAAATCCGTGTACAATCTCTGTACGTCATTTTGAGGCGTGAATTTTTGTACTTCTACCCCAGATTGTTATCTAACTTTCGTTAGTTCAACACTTTTTGATTTGAGAACACAAGGTCTTCAAAAAAATTGGTTTTTACCTGCTGGTCTGTTTTGACGGATTTCAGCCATTATTTGCATTTTCTTCTTGTTGGTTCCTTTTTTAGTTCTTTTGGGGAATTGAGATTTTTGAGGGAAGTGCTTCAGTAGCTTGTGTTTTGATGGAATTTTTATTGGTGTTGAAACTGAACCCAAAGACTTATTATCTTGAGTGCACTAATGTTGCTAATAAAGATTGTGTGAAGTTTTGCATGAAGGAAAAAATTGCAGGTGTATGGAGAGAATTATGTAATGATATGAAGAATGGACTAAAGATCAAGCTTGGGGATGCCACCCCGTGTCACCCCAAGAAATATCCAATAAGTACAAGCGTCAAAGCTTGGGGATGCCCAAGGCATCCCCTTCTTCATCAATAAAAATCTCAGGTTTCTTCCAAACACTTCATTTTTATTGTTTCATGCACAGTTGTGTTGTTCTTGGAGCATCTTCGTTTTTTGTTTTTGGTTTTCGTTTGCTTGGTTTGCTTAGTTTGCTGAATAAATTGGTTGCACCCCCTCTTTCATACATTGGTTTTCAAATAGTTTGGTTTGGATTGGAAAAGAGTAGAAAAAGTTCATGCTTAAGTGGTAAAAGGAGCTTGTTTTTGACTGTGGCCTATGCTTTGTCATGCCATGCTTGATATTGTTTTGGCTTTATGCTTAGTGATCTTTGATGTAGCATGACATGTTATAAACAATTGAGATTGCTTAATGTGCCTTTGAAAGAAACATGCGTTGTTTTAGCATATTAAAGCATAATATTGTGGTATTATCCTTTGATGCTTTATTTGGGTTGACTTGGCACATGCTCACACCATGTTATGACTATCCCAAGTCACCATAGCCTTTATGATCTTGTAGTTTTTACTTGTAGTATCACTTTATGCTTTGATTAATGATGTTTTGCCGCTCTGCATGATTATGGCCATTATTGCTCTCTTAGTTGGTCGCCTCCAGTCTTTTGCTAGCCTCCATAACCAAGTATGAGTTCCACTCATGCATCCAACTCGTAAAACCAAGTTATTCCAAAGAGTCCACCATACCTACCTACTAGCATTTGCTATTCCAAGTATATTCATGTTTTTATCTACCTTCTAAATTAAACTTGTTATGAGAAAACTAGTGATTAAAGCTCTCACAAACTTGATGGCACACTTTACTTTCTTGCACTTAATAAACTTGAACCATTGCGTCCATCTTTGTTGCGTATATGCTTGCGCTTTATAAGTTAAAGTTAGTAGAACCATGTATCATGAGGAACGCTTTCAACATTGCACTTGTACATTGTACCTAGTAGATATCATGTTCTTTTGCTTATGGATCCCGGTGGTGTGAAATAAAAGGGGAACTTGTAAGATCATGGAGTTTGTATGTGTGTTAGAGAAACGCCTAGGCCGCTAGCCTAAGCCATGCCTAATCATGGTGGAAACTTGTAGCATAACCATAATGATCACTCTATGAAGCATCCTCAATAAAAACCTATGCAAATAGAAAATAAAAATATCGCTGAGATGGTCATTGTCCGTTTGCCTTGTCATTTTGATTATGGGATAGCTCCTGTATCATGTGCAAGGGGTATCCCGTTGGCGGTTCTCTATGATACATATGTACTTACAATGACAAGAGCTTACTTGTGACTAAAGTTGAGTAGCATGAGGTTCGGTCTTTGTAAGTAAGGGGCATGAGATTTCAGCTTATAACTTGTCAAGCATATCCTCTTAGTTGTGTCACTTTAACCTTAATCACCTAAAGATGCTTATGATAGGGCAATGAGAGCTGAAAGCTAATAAGTACCATAATTTTTGGAATCTCTTTATGAAACTTGAATCCCTACTTCCTTCTATGAAGGCATTTCTTCCACTTTTATATTGAGTCTTCACCTTCTATTGTTGGGGATATACTTTCCGGGTATCCTCATAGATCCTCACTGACCAGGGTGGCCCACTTCGGGTTAGAGCTTTGCTTCACGGGCGGCCCAGTTAGGGAGAGAAGACGGAGTCCAATCCGACTACGGGAAGGCCCAGAAGACTTACCGACTTAGGCCCATAATGTTACTTGTAGTTCAAGATGTACTCTATAACCAACTCTTAGTCGTAGCCGGATTGATCTCTCCTGTAAACCCTAGGCCGGATATCTATATAAGCCGTCCTAGGGAGAGCCTTTAGGGCATAACCAATAGTCTACAATCTCAACTCGCACAGGCGAAACCCTTGTAACCCATATTCCGGCTCTGCCGTATTACTGGATTGCTAGCAGGAGTAGGGTCCGTCCAAAGCCGGCGGATTCGAACCTGGGTAAACTTGTGTGCTCACCATCCTGGAACACCGTACGTCTCACACCCCTCTCTCCCGCACGCCTCGAGGACCCCCTCATGGCGTACTTGTCCTCAAACCGATGACAGTTGGCGCCCACCATGGGGCAAGTGAGCTTCGGATCTACGTTCCGAGCGGAATCTGCAAGAATCGGAATCGGCGAGACCATCGCCATTGGTCGCATCCTCTACGCCAGCGACGCCCTCTCATCGTCCTCGACGAGACTTGGATTCCGGCTAGGGAGGTCGTGACTGCCTACACAATCATGTCTTTTGGCGAGATCGATGTTTACATCGGTTTCACTGAACCTGCCCAACCCACCCCAGCGGTGATGATAGAGGCAGAAGAATTTTCTGAGTCCCTTTTGTCCGCGGAGGCGGCAGAGTTCCGGATCTCAGAAAACCCTAATCCCACCCAGCCCGCACCAGCTGCGGAGATAGTAGAGAAATTCGAGCCTGAAGAAGACCTCACGGTCCAAGTCGAATCTGGAGTGGATCTCCCTGGAGAAGCCGGATCCCAGATCGACCCACCCGTGGAAGTCGAAATCCAGGAGAAGCACATCAGCGACACTAATTCTGACTCTAGAGATGTCGGGATAGACATGCCTTTCCTCAGGTACACACCAAGATGTATGATACTACAAGGCGCTAGCGCAGAAGCAATCCTCGAAACCATTAAAAGTTTCGGTATGGCTGATCGCGAAAGCCGCAGATACCTCAGGAAGCACGCATCGCACTTCATCGGATATGTTGGATCCGGATCTGGCTCTGCCTATGCTGGATAAAACACCGACTCGGTGCTGGAGGCAATTGGAACAAACACCGATGTTCCCGCATCCTCGGATGAATCCATGACGTCGGCAGATTTCCAAAAGTTCTCCGCGGAATATGATGAGGAGTACAACTCCAAGGCTGCAGAAGATGGAGAAGCCATGGACGAAGGATCCGGGGAACACTCTCCCAAAGCGCAGGATGATATGGAAGCCGGAGACAATCCCGAACTCCAGATGTCTGAAAGTACCAATCAGAGCTTGACTCTGAGAAACGGACCCAAAGCCATCTTTGCTACCGGCGCTGCCAAGAAGGCAAAGAAGAAGAACAAGAAGAACAAGACCCTGGCAAAAGACCCTCTGGCAGAGGAGGTGATTGCCGAGGAATACGAGGAAGACTCGGATGGAGCACTTATCCCAGAGGAGCCGAAAAAAGAAGCATCGATGGATGGACACGTGATCACTGAAGGTGCGCGTAAACTCATCGATGCCGCATTAACCACACCTATCCCTACAACTGCAGAACTTACTGCAGATGAGCTGGACGAAAGGGCCCAAGCTCTAGAAGCGCGTCGTCAACAACTCCTTGATGAAGCCAAAAACATCGAGGTGGAGAAGAAGCGCATGTCAAACAAGGAGTACATGTCCCGTCTACATCAGAAGACACGGAAGCGTCACGTAGATGACAACCAATTCCCACGTGTCCGTGCTGTCCTTTTTGGAGATGAGATGGGAAAGCCACGGAAGGACAGCAATGGAGATTGGGTTTACCCAACACCAGTGCAAAATACTGTGGCAGCTCGCGAAATTCTATCAGCTAATCCAGGACCAGAAGAGATACATTTGGGTATCAAGCTACTCAATAAGGGACTGGAGCAGCAAAGGTCGCCCTGTCTGGAAGCCAGAAGCTGGTCTCGGATTCCGACCAATGTCGCACAGATCTGGCATGGGCTAGCGTAAGATCCCATTACGTTCGGGCGCAGTATCATAACCCCGAATGCAGGGAAGACAATTATTCAAGAACCGGATCGTCGGGGCAGCACCGCAGAGCTACACATAACTGGAGCAACGTCGCTCCAGTAGCCGAGAAAGACATGATCGCTGCACTGAATTCGAGGAATCCTCCCCGAAAGGGAGAAGATAAAGAGAAACGTCGGGAGGAGGATCGTCACAAAATGCCACCTCCTAGACATGAAAACCGTCCGGCTGAGCCTTACCATGGTGGGAACGACGGACGAAGGAACGACGGAAACCACGCTGGTACAAGCCGGCAGGGGGCTCGTCACAGTCAAGAACCTCCCCGGAACCAGAATAATGACGCTCCGGACGGAGGACGGCGATATGCCGGAAACAACCTAGCTGCACCACCCTCTCCACAACACAGTTATCACAACGGCCCCCAAGGAGGTCAAGGAGGACGACATGGCGGAGGAGGTGGTGGCAGAAGCCGAAGTCCGGCTCCAAGGCACCACAGCCACAACCGATATTCGAGACGATCCCTATCCCCGAATGACGCAAGGCACAGGATAAATTCCAACATAGAGGCTCGGCGCTACGAAAACGATGACGTGTACGTGGGCCCAAAGTGCTTTGGACCACGCATCATAGCTACAAAATTCCCGGAAGGTTTTGCTATCTCAAGACATATTCAAGCCTACAACGGCATTGCTCGGCCAGACACCTGGTTACAGGATTTCTTCCAAGCTTGCTGCATCGCCAAAGGCGGAAACAGCCTGGTCGCAACCCGATATCTCCCACTTATGTTGCGGAAGACGGCACGATCATGGCTTAATGAACTTCCGGCGAACACCATCCACAACTGGTATGACTTACAAAGTGCGTTCTTTCAAAATTTCGAAGGCACATATCGGAGGCCATGTACGGTTGGAGACCTACAGCGTTGCACCCAAAAAGCCGGAGAAACTTGCCGAGATTATCTCGGACGATGGATTGACACCAAGAACTCCTGCGAGGGAGTAAATGATCAAACTGCGATTGAAGCTTTCATTTAAGGTCTCCCAATTGGTTTACTGCGCCATCGCTTGAAGTGTGACAAGGTTACTGATCTGGGAGAGATGATAGAAATAGCGAGCAAGTATGCAGATGCTGACGACGATGCAGAGGGATTACTCAACGTCCTGGCTATACCTCAGTCAGCAAAGACAAAGCAACAGGCTCAGAAGCGCAAAAACACCTCGGAAGAGAAACCCAACGCGGAGACGGCAGTAGTTACTACTGTTTCCGGGTCTAGAGGACGAGGAGTGCGCAGCAGAGGCCACGAGCATGGCCGTGGGACATCAAGGGTCCAAGGTAGAGGAGAGCAACAACCAGGCAAAACCTACACTTGGGCTGACATTGCCAATAACCCATGTGTGCATCACTTAGACGCCAATGGAGGCTCGTCCCACACCAACGCTGAATGTCGTTTTAACGACGACATCAAGAGAGATGATACCGCAGGCTACAAAGCTAAGCGGGAAAAGGGAAAGAAAAATCCCGAAAAAGAAAAAGAGACCAAGGAAGATTCCGACATGGAGGAAGCCGACGCTTCAAATCCCAAGTCGGAAGGGAAGAAAACTTTTCCTACCAAGAAGGACACTTACGTCACCTTCCTTGAATCTCAACCAGCAAAGGTCAAGAAAGCAGTTCTCCACGAGCTTAACGCAATAGTTCCGGCTGTCCCTCAGTATCTGGACTGGTCGAAAGTGGCAATAACGTTTGACCGCGCTAATCATCCGCCTAAGTTACACAGGCGAGGAAAATACGCCTTAATCATCAATCCACTTATTGACGGTTATGGTTTCCCCAAGACCCTCATGGACGGCGGTAGCAGCATCAATATTCTCTATGTAGAAATGCTACGCAAGATCTCGGAAACACAGCTTAACCATAGCTCTGTGATTTTTCATGGGGTTGTCCCAGGAAGACAAGCTAATTCCCTAGGAGAGATCACTTTGGATGTTACTTTTGGAACACCAAAAAATTATCGAACGGAGGCACTTTCCTTCGAAGTGGTCCCGTTCAAGAGCGCATACCATGCTATATTTGGACGTCCGGCTTACTGGGCTTTTATGGCTCGTCCGTGTTACATTTACAATATGATGAAAATTCCAGGTCCCAACGGCGTGATCACCATCAGGGGAGACCCGAAGAAAGCGCGAGAGTGCGAGGATGGAAATGCCGCCTTTGCCGAAGCCATGCTGCACGCCCAGGAGTACGAGGAGATCAAGAAGAGCATAGATCCGCCCGAGATGCCCGCGACGAAGAAGGAGGTGACAAAACCAAATCCAGAGTTCAAGGCATCAGAAGAGACGAAGACGACGCCATTGAAGGATGATGAACCCTCCAAGGTGACCCAGATAGGCGCAGGTATCTTCGCATGGCAGCCATCTGACATGACCGGAGTACCTAGGGAACTTGCCGAGCACTCTCTAAATGTAAACCCGAACGCTAAACCCGTCAAATAGTCCTTACAATGGTTTGGTGACGAAAAGCGTAAGGCAATAGCTAAGGAACTAGCACGGCTCGAGTTAGCCGGATTCATAGAAGAGGTCATCCATACTGATTGGTCGGCCAACCCTGTAATGGTCCCTAAAAAGGACACCACTGATTTAAGGATGTGTGTTGATTATACTGCCTTGAACAAGGCTTGTCCAAAAGATCCGTTTGCTCTGCCTAGAATTGATCAAGTTATCGATTCTACGGCAGGCTCGGAACTCCTCTGTTTTCTCGACGCATATTCCGGTTATCTCCAAATCCGGACGAAGGAATCTGACAAAATCAAGACTTCATTCATAACCCCTTTCGGAACCTTCTATTATGTTACGATGCCCTTTGGGTTGAAGAACGCAGGAGCTACATACCAGCGCACGATGCAGCGTTGCCTCCATGATCAACTCGGACGCAATGTACATGCATACGTGGATGATATTGCGGTCATGTCCAAAAAGAAGGAAACATTGATTTCCGACTTAGCGGAGACGTTCGCCAATTTACGAAAATACAACATCATGCTTAACCCGAAGAAATGCTTCTTTGGAATACCAGCCGGAAAATTGTTAGGTTTTATTGTGTCTCAGCGAGGCATAGAGGTGAACCGTGACAAGATCAAGGCTATTCTCAATATTTCCAGGCCAACTCGCCTGAAGGACGTACAAAGATTAACTGGTTGCATTGCTGTGGTCAGTCGATTTGTAAGCCGGCTTGGTGAAAGAGCCGCACCATTATACAAACTCCTGAAGAAAACCAAGGATTCTTTCTGGACTGACGAAGCCGAAGCTGCACTACAAGACCTGAAGAAAGTGCTCTCATCTGCTCCTATCCTGGCAGCGCCAGAACCTCAGGAACCGATATTGCTTTACATTGCTGCGACAAATAGGGTTGTCAGTATAGTTATGGTGGTGGAGAGACCAGAAGAAAATCAGGAGCACCTGGTGCAGCGTCCGACATACTTTGTCAGCGAGGTCCTGACAGAATCAAAACAGCGACATCCGCACTATCAAAAGTTGGCTTACGGTGTTTTTCTAGCATCTCGTAAGTTACGACACTATTTTCAGGAGCATCCAATTACTGTGGTGAGCAAAGCTCCCATGAGAGATATAATCAACAATAGCGATGCCACAGGACGCGTCGCCAAATGGGGTATAGAGCTTGCAGCTTTCGATATTGAGTACAAACCCCGGACAGCAATCAAATCCCAGATCCTTGCCGACTTTGTCGCTGATTGGATAGAGACCAAGGAGAACATGGTCCTCCCTGAGTCGGAATATTGGACCCTCTTTTTCGATGGATCCAAGGCTAGGGGGGGCTCGGGGGCTGGCGTGGTGCTCAAATCACCCCAAGGAGATAAACTTTTATACGTGTTGCAGATCCACTTCACAGCGACAAACAACATTGCCGAGTATGAAGCACTGTTGCATGGAATCCGGATTGCTAAGGATATTGGCATCCGACGTTTGATGTGTTACGGAGATTCGGATCTTGTTGCTCAGCAAGTCTTGGATATTTGTAATGCAAATAAGCACATGGCAACGTATAAAGCTGTCGTGGATGATTTATCTAAATCGTTCGAAGGGTTTGAAGTTCAACACATCCCTCGAGCAGAAAACGAAGAAGCAGATGCACTATCTCGGATAGGCTCTGCGCGGAAAGAGGTTCCGGATGGCGCATTTTTAGAGCACCTCAAAGTTCCCTCGATAAATGGAGTAGATGAGGAATATCCGACCAAATCCGACTCACCTTTAATAGCAGTTATGGCTGTAATTCCCAGCTGGACTCAACCCTACCTTGATTACTTGGTAGATGGAAAATTACCCGAACACGAGGTGCTGAGCCGGCAAATTATCCGACGAGCAAAAGCCTATACTATTGTTAAAGGTGAGCTCCATAAACGGAGTGTTTCTGGGGTTTTTCAATGTTGTGTATCTCCGGAAGAAGGAGTGGAAATCTTAAGAGAAATCCACGAAGGTGAGTGTGGTCACCACGCTGCAGCCAAATCTTTAGTGGCAAAAGCTTTTCGACATGGTTTTTTCTGGCTTACAGCTCAGGCAGATGCCGAACGATTAGTCAAGACATTGAAAGGCTGCCAAAAGTACGCCAAGCAAGCTCATGTGTCCGGCTGATCAGCTGCGAACAATACCTATAACATGGCCTTTTGCGGTCTGGGGGCTTGATATGGTAGGACCTTTTAAACGATCTCCAAGTGGATTTACTCACCTCTTAGTGATGGTGGATAAATTCACGAAATGGATCGAGGCTAAACCTATCACTAGTTGTGATGGAGCAACAGCCAAAAGATTTGTCGAGAATGTTATAATCCGGGATGGTTATCCGCATAGCATTATCACGGACAACGGGAGTAACTTTTCCATGGGAGAGTTGGCTGAATTCTGCGACGAGCAAAATATACGGCTTGACATTGCGTCAGTCGCACATCCACAGGCTAACGGACAAGTCGAAAGAGCAAATGGTTTAATTCTACAAGGCTTGAAACCAAGACTCAAAGCACCACTAAAACGTGATGCGGGGGCTTGGGCAGAGGAACTACCCTCTGTTATTTGGAGTTTGCGAACAACTCCGAACAGGTCAACAGGATATACACCTTTCTTCTTGGTCTATGGCGCAGAATCAGTTCTTCCTAGTGATTTGATTCATACTTCTCCTAGAGTGGCCGCATATATCGAAGAGGATGCTGAGATTTCTCGACAAAATGATCTCGACTTAGTCGAAGAAGTTCGCGTCGTTGCTGAAATGAGATCTACAGCCTATCAGCAGAAGTTACGCAAGTATCATAGCCAGAGAGTCCGAACTAGATCTTTCAATAAAGGTGATTTGGTTCTCTGGCTTGTGCAACAAAGAAAGCACAAACTTTCCCCAATATGGGAAGGGCCCTTTTTAGTTAGTCGAGTATTGCACAATGGATCGTACTACTTAGCTGACATAAGGCCAGTCAAAGAAAGACCTGCTACTAAGAAGAGAAAGAGAGCTGGAGGCAGTACAAATCCGGATGAGTTAGACAGACCATGGAATATTGCTCAGCTACATCCCTTTTATTCTTAGTTTTATCTTTCTTTGTAATCATACATATGTACATGCTCTGTGAGAAATAAAAGTTTTAGTTACCTCAAAGTTTTCCTGAGAAGTTTTTACCATCTTATTTCCTAATGATCGTGTCGTAGTCGAAAATCCCAGAATGCTTGAAAGTACTTTATGCTCATGTTCGTTCTGGTTTAGATTTTCGATTCTAAAACTGCTACCTTCGGGTATAACTCTAAAAAATTCTAGTCTTTACTTGGATTATTTGTCTGATTGCTGGATGTGGGTATTTTCCGAGTAGTGAATTGTTGGTACTGGAAGCCGGCTTTGTTTCCGAGTTTAAAATGGTTTAGCAATTGAGCTCCGTTGCTCGGCAAAGTTTCCGGCTGAAGGTTTAGCCGACTCACGAAAGGGACGAGGCGGAAAGCCAGATAAACGATAAGTAGAGACGGAAAATTTCAAGTGCTTATGCAAACATTTCAGGCACACAAATAATCTAAGACAAAAGTGCTGAATAGATAAAAAAAACTTAGCACTAGCAAAAGTCATAGTACTTAATATTTACAATCGCATCAGGTTTTTTCCGAAACAATACATAGTTTTCTGGTCTATGATGCAGGAGGAGATGAAGGATCTGCCGGCTCGCTGGCTACTCCGCCTTGATATCTTGCCGAGATGTCCGGATCCGAGGTGGTCCGTTCATTGTCGGAAACTTCTTCGGCGTCTTCTGGAGGAGGTGGCGGAGTATCCACGTGGGTGAAGAAGGGCGTCTTGTAGCTGGTCAGATCAGCTACGTGACACCCATATCCGGCGCAGGAGTGCATGATGGCTTGAAGGTCTTGCTCCTATCCGTCTTCGTCTACTTTGCAGTACCCTCTGGTCACTTGCCATATCTCCATGTTTCCATGGTGGCTCATGACCATGGTGAGAGCGTTCTGCGCAGCGGTCCGCTCGTAGGACATGTTCCAGTCCCGAACAAGCTGCGGCATCTCCTTGGCTTTCTCCCGCACCTGGAAGTCCGACATGCTTGGCATGTCCGTAATCCTGAGAGATTTGCCAATGTCCTCAAGGGACTGGCGGTAGTCATGAATAAGATCACCGACTTGGGTAAGCCGGTGAGTGCGGGGTTCGGACGAGGAGGAGTCCGTCAAGTTCAGAGGACCTATACACAAAACAAGTCAATGAAAATCCGACATTGATGAAAGTCGAAGAAATGAAAAGTCAGATAGATGGAACATACCAAGAATGATGTCGTCAATCTTGGCTTTCTCCTCCCGAAGACTCTGGAGTTCAGCCCGGAGCGCCTGGGAAATATCCTTCTCTCTACCAACCTCATTTTTTAGGTCCGAGATAACCTTAACTTGAGCGGCAATCTTGAGATCGCGCTCTTCAGTGGCCATGGAGGAGGACTCGAGGACTTGAGCTATGCTCCTTTCATGATCCGCCTTGAGCTTATCCAGCTCTTGGCGAAGCCCCTTGTTCTCCACCACTAAGGTTTTGAGGTTCTCGGCCTCTTCAATCATAGCGATGGATTGCTTCACCAGCGCTGTAAGTCAAAAAGAACAACAGTTCAGAAAAATTCGACATTGAAAAAAGTAAAAGACAAGGTTTGAATCTCGAAATGTTACCTTCGGCTTCATCTTTGGCTAACTTGAGCTCAGCATTTTTAAGCCGGAGAGCTTTGATTTCTCTCCGCTTATCAGAGACATTTTTTAACAATTCCTGGTTATAGGAATACACTTTCTGTAAGTCAGAATACCCAAAGTCAGAAAGCTACTTAAGACTCGGGCTAATATTTTTTGCTAAATATCAGCACGAGCCTTGGGGGCTACACAAGTTCGTTCTTTGGCATCCTAATGAAAGCATAAACCCGGATTTTTATATCCTACTTCATGCTTGGGGGCTAGGGGATATGATATAACATAAGGTAAAAAACAAGAGTTGGAATTCCGACTTACATATTGCTCGCGGGTGAGTTTGTCTAACCCCGCGTTCACCTCAGCTGCCACCTTCTCGGCGAGAGTAAGAGGAATTACTGGGGCTGTTGGAAGCTCGCCAGTCCTGATCCTCTCGTCGCGAAGGCGGACTTGGGCGAGATGGTTAGAGAACTTGACGTCCTCTGCTTCTTGCACTTCCTCTTCGGGGGATAGATGGCTTTTGTCCAGGACTTGCCTGGCCAGCCGCTGGATCTCCTCTGCAGATTTCCGGGATAAGCCAAATTTGGCAAGTCCGGGGTTGCTGAGGAGGTTGTCGGCGAAGACTTCAGCCGAGGGATCATTACCCGAAGAGGGTTCACCCTTATCTTGAGCTGACGCACCCACGGTGACGTCAGTGTGTGATCCAAGGATCACAGGCGCCGTTGGAGGAGCCGGATCTTCTGCAACAACCGGAGAAGGAGTAAATCGCCGGTGTTGCAGAAGGTTGAGAGGCAGGAGTCGAAGGAGCCGTGGCAGGGGAAGCTATGGTCAGCTTCGCCTGTCGCAGGGGCTTTGCAGGAATCCCCTTCCCCTTACCCTTGATGAGAGGCTTTGCTCTGAGAATGTAGTAATGTCGGAAGTATTACATCTCAGAGAGAAATTCGAGAAATGTACAAAGGCGGAAATTGTGAATGAAAGTTACCTCTTTACAACAGGCACCTCCTTTGTGCCAACAGCCACTGTCGGAGCTTTGCGCTTTTTGAGCGCAAGGTCCGGCAATGGGACCACTTCAGCTTCCTGAGAAAACTCAGGAGGATATCCTTTGAGTGGAGCAAGCTCTGACTCGGGGAGTTCGGCAAGCTGAAAACAAGAAAACATATCAGCATTGCAATGTATGACTTAAAAGATTGAAACACGTAAAAGGTGTACTGATGGAAGCTTACCGCTACCACGGGGTTTTCCACCGTGTGCATGTCCAGAGAAATCTCCGGAATTTTCCTCTCGATCCGCTCCTTGATCAGCCATTTGATCTGGCTTATATAACCTTGGCTGGTGTAGGCTTTGGGGCTGATGCGGAGAGAATCTTTTTTGGAAGACGTGATGGAGTGCATCAGTTTATCCCCGTGGTACTGAAGTGGCTGGATCCGACGTGCGACCTAGCACTAGACTAAGTCGGATCCTCTCAGACCCTTGTGCTTGATAAGATATTCGATCTGCCTCTTAGCGAGGATCAGATCATCGGTGAGAGCCGGAGCAGCCTCGTCCTAGGAAGGCTGGGCCGTGGCGGCTCCGTCGACAAAAGCCGGCAAAGCAGTAGCTTTGCCAGGAGCCGGAATATCCCTATGATAGAAAAAAGTGGCTGGCCATTGTTTGACCGAGTCACTGGCAGAAATTTTGGGATATGCACGGTCTCGTCTAACAGAAAAACTAATAGTACCGGTGATATAAGGAACACCGGCAGTAATGGAATTTCTCCGGACATGGAAATAGTACCGGAAAAGAAGCAAACTCGGCCTAATGCCAAGAAAGCCCTCGCAAAGCGCAGCATATGCGCTCATCTCTAGAAGAGAATTGGGAGGAAGATTATGGAGTTGAACTCCATAGTGGTCAATCACCTCGGAGAAGAACTCCGAGGGAGGAAAGGACAAACCTCGGTCCAGATGGGTGCCGAAGTGGACGCGCTCGCCCTCACATGGATTGGGGACGGTTTCGCCGAAACCGCTCCGCCAGTCGCCGGCGGCGAGAAGCCCCTCCTTCTCCATGTTTTTGAGGCCGTCGTCTTCGAGGGCCCAGGGGATCCAGATTCCCCGGAAGCTCTCTTTCTCCGTAGCTGCTTCCGCCGACGCCGCCGCCACCGCCGCCGCCAGAGAGGAAGAAAAAGATGAAGCCATTTTTCTCTCCGGTGGAAAAGGGTGACCTTAAAGTGGCGGCGCTAGGAGCTATGTGGGAGGAGGACGAAAAGGCTCTGGGCGCGCTGGAGGATTGGGAGGAAACGAACGGCGAAGGACTGGTGAAGAGGAGAAGAAGAAATCTAAACCCCTTATATCCACCTACCTGCGCCAAGATTCGTGCAAACACTACAGTGTAACTGCCACGCGTTGTGGAAAGAACTGGGAAGGGCCCGCGCGGTGATTGCGTTGCCTCGATCTCCACGCACGCATTGAAACGGCGCCTCGGTTCCGCGAACTGCGGACCCACCAACGGTCGTGCTGACGGAACGTCTGTCAGATGACGTGACTGGACCATGCTTGTGTCAGGTGGCGTTAGGGACCAAGTTCCGGCTTAGTTTAAAAGCGAGCTGGAAAATCCGAATAACTAATTGAAAGGTCTGACTTACTTTTAAGACCCCGATCGTATTTTTTGTTGTGAAGTTTCAGGAACCCTTCAAGATTCTGCAAGCCGAAGATCAAGCTAGACGATGATAAAATCCGACTTTGGACCTTGGAGGCCTCTGGGGGCGACTGTTGGGGATATACTTTCCGGGTATCCTCACAGATCCTCACTAACCAGGGTGGCCCACTTCGGGTTAGAGCTTTGCTTCACGGGCGGCCCAGTTAGGGAGAGAAGACGGAGTCCAATCCGACTACGGGAAGGCCCAGAAGACTTACCGACTTAGGCACACTTTACTTTCTTGCACTTAATAAACTTGAACCATTGCGTCCATCTTTGTTGCGTATATGCTTGCGCTTTATAAGTTAAAGTTAGTAGAACCATGTATCATGAGGAACGCTTTCAACATTGCACTTGTACATTGTACCTAGTAGATATCATGTTCTTTTGCTTATGGATCCCGGTGGTGTGAAATAAAAGGGGAACTTGTAAGATCATGGAGTTTGTATGTGTGTTAGAGAAACGCCTAGGCCGCTAGCCTAAGCCATGCCTAATCATGGTGGAAACTTGTAGCATAACCATAATGATCACTCTATGAAGCATCCTCAATAAAAACCTATGCAAATAGAAAATAAAAATATCGCTGAGATGGTCATTGTCCGTTTGCCTTGTCATTTTGATTATGGGATAGCTCCTGTATCATGTGCAAGGGGTATCCCGTTGGCGGTTCTCTATGATACATATGTACTTACAATGACAAGAGCTTACTTGTGACTAAAGTTGAGTAGCATGAGGTTCGGTCTTTGTAAGTAAGGGGCATGAGATTTCAGCTTATAACTTGTCAAGCATATCCTCTTAGTTGTGTCACTTTAACCTTAATCACCTAAAGATGCTTATGATAGGGCAATGAGAGCTGAAAGCTAATAAGTACCATAATTTTTGGAATCTCTTTATGAAACTTGAATCCCTACTTCCTTCTATGAAGGCATTTCTTCCACTTTTATATTGAGTCTTCACCTTCTATTGTTGGGGATATACTTTCCGGGTATCCTCATAGATCCTCACTGACCAGGGTGGCCCACTTCGGGTTAGAGCTTTGCTTCACGGGCGGCCCAGTTAGGGAGAGAAGACGGAGTCCAATCCGACTACGGGAAGGCCCAGAAGACTTACCGACTTAGGCCCATAATGTTACTTGTAGTTCAAGATGTACTCTATAACCAACTCTTAGTCGTAGCCGGATTGATCTCTCCTGTAAACCCTAGGCCGGATATCTATATAAGCCGTCCTAGGGAGAGCCTTTAGGGCATAACCAATAGTCTACAATCTCAACTCGCACAGGCGAAACCCTTGTAACCCATATTCCGGCTCTGCCGTATTACTGGATTGCTAGCAGGAGTAGGGTCCGTCCAAAGCCGGCGTATTCGAACCTGGGTAAACTTGTGTGCTCACCGTCCTGGAACACCGTACGTCTCACACCCCTCTCTCCCGCACGCCTCGAGGACCCCCTCATGGCGTACTTGTCCTCAAACCGACGACATCTATCTTTATGCACCTACTTTGAGAGCATAGTGTCCATTCTTAGTTCTATGTGCATTGTCCCAAGACTTGTTGATTAATGCATAATTTTGATATTGCTTGTTCTTAAACTATTTGTATCTAGTCACTCTTATGAACTTTGAAGGTGTCCTATGCATTTATGTTTGCTACTCTATGAGGGTTAAGCTGAATGCCACTATGTTATTTCTTTATGTGAAACAAACAAATGTCTTGCAAAGCATTGTTATTTATGAATCTTTTGTTTGTGCCTTTTCATGTTACAACATAGTAGCTATGTGTTATTGTTAGAACTTTATCTTTCATGCTATGTTGAAGTACTATGATCCCAGCTATCAATGTTTTACTAATACTTTGATCAAGTTTATGATGGTGCATGTCACCTCAAAAATTATTATTTCTTTTTAGCACTTACCTACTCGACGATGAGTAGGAGTTAAGCTTGGGGATGTTGATACGTTGCTAACGTATCGATAATTTTTGATGTTCCATGCTTGGTTTTATCTACTTTCTTATGTTTTGCCCACACTTTGGAGTACTTTTATACACTTTCTTGGACTAACCTATTAACAAGATGCCACAGTGCCAGCTGCATGTTTTCTGCTGTTTTTGGTTCCAGGAAAGTCATAAAATGAATATTCTCGGAATTGGACGGGACAAAAGCCAAAGTCAGTTTTCCACCGAGGGGGACACCGAGCCAGAATACAAGATGGAGAGGGGCTAGGGGCGGCCACACCACCTGGCCACGCGGCCAGGCCTGGCCCGCGCCAGGGGTGGTGCGGCCACCCAGGGCACCCCCTCGGCCTCCCCTTTCACCTATAAGATGCCTCCGATACATAAACCTTAAGGACCCGATCAAAAATCCACTAAAAAGTCTGTAGCCGCCGTCATCTCCATCCCTAGATCGAGAGGGATTTGAAGCTCTTCCCAGCACCCTGCCGAAGGGGAGAATTCACCCTAGAGGCCTTCTTCATCATCATGCAAGCCTCCGGTGTGATGCGTGCGTAGTTCATCCTTGTACTACGGGTCCATGTAGTAGCTAGATGGCTAGTTCTTCTCCTTTGTGCTACCATGTCTAGATCTTGTGAGCTCCATTCATGATCGAGATCATTTATTTGTAATCATACATGTTGTGTTTGCGGGGATCCGATGGATATTGAGATGCTATTTCATATTGATTATTGATTCTATCATGTCTTGGTTATTTGTGATCTTGCATGCTTTCCGTTGTTAGTAGCTATCTTGGCCAAGTAGATGCTAGCAACTTTAAGAGTTAGTATTTATGCTCGATAGTGGGGTCATGCCTCTAGTAATCTGGGGAAGTGACAGAAATCTCTAAGGTACTATATCTGATGTTGCTACTAGGGAGAAAACAACAATCCTTTGTTCATAGAACAATCGTATTGTTTACTTTACGCGCAATGCGTAATGCAATTATCTGTTGCTTGCAACTTAATACTGGAGGGGGTTCGGATGATTGCCTGAAGGTGGATCATTAGTCATAGATGCAGTTGGATTACGGTCTATGTATAATGTTGTAATGCCCAATCAAATCTCAAAGGAGTCAAGATGTTTAGTATATGCATGTATGTTTTCTCGATGTCTGTCAATTGCCCCGCTGTAATTTGTTCACCCAACATATCATCTGTCTTAAGGAGAGCCACAACTAGTGAACTATGGACCCCAGTCCTTTCTTTTACCATCAATCTACAACTATTTACTGCTTTCTGTTTACTTTCTGGAAACTATTACTTTCTTCCACACAATATGTTTAATCCTTTGTTTTCAGCAAAAACGGTGAGATTGACAGCCTCACTGTAAGTTGGGGGCAAAGTTCTCTAGTTGTGTTGTGCAGGTTTCCACGATGCTGCTAGCACCGGTAGTGCGCCCTGCCAAAGTCCAGCTAGCAACACCTTGGAGGTGTTTCCTTGCTCCTACTAGTTCGATAACCTTGGTTTCATAACTAAGGGAAACTTACTGATGTGATCATCATACCTTCCTCTTGGGGTTCCCCAACGAGCTCGTTATTACACGAGTCAGCACCTGTGTCCATGAAAACTTTACTCATGTCGAAACCACCAATTTGTGCTTCAACTATCAGGCCGAATGACCCGGTCTTAGTATTCGATGTGGGTGATCAGCTTTGTGAATGTGATTTCCTATTATGACCAGTGGAGATACTCGGGTGTGGCTGGTGGAGGCATCTCTGTCATGTTGACTTGTCTTGTGATTAGCTTCTGAATTCTGTTAGATGGTCGCCCTTTTTGAATCATTGACATTGCCCCTTTGACCTAGGGTATTCGTTACCTTGATCAGTTGTGTTCTATGGTTGCCCTTCTTGTGGAGGTGGCGCACCGATGGTTAGCGTGCCAGGTGTGGGTGTGTATCCTCGTCTTGCTGCTTCGGTTGCTTTTGCATTGCATAGCTCTTGCATCTTTAAGAATGTTCGGCAGTATTTCATAAGGTGGTTAGATTGTCTCTTTCCTGATGAGTCGATGCAAAAGTGCATATTACAGGGCCCTTCCAGCATTTTCATGGCGGACATAGGTGGGTCCCAGGCTCTTGACTGATATTGCTGCACTGATTGACTTCCTCTGCCTTCCTCCCTATTGCGGCGGTACCCGCAGTTGTAGTCCTCGTTCCTGTGGTTGCCTTCACCCGAAAAACTGGCTACAACGTAACTTGGTCCCGTGTTTCCGTCATTGTTTTGTCGCTCCCTATCGTTGCCGCGTTTATCCCTATCTTCCTCGGGTGAACGCGTTCGTTTGTTGTGTAGCGCATCCTCTCCATCAGTCCAATGATTTGCTATGTCCATTATCTATGAAATTGTCTTGGGCTTGAAACACCCTAATTCTTTTATGAATTCTCGGCAATGGAGTCCGTCATTGAAGGCATCGATGGCTCTTTCATCGGACATGGATTCAGCTGAATTTCTGATGATGTTCCACCGCTGGATGAATGCTCTTATCAACTCTCCAAGCTTCCGTTTACATGCCTGTAACTTCTCTAAAGATGCGGGTCGTTTGAATGTGGACTGGAAGTGTCGGATAAACTTATCTTCGAGATTGTTTCAACTACCAATAGAATCTTTGTGTAGCTGTCTTAGCCATGACCTTGCAACGCCGGTGAGGTCTAGTTGTAAACTTTGCATTGCGGTAGCTATGGAGCCACCTTGTAATTTGATGGTGGCCAAATAACTGCTAACCAAGCTTTGGGTTCCTGAAGTCCATCGTATTTTTAATGGTTGTGCGGAAGTTTGAAGTCTTTGGGTTTTGAGGTTTTGTGAATCCGTTGGGTGAAACAGCTGGCTCCGCATAGCCCGTAGTCGTCCTTGTTGTCGTCGTCATGGTATCTGATACGTCCAAAACGTATCTACTTTCCTGAACACTTTTGCTATTGTTTCTCCTCTAAACTTGTGTGATTTGGATGCAACTAATGCGGACTGACGCTGTTTTCAGCAGAATTGCCTTAGTGTCTACTTTTTGTGCAGAAAACCAACTATCAGAAAAATCCCGAAAAATATGCCAAAAATCCTATTTCACCCGAAGACTCCAGGAGCCAGAATACAAGACGGAGAAGAGCCAGGGGTGGCCACACCACCTGGTAGCGCGAGCCAGGCCACGCCAGGGGGTGGTGTGGGCCCCCCAGGCACCCCCTCGGCCTCTCTCTTCGCCTATAAGGAGCCTTTTGACCTAAAAACTTCGGGGGGTTCGACGTTTTTCTAGAAGGAGTTCCGCTCTGCCGCCACCACCAGATTCCACGAAATAGCACCAGAAACTACGTTTTGGCACCCTGCCGGGACGGGGATTGGAGGAGATCATCGCCATCATCATCACCATCGCTTCTCCATCGACCATCCATGTTTCCCCCATCTATGAGTGAGTAATCCCCTATTGTAGGCTATGGGGATGGTAGGGATTGGATGAGATCGTTCATGTAATGGCATCAGATTGTTAGGGCATGGTTCCTAGTATCTTTTATTAGTACTTTATGACTTTGTTGCGACTTGTTGTGCTTAATGCTTGTCACTAGGGCCCGAGTGCCATGATTTTAGATCTGACGATGTTATTGATTCATTATGATAGTATTGTTTTGGGTCTTATCTACAAGTTGTATACACACGTTATTGTTCGGAACCTATGGCCCCGAAGTGACAGAAATCGGGATAACCGGAAGGGAATGGCTTTGATGTGAGATCACATGTGTTCATGGAGTGTTAATTCTTTGCTCCGGTGCTCTATTAAAAGGAGCACCTTAATTGCCAGTAGTTCCCTAGAGGCCCCGCTGCAAACGGGCTGGCAGGACAAAAGATGTTGTGCAAGTTCTCATTGCGAGCACGTATGACTATATATGGAACACATGCCTAGGATTGTCTAGTACTTGGGTGCTCTATCTTATTTATCTGCAATTGCCCTATGTTCTGATTGCCATGTGAATTGTCTTGTCCATGCAACGCCCGTCCATCCATCCCTATGCCTACCGCACTCAAATCCCATTGTTTACTGCTTTTGTTACTACTGTCTTTGCTTTGCTACTTCTGTTACTTTGCTATTCCTACTACAAAACTGTTGCTACTGATAAATTGCTGTGAGCAAGATTGTTTCCAGGTACAGCTGAATTGACAACTCAGTTGTTAAGGCTTATAAATATTCTTTGGCTCCCCTTGTGTCGAATCAATAAATTGGGTTTCACTTCCCTCGAAAATACTGCGATATACCCCCTATACTTGTGGGTCATCAGTATCTTCAGTTGTGGCTTTCGTCTCTTGCATTGCTTCGTGGCTCTAGTCCTGATGTGGCGACCGCGATCGCTGGGTGTGCTCTGCTTGACGAGGGATGTCGCGACAGTGTGGGGATCTATCGGGTTGATGTGTAATTCCTTGCTCTACTTGTGCGAGAGTTGCTCCTATCATGCCTAGGTTCATCAGAGCAGAGTGGTGGAGAGCTACGCCAGGATCGTTGGGTGTGGGTTGGGTTGTGATCAGGTACGTTTGCGCAGCCACAATTGCTGCTTGAGCCATTTTAGCTTTGATATTCCCAGCTTGATCTACTGACATGAATGATAGATCAAGGTCTCTGATCAGTTCGTTTCTTTCTGTTTCGAGGATGTTCTGTAGTCGTGATGTTCCCCTTCTTGGTGGTGCTCCTCCTGTTACGCTCCCGGATCTTCTAGTAGAGCTTAGTTGTGCCCGTCGTAAGCTAGACTCGTCGGCTATCCTTTTTCTTTCGTCGAGTTACCTTTGCATCCTTAGTAGGTATCTATTTTTCTGATGAAGCAAATATTGGTGTGCCAATAAATCTTCATGTGAGGCGTCGGCTGTCATCGGGATTGCACCCAAAATTGCTTCCCTGGCCTTTTGCCATGCTGCTGCTGGTAGCCGGAGAGTTCGCCTTTCTTCTCCATTTGGTTCTGCTCCTCCTCCTTGGATTATGCAGTTGTCTGCTATTTCTCCTCCGTTTCCGTGGTTTCCTTCGTTGCTGTGATTCCCTGCATTGTCATCTGATAAAGTATTATTGGGGTCGAGGATAGGGTTACCGTTAGAGTCGCACGGTGCCGAGGTTTCTCCGTTGATCATGTACACTTGGTGGCGCGTAATATATGGACTTGTGGCATCGTCATCTGAATTGGGGGAGACACTGTTGGGTGGACCAGTGAAGTCTGTTACTTTATGTTATGGGTAGATTTATGCCATCCTTATTCCGAAGTCGATGCTTTCATTGTTTTCCTCAGGTTCGGGGTTTGCTAGGCTTGTTTCGCATGGTGGAGTTAGTGGGGTGTCTGATCCGAATGAGAGATTGTCGTAAGGACCATCAAGATCCCCCAGATCCGTCTCATGTTGCTTGTTTTCGTCGGGTCCTTCGATATCCTCTACGACCTCCATGGAAGATCCGACAGATGATGTTGGAACCGCCATAAGCATCGTTTGTTCCACCGACGGTTCTGATGTAATCAGGGCTGAAGGGTGTGATTCTTGGGGGGGTTTCTACTTGGAAGTGGAAGCTTCCGATGATTAGATCGGATCCGCCGTTGAAATCGGCGGGTACTATCACAAGGGTGGGCAGGCATGGATCTGGTTGCTACCAGGAAGATAGAATTCCGCTGAATCCATTGTTCCAGCGTTCAAGTTTCCCACAGACAGCGCTAATTGATGAGGGGAGATCTCGGCAATGTCCACGAAGAAGGACTTAGGGTTTTGCGGAAAAGAGAGCGTTGGGGATTTCATTGGATGTCAGGAAATGATGACCCACAAGTATAGGGGGTGTATCGCAGTATTTTTGATAAGTAAGAGTGTTGAACCCAATGAGGAGCAAAAGGTGCTGGCTAGTGGTATGGATTAGGAATTCTCTACAAATACTTAGCAAACGGATTTTTAGGGGTTTTTGATAATGCAAGTAAATAAAGTACGAGTAAATAAAAGACAATAAGAATAAATGCAGCAAGTGGCCCAATCCTTTATTCAGCAAAGGACAAGCCGGTTGTACTACTTAAGATGACCAAACGTTCTCGAGGACACATGGGAATATCGTCAAGGGCTTTCGCTTCATATAGTTGATTAATCTTCTTTACTTTGCTAAGTGTTGTGTGGGTGAACCTGTGCTAATGTATAGACCTTCCAAGGACTAATACATACTTGTGATTATACCCCTTGCAAGCATCCGCAAGTATAAGAAAGTAATTAAGGTAGAAACATAACCACAGCTTTAAACTCTAAAACCCTGACGTCCCTTGTGCAATGGTTTCCTAATGGGGGGTTCATGTTTCTATCACTCCGGCAACCCCTAGGCCCATATAGGTGAAGTGTCATGTAGTCGACGTTCACATGATACCACTAGAAGAAGTACACCACAACTTAAATATCAAACCATTGAATCTTTCTCAACACAATTCCACTACTAACAACATGACTTCTCCCATGTCCTCAAGAACAAAACAAACTACTCACAAGACATCATATGGATCATGATCAGACATGGAAAAATGATGTATAACAATCTGAACATAAACAATAATTCAATGGTTCCACTCAATAGCATCAACTACAAAGAGTAATCAACACCGGGAAAGTTTCCCCTAAGAACTATGCAAGATTCAACCCAATTGTTACAGCGATATGGAGATGGTGATGATGGTGCTGCTGGTGATGATGGTGATGATGATGATGATCCCGATCAAGTCCAGCTTGATGGTGGCGTTGATGGCGACGATCTCCCCTCTCCGGGAAGGAATTCCCCTGGCAGAATTCTGTCTGCCGAAGAGATCTTTCTCTCTCGGTGTTTTCCACCCCGCAGAGGCGGTGGAATCTTTCTGTGGTCGCTCCCCAAGGCTTAGGGTTTTGGGAGGATAATATACGCCAGAGGGGAGATCCATGGGTCGACCAGGGCGGCCACACCACCTGGTGGCGTGGCCTAGGCTGGCCCGTGGCACATCTCAGCCTCCCCTTCTAGCTTCCTTCCTCTTCTGAAAAAATAGGATTTTCCATGTATTTTCCTGGATTTTCTGATCTTCGCGAATTTTGCCTCCAAACAGCACCTTTTCCATCAGAATCTTGACTGCAGCGGTCCATGCTCCAAAAGTCATCAACCATGCAAAAAAAGATGAAATAACATAAGTATCATCCCTTAATATGAAATATATCAATGAATAACAGTAAATTATGATATAGAATAGTGATGCAAAATGGACGTATCAACTCCCCACAAGCTTAGACTTCGCTTGTCCCCAAGCGAAACTGAGCTCAATAAACATGGCCTCGGGTTTATGGAGTGAAGAGTCGATAAAAGAATACGGACAGGAAGCAACACATTCATCAATACATAAGTCATAATAGAAGACAACTCATTATTATATAACTTAACTTGCAATAAGTAAAGGAAATACAATAAAGATACATAAAGTGAATCATAATTGGTAATGGCAAACTTGGCTCTTGGTCGAAGAATAGTTGACAATTTGCTAGAGTTCACAAATAACTGATTTTCAATGATAGCTTTCAAAGTAGTAAACACCAAGATAAGAGCAATGTGCAAAACAAGGAACATAAGAAACATGATTGAATAGATCATCATATGAAGGAATGAAACACAACAACTCAAAATACTTGCTGAGATAGAAAGGAATAGGTTTACTTACAAAACTAAAAAGTAAAAGAAAGGCCCTTCGCAGAGGGAAGCAGGGATTTCAAGTTTTATAAAGAGCTCCCAAAAATTATGGTACTTATTAGTTTTCAGCTCTCATTGCCCCTGTCATAGGCATCTTTTAGGTGATTAAGGTTAAAGTGATCAAATATGAGGATATGCTTGACAAGTTGTAAGTTGAAAATCTCATGTCCCTTGAATACGAGGGTCGCTCCTCATGCTACTCAAGTTTAGTCACCGGTAAGTTCTTGTCATAGTAAGCACATGTGTATCATGGAGAACCGCCAACGGGGTACCCCTTGCCCGATGATACGGAAGAATCCTCATATCAAAATGATAAGGCAAGCAGACAACAAGCATCTCAGCAATCTTCTTATTTACCATGGGAATATGGTGCTTTTTCTCTCTTTCCTCTTTTCTCATCTCTTTTTTCCTTTTCCTCTTTTTCTCAATCTCTATCTCCTTTTTTTATAAGATGAATGCTTCATATATTCTCATTATAGTTACGCTGCAGGTTTCCACCATGACAGCATGGATTAGACCGGTGGCCCAGGCATTTCTCGAACACACATGCATAACTCCATGGACTTACAAGCTCCCCTCTCATTTCACACCGATGACATCCATAGACATAAGAACATGATATCAACTAGGTACAAAGTACCAGTGCAATGTTGAAAGCGTTCCCCATGACAGCATGGTTCTGCTAATTCACAACTTACAAAGCGCAAGCATATACGCAACATAGATGGGCACAATGGTTCAAGTTTATTAAGTGCAAGAAATTAAAGTGTGCCATCAAGTTTGTGAGAGCTTTAATCACTAACTTTCACATAACAATTTTAATTTGGAAGGTAGATAAAACATGAATTTACTTGGAATAGCAATAGTGTTAATAGGTAGGTATGGTGGACACAAATGGCATAGGTTTTGGTTTAAGGATTGGATTCACGAGAAGAATTCCCTCTCAGTACAGGTTTTTGGCTAGCAAGGCTAGGTAGCAAGCATAAGAGTTGAAGGAAACAAACAAACATAAAAGTGATAAAAACAAACATGCAATCTTCCTTGGAAGCACAAAAGATCTTAACCAGAGGATACTAAACTTATGAGCAAATCAAGAAAGAAAGATGATGAAATTATATTTCTTTAAGAGTACATTTATCTTTTTAATTCAACCCTCAAAAATAGTGTTGCTACTGACCGAGCCAGGTTTGCCAAAACCAACTAAATTAACTCAATGATCCCAAAGTGATACCAATACTAACAACAAGATCAATCATATAACCACGAATTGAAAACTAATATAAGATATGCAAAAGAGTAAATGATTGAACTTCTCATTAATATTCCATCACGGCAACTCACACCAAGGGATACATATCTAACGAGAGAGGGGACACTTCCATAATGCAAACCATCCTACATGATAACTTCTCTATTCATGATATGACTCTACTAAAAAGGTAAAAAGATAGAAGATAGTGATGTGATACCGCGGCACTCCCCCAAGCTTGGAACAAACCAAGGGGATGCCAAACCTGATGAAGAATTACTCCTTTGGTGGTGGTGGTATCCTCGCAATGAGCTTTTTGATCAATTTCCCCAAGTCCTCGATTTCAAAGGTGAGATTACGAATCAGCTGTGAGTTTTGCTCAATACGGCTCATGATCATGTCGGGTTGCGAATTCCAGCTCTTGCGATTCTTTCCCCACTCTACCTCCTTGAAGTATTATTTTCCTGCATGGCTAGAATGAGGCAAATCCCAATTGGAGGGTAATTTCTCCTTGGGCATATTCTGGTATTGATGCTCATGGATAAGGGTATGGAAAGGATTCTTGGTGCGTGGAGGAAGTGACCATGGATCTGAACAGTGACGCGGAGTTTTCCCTCTAGTTGACATCCGTGCAGTCCTCCTGACCCTGAAAGATCTTGCCAACACTCCAATGCTTGCAATGGTAGTTCCAGTGTGCGGATGTTGGCCTTGATTTGTCTCCTCTTCACCTTCACTCTTGATCTCCTTCTCCTACCCGGGGTCTTGGAGATCTTCCTCCATAGGCTCCTTTCCCTTATCCTTGGCGGACACCATTGTGCTTCTAAACTTTCCAAAATAGTTCCTGGCAGAAACAGATTGAAACAAAAACACGACAAGAACACGATATACGAACCTCGGGGGATCTGGGTGATTATATATTATGAAGTTTCACAACAAAAGGAAGGTACTGGGAGAAAACGGATCAGAGATGGAATCTGAGGTGGCCACACCACCTGGTGGCGCGGCTAGGGGGGCCATGCCACAGGGTGATGTGAGCCACCCTGGCTCCGTTTACATCCCTCTTTCGCTTCGTAGCTTTCCTTGTTGGCTAAAAACTGCAAAAATATAACTGGCCAGATCTTTCGAGAAACTTTTCTTACCAGAACTATTACCTATTTGAAAACGGACTCTGCAGGTCTCTGAATTTGATATTTAGTAGATTCTTCTGGAGTCACCACTTGAATAACATCAATATCTTCATCTTCATACACTTATTTCTTGAGTCATGAAACCTTTCACTTCCTTATTACACCATTATCTCCACTAACCTGGAAATTTCTTTCACACAAAACTTCACACAGTTCTCATTAGCAACATTAGTATAAGTGAAGTGATAAAACCTTTTGAGTCCACTTTCAACTGAAAACCATCAAAACATAAGCTACTTTAGCAACTCCTTCCGAAAATCCAAAAAGAATTCAAAAAGGAAATCGATTAAAGAAGCAAATGCAAGAGTGGCAAAATCTGTAAAAACAGACCAGCAGGTAAAGATCAATTTTTTCAAAAATCTTCTGTTGCTCGAATAAAAAAGTGCAAAACTAACTAAAGTTAAATAACAACCTTGGGAAAAATCACAAAAAATTACAGTTCAATCCGACAGACAGAGATCTCTCACGAATTTTTACGGTGAAGCACAAAAATCTGTTTCGGGACAACAACTTCCCCAAATCTTACTTCTCTCTCATTAGAGGTTGATCTTGACCAAAAAACCAAACAAAAGGATAAGGAGAGGTTATTACCGAAGTAATAACTTCCAAGACTCAAAGAAAAACAAAAACAAACCAAAAACACAAATAAATTGGGTTGTCTCCCAAAAAGCTCTTTCTTTATAGCCATTAAGATGGGCATGATAATTTTGATGATGCTCACTTAGGAATATGAATTGAAGTGAAAGAGAGCATTCAGAAGCAAAAATACACACGTATAAGTATAACCCACTTCCTATGAAAGGGAATTTTGTAAACAAACAAGTTGTTAAAACCAGAGGCTACTAGCATAGGAAGGCAAAAGAAGTGCAACTTAAAAACTTTCAGCATAAAACGAGGAAACTTGATATTATTGAGATGCATAAAAACACTTTTCCCTCTCTCATAGTATCTTTCAGTATCATGCATAAATTTAATGATATAGCTATCACAAGAACCATCGTAACAATGATCACTTATTCTAACAGAAAACACAGGAATACTAGTTCTTATAACACTACTTTGTGAAATAGTATTACAGGTATCCTTACAAAGGATAGTGTGTCCCTCTTCTACAAATTTAGTGACAAAGTCTTTCACATTTGCTATTATAGGTTCATCATCCATTTGTTTATCAGGTTCAAAAGCTTTATTTGTACTTTCATTAACCATACTAGCTAACATAGAATGTTCCTTTATCTTAACTGGGAAAGGCATTTTCTCAATGTAAGGTTCAGATGAAACATGATTGGTAGTATAAACTTCAGTATTTCTTGCAGGAACACTCTTAGCAATATCTTTATAAGGTTCATGATACGTATTCCACTTATTTTTAGGCACTTCAATGTAGGAAGCAAAAGCCTTAAAATAAGTTGCAATATCTTGAGAGTCTAGACCATAAGCATTTTTAATATTTTGAAAGTCATCAGTTCCCATAAAAGATTCAATGCATTCATAATCATAATTTATACCTGACTTTCTTCCTTTGTCATTCTCCCATGCTTCAGCATTATCTTGAATACGGTCCAGAAGATCCCATTTAGCTTCTTCTTCCATGCGAGTGAATGATCCAGCACAAGAAGCATCCAATAAATCCTTATCATGAGGAGAAAGCCTTGCATAAAAGTTATTGATAATAATATTGTTGGGGAACTCATGAATGGGACATTTGAGCATTAGTAACTTCAATCTCCCCCAAGCTTGAGTTGTACTCTCTCCATCAAGAGGCCAAAAGTTGTATATTTGATTCCGATCTTTATGAATCTCACTAGTAGGATAAAACTTTGAATAAAAGAGAGGCACTATTTCCTCCCATTCAAGAGCTTGACCATTCTTCAGCAGCTTATACCATTCTTCAGCTCTTCCTTTAAGTGATAATGAGAATAACTTCTTCTTAACTTGATCTGTAGTAATACCTGCACACTTGAACAACCCGCATAATTCGTGTATAAAGAGCAAATGATCACCGGGATGGACAGTTCCATCTCCAACATAATAGTTATCCATAACACGACAATAATTCTTGTAGGTATTTTAAAAGTATCATTCTCAGTAGGTGGTGGTTCAAATACTACCTTAGCAGTGGTAGTAGCATTACGAAATAAAAAACTCAGCGAATTATCCATATTGAAAATAAAGCAACTAACAGAAGTAAACAATACTCACAGTAGAGGTTTCCTTTACCAGTTCCACTCTCCAATAGCGCTTCACTCCCCGGCAACGGCGCCAGAAAATAGTCTTGATGACCCACAAGTATAGTGGTGTATCGCAGTATTTTCGATAAGTAAGAGTGTCGAACCCAACGAGGAGCAGAAGGTGTTGGCTAGTGGTATGGATCAGGAATTCTCTGCAAATACTTAGCAAACGGATTTTTAGGGGTTTTTGATAATGCAAGTAAATAAAGTACGAGTAAATAAAAGACAATAAGAATAAATGCAGCAAGTGGCCCAATCCTTTATTCAACAAAGGACAAGCCGGTTGTATTATTTAAGATGACCAAACGTTCTCGAGGACACATGGGAATATCGTCAAGTGCTTTTGGTTCATATAGTTGATTAATCTTCTTTAGTTTGCTAAGTGTTGTGTGGGTGAACCTGTGCTAATGTACCGACCTTCCTAGGACTAATACATACTTGTGATTATACCCCTTGCAAGCATCCGCAAGTACAAGAAAGTAATTAAGGTACAAACCTAACCACATCTTTAAACTCTAAAACCCTGACGTCCCTTGTGCAATGGTTTCCTAACAGGGGTTCAGGTTTCTGTCACTCCGGCAACCCCTACGATTAGTAGCCAAATACACAATGCATTCCCCTAGGCCCATATAGGTGAAGTGCCATGTAGTCGACGTTCACATGACACCACTAGAAGAAGTACACCACAACTTGAATATCAAACCATTGAATCTTTCTCAACACAATTCCACTACTAACAACATGACTTCTCTCGTGTCCTCAAGAACAAAACGAACTACTCATAAGACATCATATGGATCATGATCAGAGATGGAATAATGATGTATAACAATCTGAACATAAAAAATAATTCAATGGTTCCACTCAATAGCATCAACTACAAAGAGTAATCAACACTGGGAAAGTTTCCCCTAAGAACTATGCAAGATTCAACCAATTGTTACAGTGATATGGAGATGGTGATGATGGTGCTGGTGGTGATGATGATGATGATCCTGATGAAGTCCATCTTGATGGTGGTGTTGATGGCGACGATCTCCCCTCTCCGGGAAGGAATTCCCCCGGCAGAATTTTGTCTGCTGGAGAGATCTTTCTCTCTCGGTGTTTTCCGCCCAGCAGAGGCGGCGGAATCTTTCTGTGGTCGCTCCCCGAGTCTTAAGGTTTCAGGAGGATAATATACGCTAGAGGGGAGAGCCAGGGGTGGACCAGGGCGGCCACACCACCTGGTGGCATGGCCTAGGCTGGCCCGCGCCAGGGGTGGTGTGGGCCCCCTATGGCCCATCTCAGCCTCCCCTTCTAGCTTCCTTCATCTTCTAGAAAAATAGGATTTTCCATGTATTTTCCCAGATTTTCTGATCTTCGCGAATTTTGCCTCCAAACAGCACCTTTTCCATCAGAATCCTGACTGCAACGGTCCATGCTCCAAAAGTCATCAACCATGCAAAAACAGATGAAATAACATAAGTATCATCCCTTAATATGAAATATATCAATGAATAACAGTCAATTATGATATAGAATAGTGATGCAAAATAGACGTATCAGGAAACAATAGAATCAAAGTCGCCTGAATATTAAGAAGAATCGCTCTGTTACAAATTTCTTGGGGATTGTTCGGTAATCTTTCCCAGACTTCTCCCGTCCTATATATAATAGGTCGGGTCTCAAAGTTGTATGCGGATAGGTTACATGATTACAACACAAACTAGATGACATGGGTATACCCTATAGGTACTCGAGCTTGGTATATACAGCTTGAATACAGTGGAAGCCCATGGCGTTGCCAAGGCCCAAATGGAGAACTCGAGTAACCTACGGACTCTCGATTGCTTGCAAAACAAGAAGAAGCTAAAGATAGAAAGTTTAAAGGGAAACCCTAACTTGTAACCGACTCGACCTGCTACCCGAGACCTAGCCTATCTATATAAAGGCTAGGAGGGGGAAGCGAGAAGGATACATGCAACCCTAGTTTCCACAACCCTCGCCAGATTACATCTACGCACCATTGTAATCTTTGATCCTCTGTTAATTCCATGAGCAAAGAAGCAGGAGTAGGGACCTCTACGAGGCCTGAACCTGGGTAAACCTTGCGTCCATGTGTGCTTGTTTGCTAGCCGATTGATGCTTCCAGCGCTCCCTCCTTCTTCAAAACCCAAGTCCATAACAATGGGCATTGATGAGTTAAACCCTCATCACTAGATGTCGGTCGTTGTTCCTCTTTTCTAATACAACTATAATATTTGTTGGTTGCTCCTTTGGGTCTTCATCTTTACTATTCGTGGGTTGTAAGCCTTTCTACAGGCCCTAGGTAGTAAACCATAGGGACCCGAGTAATCATACGCACAATTTCTGACTAGACTCTTTGATCCAGTCTAAACTTTCATATTATGTTATCTTGCTTCAAAGGGATTACTTGAACTAAAATTTATATATGTGAAATACTTAGATCCATATTATATTAGTTAATAATTATGTTAATCGAGGTCAAGTGTAGGCAATGGTTCTTGCTTTTTTATCATACATTTGTGAATCGATTGGACACTTAACAGTAGAATAAATTATGATGCAATGATTTAGTTGTTTAATCAATATATGCCGATACTCGGCGGACTATAATCCCTTCTTTTTGCTCAAGGAAATATAGAACTTGTAGCTATATCACCCTCAAACTACTGGGTAGATTTTAGCTTTACTATTCAGCATGATATTGAGACCTGCCCCAGTGGCGCAACAAGTCATATTTTACTGAATGGGGGTGGTATAACATAATGTAGCTTGGATATGAAAGACCATTCTCACAAAAAAATGCATCAATTCTCCCAAATAAAAAATTCTAATAAGTAATCAGTAAAACAATGAATGACATAAAAGAATATTTTTCAGAAAACTATCACACTCCTTTCGTTGTATAAAAAAAGTAGAATGGCGTATGTGGACCTCTGAATGTTAAGTCTATAGGTGGTTTTGATTTGTTCATCACATTTACAAATTATTACTCCTGGTATGGGTATATTTACCCCATACATGATCGATAGGAAGCTTTGGACAAATTCAAAATGTTCAAAGCCGAAGTTGAGAACCAACTGAATGCAAAAAATTAAAGTTGTACGATTTGATCGTGAGGGAGAGTATTATGGAAGGCATGCTCCTTATGGGCAAATTCCAGGACCTTTTGCCAAGTTCCTATCTGAAAACGGAATTGTTGCCCAGTATTCAATGCTTGGCGTACCTCAGCAAAATGGTGTAGCTGAGCAAAGAAATCGCACATTCATGGATATGGTGCGAAGTATGCTTAGCCATGCAGATTTGCCAGTAAGCCTATGGATGGAGTCTTTGAAGACTGCCACACATGTACTAATTCTTGTTCCTACTAAAGCAGCACCATGCACACCTTACGAGATGTGGATGGGAAGGAAGCCGAGCTTGAACTACCTACGTGTGTGGGATGTCCTGCTGAAGCTAGTTTTCAATCCACAACTAAAGAAGCTAGATCCAAAAACAGTTAGCTATTTGTTTATTGGATACCCGTATAGGGGAAAGGGTTATCATTTCTATTGTCCAGGTCACACCACTAAGTATGTGGAGACACGACAAGCGATATTTTTTGAAGATAATAAAGTGACGGAAATGAGGAAGATCAATCTTGAGGAGAAGAGGGTGTGTGCTCCATGCCAGATTATCCAAGAAATCGTTCTACCAATACCAAGGAGAGTAATTTCTCACATTTCTGAATCTAATATTTTAGGCCCTCCACCTAATGGTGATGCTGAAACTAAAGAAAATAACAATGAAGAGCCTCACCAGTGAGATGAAGAAAATGATCCACAAAATAATGATGCCCCTTCACCACCTCCTCTGAGAAGATCATTGCCAGAAAGGAAGAAAGCCATCCTAGAAGATTATGTCACTTACATGAGTGAGGATGTAAATGATATAGGAAAGGTGGAGGATCCAACCTCATACAAAGAAGCCATTAAATGTATGAATTCATCTAAGTGGCAGGTGTCCATTGAAGACGAGTTGAAGTCTATGGTCTCGAATGATGTTTGGGACTTAGTAGAAGTTCCCAATGGTGCTAAAAGAGTAGGTTGCAAATGGGTCTACAAAACCAAGTATGACTCCAAAGGGAATGTCGAAAGGTTCAAGGCAAAACTTGTGGCAAAAGGGTTCACACACAGAGAAGGAATCGATTACAATGAGACCTTCTCTCATGTGTCATCTAAAAATTATTTTAGGATTGTCATGGCTCTATTAGCTCATTTCGACCTAGAATTACACCAAATGGATGTTAAAACAACTTTTCTGAATGGAGAACTGAAAGAAGATGTTTACATGACTCAACCGAAAGGTATTTTCTTGGAAGGAAGTGAACATTTGGCGTGTCGCCTAAAGAAATCCATCTATGGCTTGAAGCAAGCTTCGAGACAGTGGTACCGTAAGTTCGACAAGATTATTAGAACTTCTGATTTTAAGGAAAATGTTGTGGACACCTGAATTTATGTTAAGTTTAAGGGTAGTAGGTTTACAATTTTAGTCCTATATGTGGATGACATATTGTTGGCTTGCAGCGATAAGGATATGTTGCGTGAGACCAAGTATTTTCTGTCTTCCAATTTCGATATGAAAGATCTCGGTGAAGCCTTGTATGTCCTTGGCATAGAGATTCATCGGGATAGGTCTAAAGGTGTATCGGGACTATCACAAAAGGCATACTTTGAGCGATCACTAAAGAAATACAATATGCATAAGTGCTCAGCCTCACCTGCTCCAATAGTCAAGGACGATAAGTTTGGGACACTTCAATGTCCAAGGAACCAAATTGAAACTGATCAGATGAAGTCGGTTCCTTATGCTTCAGCTATCGGAAGCATCATGTATGCACAAGTTTGTACGTGCCATGACTTGGCTTTTATAATGAGAATGCTTGATAGATTCCAATCGAATCCAGGATTAGACCACCAGAAGGCCACAAAGAAAGTCTTGTGTTATATGCAAGGCACTAAAGACTACATGCTTACATATAGAAGGTCTGATAGCCTAGAAGTCATTGGCTATTCAGATACTGATTATGCCGGTTGTGTGGATAGTAAGAAATCCACGTTAGGTTATGTGTTCACACTTGCCGGAGGAGCCATATCATGGAAAATCTCCAAGCAAATAATAACTGCCTCATCTACGACGCAAGCAGAATTTATAGCATGTTATGAGGCCACTAGGCAGGCTGTATGGTTAAAGAATTTCATTCCCGGGCTTAAAGTGGTAGACGGCATCTCTAAACCACTTGTCTTGTACTACGATAATGAATCTGCAGTTTTCTATACGAGTTACAACAAGTCAAGTGTTGTTGTCAAACACATTGACATAAAGTATCATGTTGTAAAAGATAGAATCCAGGATCATATTATTGATGTTAAGCATATTAGTACTACTCGTATGCTTGCGGATCCACTAACGAAACGCTTACCACCCAGTATTTTTCATGAGTATGTTGCCGGCATGGGACTACTGGAAGCCTTATGATTCTGGAATAAAGGGACCATTACAAAAAACCACTCCCATTAAGTAAAATGTTATCCATTTCGAAATAGGCTGGTATGTCATAAGTGTTGAAGTTCAACATCATTTCATTGGCTGTTGCAACGCCTTACTTTGGTATATTATTCCTATGGAAAATGGGAAAATGAAGTTAAACCTAACGATCAAGGGGAGAATGTTGGTGTTGATCTGTTAGTTTAACATGCAAGAGACAGAGTCAAATAAAGAGATAAAGATAAACTAACATTAAGTCAAACGAGGGCCCACAAAACCAATGTTTTCAGTACCTCGTATGTAACTAACACGCCCTGATCGGGGGCACCAAAACCAACTCGATGGTTTGGTCCCTTGTCGCCTGCGCCATATAAATGAGGGGAGTCTAGCAGCGATCGGGATCTCCAGTCCATGATCTGCTCTTCCTACTCCCCAACATTCCCAAAACCCTACCGATTTAGGGAGGCGCAGCAGCGACGGGAAGGCCAGCCTACACCCCGTCGGTGCCAGGGCAGTGCCGCTAGAGGCCGGAGGGTATCCAAACGTTCCCCGCATTATCTCCCTTGACTCAGCACAAGTATGCATCAACCGGGCGGTAATGGTGTCTTCCTCGACTCCAGCACCCCGTAAATCCCTAATCTACTACTCCTTATTATGTTGATCAGGTGTTCTAGCTGCTGCGTGTGTCGATCTTGTGCTACTGTTGTAATTTCGTCTAACAAAACAATCCTGCATTGACAGCAAGAGGCAACCCAAGATGAATCTATGTTAGGTGTTCCTCTATTCACATTTTGACTCCTCTATCTCTCTTATGTTGATTTCATAATATATCACGATGTCATTTTGTGCCCATACATATCTTCATCTTCCCTGTGAGATCCAAATTAGGCTTGAGAAGAAATTAAACTTTCCAGTTAAATACTTACCCGAATATCTCTTACAGAGTTAGTGTTCATTTTATGCATCTCCTTGTATGCCTGCAGAGCAGCAGAGGAGGTTTTACCGCTGCGGCAGATGACACTTCTGTTGATCCGGTTAGACCTAACCTTACCAAGATGGATCAGAGAAGAAATCAAAGCAATAGTCTTGCTCCATGCTTACAATCTTTTAGTCAATTGTTCCTCAAAATATGTTCTTTGTTGGCTATGTGACGTGAACTATTTGTTTCTAGTTTTTCTAATAGAGAATTTAGCCTTGATATTGCCTCTCTGTTAGGTTGGACTACTTATGAATTTGTTTGAATTGGTAATTTATTTAATACAATGTGTATAGGGTTGTATAGTATATTCTCCTTTTTTGTGCTCTAAGCTGATGTTGTTGTCTGTTTGCCTACTTGAAGATTCAGGTTTACTGAGATGTTGTATTAATGGGATATTGTTGCCTACTTGTTTTATGCGGTTTTAGAAATAATTACATAGTTGAGAGCATTCCTTGTGTTCAATGCTTCTACTTCTCTAAAATTATGCATTGCCATCTTACCGTTGATTACCTTGTAGAGATATACATGGCAACTCTATCGTAACTCTTAAATAGAACTACATGTTGACTCTGAAAGCCGTGTAGCCTGTTAATATTACAAATAATCACTTCTGATTCTACTTTCCCAGATTATGTTTTCCTGGCTTGATAGCAAATAATCATGTAAGTATTAAGTAAATAAGATGTCAAAAATTGTAGGAAAAATTTATTGGTTTATACGCACAATTTATGATTAGACTCTTTGATCCAGTCTAAACTTTCATATTATGTTATCTTGCTTCAAAGGGATTACTTGAACTAAAATTTATATATGTGAAGTACTTAGATCCATATTATATTAGTTAATAATTATGTTAATCAAGGTCAAGTGTAGGCAATGGTTCTTGCTTTTTTTTCATACATTTGTGAATCGATTGGACACTTAACCGTAGAATAAATTATGATGAAATGATTTAGTTGTTTGATCAATATATGCCGACGCTCGGCGGACTATAATCCCTTCTTTTTGCTCAAGGAAATATAGAACTTGTAGTTATATACACCCTCAAACTATTGGGTAGATCTTAGCTTTACTATTCAGCATGATATTGAGACCTGCCCCAATGGCGCAACAAGTCAGCTTTTACTGAACGGGGGTGGTATAACATAGTGTAGCTTGGGATACGAAAGACCACTCTCACAAAAAAATGCATCAATTCTCCCAAATAAAAAATTCGAGTCAGTAATCAGTAAAACAATGAGTGACATTAAAAGAATATTTTTAGAAAACTATCACACTCCTTTCGTTCTAGAAAAAAAAGTAGAATGACATGTATCGATATATAATATATTTTCTCATCTCTAATCAAACAAGTTACTCAATGTGTTTTAGTTTTATATATGATTAAATATATGACTAAAATATTGTCTCGCTTTCGACCTCACCTGCTATGTGAGAGGTTTCCTCGTCACTTTGTATCGGTTCAGTCGTTGGTGGCTTTATTTATAAAACAGGGGTGAAAGTCTATTTCGAAAGAAATATAGGGAGCTTTTCATGTAATAAGGAGAGGGCATCGATAAACAGAATTGTAACCGCCTCCCGTTACCCGCCCTCTCTCTATTCTTCTTCTCACTCGAGCGTGTGAGACTTTGTATCTGAGATTGAGATCAAGTTATATGTGCGTGAGGTCGAGAGCAGTGGTCAAGATCGTAGCAGTATGCAATACATGCAACAAAAAATTAAACAACAATCATTTATATGAGGACAGCCCAATAAAAACCATACAATGGAGGTTCGCCAGAGAGCGTGGACTGGGAACCAAATATCAAAAGACGCCTATCTGCAGCGGCCCGAACGAGCGGGCCCAATTCATTATGTCCAAGAGATCCGATCACCGTTGTTCCTGCACAGTGTAAATTTGGCACCATTGCATGTGTGTTGGTGTCCCGACTTTAAATTAAGCACATGATCTACTAATACTCCCTCCGTTCACGGTTCACCTATACCTTGCGTCTTACCTTTTTCAAACTTTTCACTTTTACCTCGCGTTGTGGGTCTTTTGCTTCTTGACATCCCATTTTACCACACATTGGTCTACCAAAGTATTAAAACGGGGGAGCAAATTATTGTGGCCCCATGCACGCGAGAGAGAGTAGGCCAGCCAGCTGAGATAGAGGCAAAAGAGAAACCGATGATCTGGTTTCCTTTTGTCTTTGGAACAACATTGAAGGTTTCTAGTTGACGTGTCGCGTAGTTAGGGCATCTCCATCGGGTCCCAAACGGATAATCGAAACGGTCCGTTTCTGTCCGTTTGGGTCGGCTCGCGATCGATTTGGGGTCGCGGTCTAGCCTGTCCGGCCAACCGCGTCCAGCGGCTTGACCCAATGTCCGTCTCCCCCCGCTGTCACCGCTTGACACCCTAGCGATGGGATGTTAATGGCGACGCGACATTGCTATCAGCGCCGGCGGCTTCCCACGCGACCATCATTTCCCGCCATTGTAGCTTTCTGTTTCCCGCGTGCGCCTCCCGGGCCGTTTCCCGCCTTCGCCGTCATCTACAAAAGATGGTCACGTGGCGCGGCTGAGACAACAAGCCCAGCCAGAGCAACCACCGCCAAAAAAAAGCTCCTGTCGCCGCCATGCCTCGCCGCAAGATCGCCAACTAGACCAAGATCAGGGAGCTATGCCGCACCCGCTTCCAGGATGCCGACAGCGACGTCGTCGACCTCCCAGCCACGTTGTTGGCCCAACGCATGGCCAAGACGGAGGTAGTGGCCTTCGAGGAGGAGGGTCGTGTGGCCGAGGCGGCGCTGGAGCAGGTGGTGGAGGCGGCCGCACAGGTGGCGGCCCAATGGGCAATAAGTGATGTTCACTATGGCGCCGCCAAGTAGGCGGTGGCCAAGGAGGCCGCATTAGGGGCCGTCCGTAAGATCCCCCACGAGGCGGCCATGGTCACGCTGGAGGAGGTGGCCATCTGCGAGCTTCGCCAGGCCACCGCCACGCACAGCGTGGTGGAAGTGGTGGAGCACGCCGCCGAAACGGCGACGGAGAAGCTGCGAGTGGCTACAGCCGCCGAGGTGGCGAGCGCGTGGGCTCTCATCGACGGGGACATGACCGAGGTGTAGGATGACGAGGAGGAGGGGGAGAAGGTGGATCAGGTGGTGGCGGAGGAGGGGACAGGGGAGGAGGCGATCGTCATCCCCTGCAGATCGTGCATGCCCTCGTCCTCGGCCCCAACGGAGCTCTAGTGATGGTGGCCCCCCTTGGTAGAGGGGGCGGCGGAGGTGGAGGTCCAGGAGGCGAGGGACCACTGGGCAGTGATGTCTACGCACTTCTATTCTTGTAGACAGTTGTTGGGCCTCCAAGTGCAGAGGTTTGTAGAACAAGAGCAAGTTTTCCCTTAAGTGGATCACCCAAGGTTTATCGAACTCAGGGAGGAAGTGGTCAAAGGTATTCCCTCTCACGCAACCCTACAATCGAGATACAAGAAGTCTTTTGTGTCCCCAACACACCCAATACACTTGTCAGGTGTATAGGTGCACTAGTTCGGCGAAGAGATAGTGAAATACAAGTGGTATGGATAATTATAAGTGGTAACGGTGATAGAAAATAGCTTGATGGCGTGGAAGAGACTAAAGGCAAACTAAAATAAAGATGGAAGCAAACAAACATGTAATAGATCTACTAGCAAACAGTGTTTCAGTGCTTAGAAACAAGGCCTAGGGATCATACTTTCACTAGTGAACACTCTCATATAAATATATTCTTCTTTATGATACTACGCTGAACTACTCTCCGGTTGGATACTCTAATCATTGGTAGGGATATAACAGCACACCTCAAAGTAAGCCTTTCCCATCTAGATAACCCCACACTGTCACCTTGAGTACTAGATGGTTCAAACAAACACCACAATTTCATAAAGATGTCGAACTCCAAATATAACTCATAATAAGTATTTGTAATCTCTAGTCTAAGTGCCACTATGGTGTGCATGTTGTCACTTTCACACACATGGGGAGAGCAGAGATCTATTAAAGCACTTGAGTAGCAAGGTAGATCTACTTGATTACAAAGCTCATGATCTCAATAAGATCATGCATAGATAGAGAGAGATGAACACATAGCTACCGGTAGAACCCTTAGCCTCGAGAGAGATCTACTCCCTCCTCATCATGGGAATCAGCAACGGTGATGGAGATGGTAGTGGAGATCGATGGAGATGGCTCCGGGGAAACTTCCCCGTCCCGGCAGGGTGCCGGAACAGAGACTTTCTGTCCCCCGAATCTCCCCTTCGGTAGCGGCGGCGCTGCGGAACTTTTCGTGGATTTCTAATTGACTACTTAGGGTTTATGCCTCGGGAGGAATATATAGGCGAAGGAGGCAAGGTCGGTGGCTAGCCAGGGGGCCCACACCATGCCCTGGCGCGACCTGGGGGTACCCGCACCTGGGGGGTGTGGCCACCCTGTGGCCCCCCTTCGTGTCTCCTTCTGGCTCCGTGAATCTTCCGGGAAAATATCAACTTTGGCTTTTGTCCGGTCCAATTCCGAGAATATTGATTTTCTAACTTTCCTAGAACCAAAAACAGCAGAAAATAGGCAACTGGCACTGTGGCATCTTGTTAATAGGTTAGTCCAAGAAATCATATGAAAAGTACTCCAAAGTGTGGACAAAACATAAGAAAGTAGATAAAACCAAGCATGGAACATCAAAAACTATAGATACATTTGCAATGTATCAACATCCCCAAGCTTAACTCCTGCTCATCCTCGAGTAGGTAAGTGATAAAAAGAAAGAATAATTTTTGAGGTGACATGCACCATCATAAACTTGATCAAAGTATTTGTAAAAACATTCAAAGCTGGGATCATAGTACTTCAATCATAACATGAAAGACAAAGTTCTAGCAATAAGACAGAGAAACTATGTTGCAACATGAAAAGGCACAAACAAAAGATTAATGAATAACAATGCTTTGCAAGATGTTTTTTTGTTTCACATAAAGAAAACATAGCATAGTGGTATTCAGCTTGTCCCTCATAGAGTAGCAAACATAAATGCATAGGACACCTTCAAAGTTCATAAGAGTGACTAGATACAAATAGTTTAAAACAAGCAATATCAAGTTATGCATCAATCAACTAGTCTTGGGACAATGCACATAGAACTAAGAATGGCCACTATGCTCTCAAAGTAGGTGCATAAAGGTAGAAGGTGGAGACACAATATATAAGTGGAAGAAAGGCCTTCATAGAAGGAAGTAGGGATTCAAGTCTCATAAAGAGCTTCCAAAAATTATGGTACTTAATAGCTTTCAGCTCTCATTGCCCCTATCATAAGCATCTTAAAGTGATTAAGGTTAAAGTGAACAAACTATCGTGTATATGCTTGACGAAGTATAAGTTAGAAATCTCATGTCCCTTGAATACGAGGGCCGCTCCTCATGCTACTCAAGTTTAGTCACCAGTAAGTTCTTGTCATCGTAAGTATATGTGTATCATATAGAACCGCCAACGGGTACCCCTTGCCCGATGATATGGAAGAATCCCCATATCAAAATGATAAGGCAAGAAGACAACGAGCATCTCAGTAGTCTTCTTATTTACCATGGGAATATGGTGCTTTTTCTCTCTTTCCTCTTTACATAATCTCTTTTTTTCTTTTTCTCTTTTTTCTCAATATAGGACTCTCTTTTTTTATAAGAAGAATGCTTCATAGATAGCTCATTATGGTTACGCTGCAGGTTTCCACCATGACGGCATGGATTAGACCAGCGGCCTAGGCGTTTCTCTAACACATATACATAACTCCATGGACTTACAAGCTCCCCTTTCATTTCACACCGACGACATCCATAGACAAAAGAGCATGATATCAACTAAGTACAAAGTACAAGTGCCATGTTGAAAGCGTTCCCCATGACAGCATGGTTCTGCTAATCCCCAACAAATAAGTGCAAGCATATACAACATAGACGATACAATGGTTCAAGTTTATTAAGGGCAAGAAAAGTAAAGTGTGCCATCAAGTTCGTGAGAGCTTTAATCACCAGTTTCTCATAACAAGTTTAATTCGGAAGGTAGATAAAACATGAATATACTTGGAATAGCATATGCTAATAAGTAGGTATGGTGGACTCTTTGGAATAACCTTGTTTTAGGAATTGGATGCATGAGTGGAACTCATACTTGGTTATGGAGGCTAGCAAAAGACTGGGAGCGACAAACTAAGAGAGCAATAATGGTCATAATCATGATAAGCGACAAAACATCATTGATCAAAGCATAAAGTGATACTACAAGTTGAAAACTAAAGGATCATAAAGGCTATGATGACTTGGGATAGTCATAACATGGTGTGAGGATGTGCCAAGTCAACCTAAATAAAGCATCAAAGGAGAATACCACAATACTATGCTCTAATATGCTAAAACAACGCATGATTCTTCAAAGGCACATTAAGCAATCTCATTTGTTTATAACAAGTCATGCTACAGCAAAGAATATTAAGCATAAAGCCAAATCAATATCAAGCATGGCATGACAAAGCATAGGCCACAGTCAAAAACAAGCTCTTTTTACCACTTAAGCATGAACTTTCCTACTCTTTTCCAAACCAAACCAAACTATTTGAAAACCAATGTATGAAAGAGGGGGTCCAACCAATTTATTCAGCAAACTAAGCAAACCAAGCAAACGAAAAACCAAAATGAAAACGAAAAAGAAGACGCTCCAAGAACAACACAACTATGCATGAAACAATAAAAATGAAGCGTTTGGAAGAAACCTGGGATTTTTATTGATGAAGAGGGGATGCCCAAGGCATCCCCAAGCTTTGACGCTTGTACTTCTTGGATATTTCTTGGGGTGACACGCGTGGCATCCCCAAGCTTGAGCTTTAGTCCATCCTTCATCTCATTACTCATTCCTTCCATACACCTGAAATTTTTCCTTCATACAAAACTTCACACAATCTTTATTAGCAACATTAGTGCACTCAAGATAATAAGTCTTTAGGTTCAGTTCTAACACCAATCAAACTTACATTAAAACACAAGCTACTGTAGCACTTCTCTCAAAAATCTCAATTCCCCAAAAGAACTCAAAAATGAACCAACAAGAAGCAAATGCAGAAAATGGCAGAAATCTGTCAAAACAGACCAGCAGGTAAAGACGAATTTTTTCGAAGACCTTCTGTTGCTCAATCAAAATGTGTTGAACTAACAAAAGTTAGATAAAAACCTAGGGCAAAATCACAAAAATTCACGCCTCAAAAGGACTTACAGAAATTTTACACGAATTTTTACGGTGAAGCACAGAAATCTGTTTCGGGACATCAACTTTCCCAATCATTACTTCTCTCTCATTAGAGGTTACTCTTGGCACAAAAAGCAAATAAAAAGGATAAAGAGCGGTTATTACTGTAATAAATTCCAGGACTCATCTAAAACTTTTGGGTTATCTCCCAATAAGTACTTTTCTTTAACGCCTTTAAGTTAGGCATAAGAAGCAAGAAAAAGAATCAAGTGTTCTCAAATGAAGAAGCATTAAGATTAATACCAGAAATATCTTCAACAAGGCAAGGTATCTCATCCAAATAATTTCTAGAGGATCCTCTCTCAACGCTCTTGGGTTCACTATTTTCATCAAACGGGTTTTCGGGGACAATCCAATCAAGATTCTTTTCTATGGCTTCATGCATTGCTACAAGTTTAAAAGGTATTGGTATCGTAATTTCCTCCCCATTAGGTTCTGTTTTGCTCATCTTTTCTCGTGTACCAACAACATCTACACATGAGCCTAGCATATTGAATCGTTCAAAGACTTTTCTAGCTTCCTTGGCATAATCATAAAATTCCTTAAGCAAAGTTTCTAGAATAAAATCCCTCTTTTCAGGGTCCTCAATTTCTTTAAGTTTAAGAAACATTACTTGCATTAAAGGGTTAAGGTTAACAAACCTAGCTTCCAACATGTGAACTAAAGAAGCTGCAGCAATTTCATAGTTTGGAGCAAGTTCTGCAAGGGATCTATCCTCAATATCCTCATATTTACTAACATGATTAAAGAATTCTTTAATATTATCTTTCCAATTATAGAACCACTACCTATTGCAAGGTATTTCAGGGTGAATTCAGGGATCAACATGGTGAGCTAAGGAAGAGGTAACAACTATAGAAAGACTTTAAAAAATGTGTTTTTGATAAAGAAAGAAAATTTGTAAAACTAATTTTTGTGTGTGTTTTTGATAAGCAAACAAGCAAACAAAAGAAAAATAAACTAAGCAAAACAAAAATAACAAAGTAAAGAGATTGGTTATGAGGGACTCCCCTTGTGAAGGTGTCCTTGACTCCCCGGCAACGACGCCAGAAAAGTAGCTTGATGGCCCAAAATATATCGAGCTCATTGGGGAACCCAAGAGGAAGGTATGGTGAGCACAGCAGCAAGTTTCCCTCAGTTATGAAACCAAGGTTTAATCGAACCAGTAGGAGCAAGGAAACACCCCAAGGTGTTGCTAGCTGAGCCTTGGCAGGGCGCACTACCGATGCCAGTAGCAACGTGGAGACCTGCACAACACAACCACAGAACTCTGTCCCCAACTTGCGATGAGGTTGTCAATCTCACCGGTTTTGCTGAAAACAAAGAATTAAACGTATCGAGTGGAAGGAAGTAATAGTTTGCAGAAAGTAAACACAAAGCAGTAAACAGTTGATTGTAGCTTGAAAGTAAAAGAAAGGACCGGGGCCTATAGTTCACTAGAGGTGGCTCTCCTTAAGATAGATGACATGCTGGGTGAACAAATTACAGCGGGGCAATTGACAAACATCGAAAAAGAATACAAGCATATACTACTCATCTTGACTCCTTTGAGATTCGATTGGGCATTACAACATTATACATAGGCCGCCATCCAGCTGCATCTATGACTAATAATCCACCTTCAGGTTATCATCCGAACCCCCTCCAGTATTAAGTTGCAAGCAACAGATAATTGCATTACGAATTGCGTGTAATGTAAACAATACAATTGTTCTATGAACAAAGGATTGTTGTTTTCTCCCTAGTAGCAACAACACATCTAGTACCTTAGAGATTTCTGTCACTTCCCCAGATTACCAGAGGCATGAACCCACTATCGAGCATAAATACTAACTCTTGGAGTTGCTAGCATCTACTTGGCCAAGATAGCTACTAACAACGAAAAGCATGCAAGATCACAAATAACAAAGACATGATAGAATCAATAATCAATCTGAAATAACATCTCAATATCCATTGGATCCCCGCAAACACAATATGCAGAATTACAAATAGATGATCTTGATCATGAACGGAGCTCACAAGATCTAAACATGATAGCACAAAGGAGGAGAACAAGCCATCTAGCTACTACATTGACACGTAGTCCAGAGATGAACTACTCACGCATCACACCGGAGGCTTGCATGATGATGAAGAAGGCCTCCAGGGTGAATTCCCCTCTCCGACAGGGTGCCGGGAAGAGCTTCAGATCCCTCCCGATCTAGGGATGGAGATGACGGCGGCTACAAACTCTTTCATGGAATTTTGATCTAGTACTTAGGGTTTCCGTATCAGAGGCAATATATAGGCGGAAGGAGAGGCCGAGGGGGTGCCTGGGCTGGCCACACCACCCCTTGGCGCGGGCCAAGCCTGGCCGCGCGGCCAGGTGGTGTGGCCGCCCTTTGGCCCTTCTCCGTCTCGTATTCTGGCTCCAGGTGTCCCCCGGTAATATAATGACTTTGGCTTTCGTCCCGTCCAATTCCGAGAATATTCATTTTCTGACTTTCCTGGAACCAAAAATAGCATAAAACAGACAGCTGGCACTGTGGCTCTTGTTAATAGGTTAGTCCAAGAAATCATATGAAAAGTACTCCAAAGTGTGGACAAAACATAAGAAAGTAGATAAAACCAAGCATGGAACATCAAAAATTATAGATACATTTGCAATGTATCACCAGCGTGGCAGTGCGTACGGCGTCGTGCCGACAGGCACTGCAGGGGTCGTTGCGGCGCCGTTCTGGCTAGTGTTGCACGTGTGCGCCAGCGTGGCAGGGCTGCGACGTCAGGACCCACAGAGCCAGCGTGGCAGGTCTGTGGCGCCGTCTGTGGTGGAGTGTCAGCTGTTTGTGCGGCACCGCGTGGGCGAGAGTGGCAGAAAAGGGTTACTGCCTGTGAAATAGTTGGACGCAAGGTTTATTATTTAAATTTGTTTGAATTTTATGTTATTTTTATTTAAATTGTCCTTGTTTGGGGTTTGGGGCTAGAGGAGACAAGAGAGTGTATTTGTCCCAGTCTCGTCAGACTATGGGTGGATTTGGGACTAGCGAGAGTGGGGTTTCACCAAAGCCCATAATAAAGCATCACCGGCCACAAAACATAGCACCTTGATTAGGCCATATCTAGCACACCTTTTATTCGCTAAACCATATAAAGGTGGATAAGGGACGAGCTTTTCTCCGTGGAGTCGGATGCGTAGACACCAGAAAAAACATAAATAATGAAATTTAAAACATTTCCACAAGATTTCGAATAGTTCATCGTTAGGTCGCTTCGATCATATATACAAAATGCACATATTTTCTACTACGTGGGGATCTCCGTTGACGCCGCCTAACCCTAACCAAGGACACAAAATTAGGCTCACCGGACCCTCAGGGTGCGGCGGTGACGGTACCGGCAACGGGCTTCACTCGCTGTCGTCGAAGACAAGGTCGACGAACTGCTCTGCTTGCAGCACGCGCTTGATGTCCCACTCCAGAAGCTTCTGGCGGAGCTGGAGCTCGTTGGTGAGCTCCTTCTCGAGGAAGAGGTCGCCGAGCTCTGTGTCCCGCTCCTACCGCATGCACTGGTCCTCCTCCTTGTCCGTGCTCCGCTGCACGATCACGGCGGTGATGCAGTCTAAGGAGGCATCGTCGACGTAGTCCTCCTCGTCGATGATGATGGCGTATGCCACTGGGTCGTAGCCCTCGATCTCCTCCTCTTCCTCTTTCTTCAGCGGCAGTAGACGAGCACGCGCTTCGGAGGAGTTCCTCTCCCTGATATGCGCCAGCGATTAGCCTCCTCCACTTCGTGGTGGTAGAGCTTGTGAGGCACCGGAGCTTGGCGGTAGATGTAGTGGGAGAGGCATGCTTCCACTCGTTGTCGGAGCGTATGCAGCGACGGTGCCCCTCCTTCGAGTCGGAGCCGGTGTCACGGTGGCGGGACAAAGCGGCGGATGATACGTCCATTTTGCATCACTATTCTATATCATAATTCACTGTTATTCATTGATATATTTCATATTAAGAGATGATACTTATGTTATTTCATCTGTTTTTGCATGGTTAATGACTTTTGGAGCATGGACCGCTGCAGTCAGGATTCTGATGAAAAAGGTGCTGTTTAGAGGCAAAATTCGCGAAGATCAGAAAATCCGGGAAAATATACGGAAAATCCTATTTTTCCAGAAGACGAAGGAAGCCAGAAGGGGGGCTGGAGATGGGCCACAGGGGGCCCACACCACCCCCTGGCGCGGGCCAGCCTAGGCCGCGCCACCAGGTGGTGTGGCCGCCCTGGTCCACCCCTGGCCCTCCCCTCTGGCATATATTATCCTCCCGAAACCCTAAGACCCGGGGAGCGATCATAGAAAGATTCTGCCGCCTCTGCGAGGCGGAAAACACCAAGAGAGAAAGATCTCTTCGGCAGACAGATTTCTGTCGGGGAATTCCTTCCCGGAGAGGGGAGATCGTCGCCATCAACACCACCATCAAGCTGGACTTCATTGGGATCATCATCACCACCACCACCATCAGCACTCTCATCACCATCTCCATATTGCTGTAACAATTGAGTTGAATCTTGCATAGTTCATAGGGGAAACTTTCCCCGTGTTGATTACTATTTGTACTTGATGCTATTGAGCGAACCATCGAATTATTGTTTATGTTCATATTGTTAGACATCATTATTCCATCTCTGATCATGATCCATATGATGTCTTGTGAGTAGTTCGTTTTGTTCTTGAGGACATGGGAAAAGTCATGTTGTTAGTAGTGGAGTTGTGTTGAGAAAGATTCAATAGTTTGATATTTAAGTTATGGTGTACTTCTTCTAGTGGTGTCATGTGAACGTCAACTACATGACACTTCACCTATATGGGCCTAGGGGAATGCATTGTGTATTTGGCTACTAATCGTAGGGGTTGCCGGAGTGACAGAAACCTGAACCCCCGTTAGGAAACCATTGCACAAGGGATGTAAGGGTCTTAGAGTTTAAAGTTGTGGTAAGGGCAACTGAGGTCATGAAAGCGTCAGCACTGACGTCATCAACAGCTACGCAGCGGAAAACTACGACTACTTTAGTCCTTGCTAGAGTCTTCGACTCCACCAAGCACTTGGGGGCTACTCCCATAGGGAGCGCTGGCCGTGCACCCTATGATTTTATTTTCTTATTGCATGGATACAGGCAATCACAATCAAACCCAACCACTCGAAAAATGATTCGACTATGGATGTGGGTTACTCCCATAGGGAGCGCTGGAAACAATTTCGACTGAAACAAGCAAGCAAAAGACGACAGCAGTCGCAACCCAAGTTTTCGACTCAAACAAACAAAAATGACAGCAGTCACAAAATTTCTTTAGTCCCTGCCTGAGTCTTCGACTCAACCAGGCACTCAGGGGCTACTCCCATAGGGAGCGCTGGTCGCGCACCCTATGATTATTTGCACAAAAGTTGTGCATTGATTACATCAGCACTCGCAGATCATGGCGACACCGCCTCATAATTTTCCCTACAAAGAGATTACGTCTCCTGGGTTGCCCGAATCATCTCCGCGATGATAAAATTCGGATGCCGTGCTTATAGCATGAAGGTAAGACCTGAATAAAGGCCTGGCAACGCATTTAACTACGCACTACCAGAAACATATCCGTGCCTACAGGCACGATGAACATGCCTTGACGGACGCGTCAAGTGCGCATACCCATATAACTGGAATTCGACTCCTGTAAGACCTCCGCGGCCTGAGTCGAATTACGCCAGCACTTTTCTGGATTCGAGTCCAGGGACTCGAGTTCGAGTAGATTGCGTTGTTTCACCCTAAGGTGGTTAACTGATACCGATACTTCGGCTACATCAGGCACGTATATCAACAAATCTCTATGACATAAATGAAAGCAGTCGAAAAATGTACTCATTCAGGCACTCGAAAACTTCAAAAAGTACCCAGTCGAATCTGCGATTCCACTGGATACTCGGGGGCTACTGACATGGGTATACCCTACAGGTACTCGAGCTTGGTATATACGGTCTAAATACGTACAGGCCCACGATGTCGCCAAGGGCCAGACGAAAGGACTCGAGTAACCTGCGGACTCTCGATTGCTTGAGAGACAAGAAGAAGCTAAAGATAAAAAGTTTGAAGGGAAAAACCCTAACTTGTAACAAGACTCGACCTGCTACCCGAGACCTAGCCTATCTATATAAAGGCTAGGAGGGGGCGACGAAGAGGACACACGCAACCCTAGTTTCCACAACTCTCGCCAGATTGTATCTGCGCACCATTATAACTTTCGACTCTTTTGATAATTCCACGAGCAGACAAGCAGGAGTAGGGACCTCTACGAGGCCTGAACTTGGGTAAATCCTTTGTCCCCTGTGTGCTTGTTTGCTAGCCGATAGATGTCTCCGGCACTCCCTCCTTCTCCAAAACCCAAGTCCATAACAATGGGCATTGATGAGTTAAACCCTCGTCAGGTTTCTACCTTAATTACTTTCTTATACTAACGGATGTTTGCAAGGGGTATAATCACAACTATGTATTAGTCCTTGGAAGGTCTGTACATTAGCACAGGTTCACCCACACAACACCTAGCAAACTAAAGAAGATTAATCAACTATATGAAGCGAAAGCCCTTGACGATATTCCCATATGTCATCGAGAATGTTTGGTCATCTTAAGTAATACAACCGGCTTGTCCTTTGCTGCATAAAGGATTGGGCCACTTGCTGCATTTATTCCTACTGTCTTTTATTTACTCATACTTTGTTTACTTGCTTTATCAAAAAACCCTAAAAAACCATTTGCTAAGTATTTGCAGAGAATTCCTGATCCATACCACTAGCCAGCACCTTCTACTCCTTGTTGGGTTCGACACTCTTACTTATCGAAAATACTACGATACACCCCCTATACTTGTGGGTCTTCAAGACTATTTTCTGGCGCCGTGGCCGGGGAGTGAAGCGCTATTGGAAAGTGGAACTGGTAAAGGAAACTTCTACTCTGAGTATTGTTTACTTCTGTTAAGTTGCTTTATTTTCGTTATGGATAATTCGCTGTGTTTCTTATTTGGTAGTGCTACTACCATTGCTAAGGTAGTAGATAAGCCACCACCTGCTGAGAATGATGTTTTTAAAATACCTACAAGAATTATTGATCGTGTTATGGATAACTATTATGTTGGGGATGGAACTATCCATCCCGGTGATCATTTGCTCTTTATACACGAATTATGTGGGTTTCTCAAGTGTGCAGGTATAACTACAGATCAAGTTAAGAAGAAGTTATTCTCATTATCACTGAAAGGAAGAGTTGGGAATGGTATAAGCTGCTGAAGAATGGTCAAGCTCTGGAATGGGAGGAAATAGTGCCTCTCTTTTATTCAAAGTTTTATCCTCCTAGTGAGATTCATAAAGATCAGAATCAAATATACAACTTTTGGCCTCTTGATGGAGAGAATACAGCTCAAGATTGGGGGAGATTGAAGTTACTAATGCTCAAATGCCCCATTCATGAGCTCCCCAACAATATTATTATCAATAACTTTTATGCAAGGCTCCCTCTACATGATAAGGATTTATTGGATGCTTCTTGTGCTGGATCATTCACTCGCATGGAAGAAGAAGCTAAATGGGATCTTCTAGACCGTATTCAAGACAATGTTGAAGCATGGGAGAATGACAAAGGTAGAAAGCTAGGTATAAATTATGATTATGAATGCATCGAATCTTTTATGGGAACTGATGACTTTCAAAATATTAAAAATGCTTATGGTCTAGACTCTCAAGCTATTGCTTCTTATTTAAAGGCTTTTGCTTCCTACATTGAAGTGCCTAAAAAGAAGTGGAATAAGTATCATGAACCTTATAAAGATATTGCTAAGAGTGTTCCTGCAAGAAATACTGAAGTTTATACTGCTAATCATGTCTTACCTGAACCTTATATTGAGAAAATGCCTTTCCCAGTTAAGATAAAGGAACATTCTATGATAGCTAGTATGGTTGATGAAAGTACAAGTAAAGCTGTTGAACCTGATAAACAAAAGGTTGATGAACCTATTATAGCAAATGTGAAAGACTTTGTTACTAAATATGAAGAAGAGGGACATACTATCCTTTGTAAGGATACCTCTAATGTTGTCTCACAAAGTAGTGTTATGAGAGCTAGTATTCCTGTGTTTTCTGTTAGAATAAGTGATCATTGCTACGATGGTCCTTTTGATAGTTATATTGTTAAGTTTATGCGTGATACTGAAAGTTACTACGAGAGAGGAAAATGTGTTCTTATGTATCTCAATAATATCAAGTTTCCTCGTTTTATGTTGAATTTTTTTATGTTGCACTTCTTTTGTCTTTCTATGCTAGTAGCCTCTGGTTTCAACAACTTGTTTGTTTACAAAATTCCCTTGCATAGGAAGTGGGTTAGACTTAAACATGTGTATTTTTGCTTCTTGATGCTCTCTTTCACTTCAATTCATATTCCTATGTGAGCATCTTCAAAATTATCATGTCCATCTTAATGGCCATAAAGAAAGAGCTTTTTGGGAGACAACCCAGTTTATTTTTGCTTTTAGTTTGTTTTTGTTTCTTTGAGTCTTGGAAGTTATTACTTCGGTAATAACCTCTCCTTATCCTTTTTGTTTGGTTTTTGTGTCAAGATCAACCTCTAATGAGAGAGAAGTAATATTTGGGGAAGTTGCTGTCCCGAAACAGATTTTTGTGCTTCACCGTAAAAATTCGTGAGAGATCTCTGTATGTCGGATTGATCTGTAATTTTTTGTGCTTCTGCCCCAGGGTGTTATTTAACTTTATTAGTTTTACACGTTTTGATTTGAGCAACAGAAGATTTTCGAAAAAATTGATCTTTACCTGCTGGTCTGTTTTGACAGATTTTGCCACTCTTGCATTTGCTTCTTTATTCGATTTCCTTTTTGAATTATTTTTGGGTTTTCGGAAGGAGTTGCATCAGTAGATTATGTTTTGATGGTTTTCAGTTGAAAGTGGACTCAAAAGGTTTTATCATTTCATACATACTAATGTTTCTAATGAGAACTGTGTGGAGTTTTGTGTGAAAGAAATTTCCAGGTAGTGGAGATAATGGTGTAGTAAGGAAGTAAAAGGTTTCATGACTCAATAAATAAGTGTATGAAGATGAAGATATTGATGTTATTCAAGTGGTGACTCCGGAAGAATCTATTAGATACCAAATTCAGAGACCTGCGGAGTCTGTTTTCAAATAGGTAATAGTTATGGTAAGAAAAGTTCCGCGAAAATACTATCCAACTATATTTTTGCAGTTTTTAGACAATAAGGAAAGCTACGAAGTGAAAGAGGGACGGAAACAGATCCAGGGTGGCTCAGACAGCCCTGTGGTGCAGGCCCTCCCCTGGCCGCGCCACCAGGTGGTGAGTCCACCCCGGACTCCGCCTCCGACTCGTTTTCTCCCAGTACCTTCCTTTTGTTATGAAACTTCATAATATATAATCCCTAGGATCTCCCGAGGTTCGTATATTGTGTTTTTGTCGTATTTTTTTTTCGATCTATTTCTGCCAGGACATACTCTTTGAAATCTTAGAAGCACAATAGTGTCCGCCAAGGATAAAGGGAAGGAGCCTATGGAGGAAGACCTCCAAGACCCCGGGAAAGAGAAGGAGATCAAGCATGAAGGTGAAGAGGAGGCAAAGCACACCGGCACTACCATTGCAAGCATTGGAGTGGTGGCGAACCCTGCCAGGATCAGAAGGACTGCACGGATATCAACTGGAGGGAAACCTCCGCGTCACTTCTTGGCACCACGGACACCTTCTCCAAGCACCAAGAGTCCCTTCCATACCTTTATCCATAACCATGCAGGAAAAGAAGACCGTAAGGAAGAAGAGCGGAAAAAGAATCACAAGAGCTGGTATCCACAATCTGACATGATCATGCACCGCATCGAGCACAACTTGGAGTTGATTCATACCCTCACCTTCGAGATTGAGGACTTGGGGAAATTGGTCAAGAAGCTCATCGAGAGGATACCACCACCACCAAAGGAGTAATTCGTTATCAGGTTTGGCATCCCCTTGGTTTGTTCTAAGCTTGGGGGAGTGCCACGGTATCACATCACTATCTTCTATCTTTTTACCTTTTTAGTAGAGTCATATCATGAATAGAGAATTTATTATGTAGGATGGTTTGCATTATGGAAGTGTCCCCTCTCTCGTTAGATATGTATCCCTTGGTGTGAGTTGCCGTTATGGAATATTAATGAGAAGTTCTATCATTCACTCTTTTGCATATCTTATATTAGTTTTCAATTCGTAGTTATATGATTGATCTTGTTGTTAGTATTGGTATCACTTTGGGATCATTGAGTTAATTTAGTTGGTTTTGGCAAACCTGGCTTGGTCAGTAGCACACTATTTTTGAGAGTTGAATGAAAAAGATAAAAGTACTCTAAAGAAATATAATTTCATCATCTTTCTTTCTTGATTTGCTCATAAGTCTAGTATTCTCTAGTTAAGATCTTTTGTGCTTCCAAGGAAGATTGCATGTTTGTCTTTATCACTTGTATGTTTGTTTGTTTCCTTCAACTCTTGTACTTGCTACCCAGCCTTGCTAGCCAAAAACCTGTACTCAGAGGGAATTTTTCTCATGCATCCACTCCTTAAAACCAAAACCTTTGCCATTTGTGTCCACCATACCTACCTATTAGCATTATTGCTATTCCAAGTAAATTCTTGTTTTATCTATCTCCCAAATTAAACTTGTTATGTGAAAATTAGTGATTAAAGCTCTCACGAACTTGATGGCACACTTTAATTTCTTGCACTTAATAAACTTGAACCATTGTGCTCACCTATATTGCGTATATGATTGCGCTTTGTAAGTTGTGAATTAGCAGAACCATGCTGTCATGGGCAACGCTTTCAACATTGCACTGGTACCTTGTACCAAGTTGATATCATGTTCTTTTGTCTATGGATGTCGTCGGTGAGAAATGAAACGGGAGCTTGTAAGTCCATGGAGTTATGCATGTGTGTTAGAGAAACGCCTGGGTCGCTGGTCTAATCCATACTGACATGGTGGAAACCTGCAGCGTAACCATAACGAGCATATATGAAGCATTCTTCTTATAAAAAAAGAGTTCGAAATTGAGAAAAAAGAGAAAAAGAAAAAAGAGATTATGAAAAGAGGAAAGAGAGAAAAAAGCACCATATTCCCATGGTAAATAAGAAGATTGTTGAGATGCTTGTTGTCTAATTGCCTTGTCATTTTGATATGGGGATTCTTCCGTATCATCGGGCAAGGGGTACCCCATTGGCGGTTCTCTATGATACACATATGCTTACGATGACAAGAACTTACCGGTGACTAAACTTGAGTAGCATGAGGAGCGACCCTCGTATTCAAGGGACATGAGATTCTCAATTTACAACTTGTCAATGTATATCCTCATATTTGATCATTTTAACCTTAATCACCTAAAGATGCCTATGATAGGGGCAATGAGAGCTGAAAGCTAGTAAGTATCATAATTTTTGGGAGCTCTTTATGAGACTTGCAATCCCTGCTTCCTCTGCGAAGGGCCTTTCTTTTACTTTTTAGTTGAGTTAGTAAACCTACTCCCTTCTATCTCAGCAAGTATTTTGAGTTGTTGTGTTTCATTCATTCATATGATGATTTATTTAATCATGTTGCTTATGTTCCTTGTTTTGCACATTGCTCTTATCTTGATGTTTACTACTTTGAAAGCTATCATTGAAAACCAGTTATTTGTGAACTCCAGCAAATTATCAACTATTCTTTGACCAAGAGCTAAGTTTGCCATTACCAATTATGATTTACTTCATGTATCTTTATTGTGTTTCCTTTACTTATTGCAAGTAAGTTATATAATAGTGAGTTGTCTTCTATTATGATCTATGTATTGATGAATGTGATGCTTCTTGTCCGTATTCTTTTATCGAATCTTCACTCCATTAACCTGAGGCCATGTTTATTGAGCTTAGTTTCGGTTGGGGACAAGCGAAGTCTAAGCTTGGGGGAGTTGATACGTCCATTTTGCATCACTATTCTATATCATAATTCACTGTTATTCATTGATATATTTCATATTAAGAGATGATACTTGTGTTATTTCATCTGTTTTTGCATGGTTGATGACTTTTGGAGCATGGACCACTGCAGTCAGGATTCTGATGGAAAAGGTGTTGTTTGGAGGCCAAATTCGCGAAGATCAGAAAATCCGGGAAAATATACGGAAAATCCTATTTTTCTAGAAGACGAAGGAAGCCAGAAGGGGGGCTGGAGATGGGCCACAGGGGGCCCACACCACCCCCTGGCGCGGGCCAGCCTAGGCCGCGCCACCAGGTGGTGTGGCCGCCCTGGTCCACCCCTGGCCCTCCCCTCTGGCGTATATTATCCTCCCGAAACCCTAAGACACGGGGAGCGACCACAGAAAGATTTCACCGCCTCTGCGGGGCGGAAAACACCGAGAGAGAAAGATCTCTCCGGCAGACAGATTTCTATCGGGGGAATTCCTTCCCGGAGAGGGGAGATCGTCGCCATCAACACCACCATCAAGCTAGACTTCATCGGGATCATCATCATCATCACCACCATCATCACCATCTCCATATTGCTGTAACAATTGAGTTGAATCTTGCATAGTTCATAGGGGAAACTTTCCCGGTGTTGATTACTATTTGTAGTTGATGCTATTAAGTGAACCATTGAATTATTGTTTATGTTCAGATTGTTATACATCATTATTCCATATCTGATCATGATCCATATGATGTCTTGTGAGTAGTTCGTTTTGTTCTTGAGGACATGGGATAAGTCATGTTGTTAGTAGTGGAGTTGTGTTGAGAAAGATTCAATAGTTTGATATTTAAGTTGTGGTGTACTTCTTCTAGTGGTGTCATGTGAACGTCGACTACAGGACACTTCACCTATATGGGCCTAGGGGAATGCATTGTGTATTTGGCTACTAATCGTAGGGGTTGCCGGAGTGATAGAAAACTGAACTCTCGTTAGGAAACCATTGCACAAGGGACGTAAGGGTATTAGAGTTTAAAGTTATGGTTAGGTTTCTACCTTAATTACTTTCTTGTACTTACGGATGTTTGCAAGGGGTATAATCAAAAGTATGTATTAGTCCTAGAAAGGTCGGTACATTAGCACAGGTTCACCCACACAACACTTAGCAATCTAAAGAAGATTAATCAACTATATGAAGCGAAAGCACTTGACAGTCTTCCCATGTGTCCTCGAGAACGTTTGGTCAACTTAAGTAATACAACTGGCTTGTCCTTTGCTGCATAAAGGATTGGGCCACTTGCTGCATTTATTCCTACTGTCTTTTATTTACTCGTACTTTGTTTACTTGCTTTAACAAAAACCCCTCAAAATCTGTTTGCTAAGTATTTGCAGAGAATTCCTGATCCATACCACTAGCCAGCACCTTCTGCTCCTCGTTGGGTTCGTGATGGGTTCGTAGCATGGAAAACAAAAAATTTCTACCGCAAGAACGAACAAAACCCAGATCTAATCTAGATAAAAGCCAAGATCTAATCTATGAGACATGAGCAACGAGATAGATAGGAACTAACCCTCGTAGATCCGAAAGCGTTAACGAGATTAGATCTCGTGGTTGATGTAGTCGATCACTTGCCGATCTCAAGATCGTGTGGACGATCCTTCCGGCGTCGCGATCCAGCAGCGCTTCCGCCCTTGGTCAAGTAGACGATCCTTCCGGCGTCGCGTTCCAGCAGCGCTTCCGCCCTTGGTCAAGTAGACGATCCTTCCGGCGCCACGATTCGGCAGCGCTTCCGCAGTCGGTCACACGTGCGGAGTCGAAGCAGACCTTCCTCTCCCCGTTCCAGCGAGCAGCGGAGGTAGTAGATCTTCTCCACGGAATCCCAGCAGCACGACGGCGTGGTGGTGGTGGTGGAGTAGAGAATTCTGCAGGGCTTCGCCTATGCCTGTGCAGAATATGGTGGAGGAGAGAGGCGGCAGAGATTGGACGTTATGAGAGCTTGGGTGGAGGGGGCGCCCCTGCCCTTCTATTTAAGGGGAGGAGGCGCGCCTGGGGAGGGGGAGTCCTTGTAGGACTCCCCTCCTCTATGGCCAACGAATTTGGGGAGGGAGGAGGAGTCCTCCTCCCCCACGAATCCGTGTCTTGACCCACCAGGACTCCTTGATCCCTATCTTGATTTTCAAGCAAACTCCAAGATATCTTCTAGAACCTTCCGGAACATTCCGAAACCTTCTAGAATCCTCATACAAACACTCCGGAACATTTCCTATCTCATAAAATGATCTCCTATATATGAATCTTATTCTCCAGACCATTCCGGATCTCCTCGTGATGTCCCGGATCCATTCCGAGACTCCGAACAACATTCGGTCTCCAACGCACATTCCATATCTACTTAAAACAACTTCGAACCTTAAGTGTGTCACCCTACGGTTCGTGAATATGTAGACATGATAGAGACACATCTCCTATCAATAACCATCAGCGGGACCTGGAGATCCATAATGGCTCCCACATACTCAACGATGACTTCGCGATCGATTGAACCACTTACATATGAAACCAATTCCCTTTGTCTCGCGATACTATACTTATCCGAGGTTTGATCATCAGCATATCCATACCTAGTTCTACCTCGTTACTGATAAGTACTCTTTACTCGTTCCGTGATATGTCATCCCTTGTGACCCAGCCACATGCTTGCAAGCTAATTAGATGACATTCCACCGAGAGGGCCCAGAGCATATCTATCCGTCATATGGATGGACAAATCCCAATCTTGGTCCATGCGCTTCAACACATACTTTCAGAATACCCAATGACACCTTTATGACCACCCAGTTACGAAGCGGTGTTTGATGTCATCAAAGTACCCATCCGGTGATGGTGATTAACATAACCTCATGGTCGAAGGATTAGGTTACTATGTATTTGAAAGCTTACAGCAATACGAACTTAATGACTTGATCTTATGCTACGCTTACTATGGGTGTGTGTCCATCACATCATTCTCCTAATGATATAACCTTGTTATTAATCACATCCTAATGTCCATGATCAGGAAACCATGATCATCAATTAATCAACAAGCTAGTTCAACAAGAGGCTTACTAGGGACTCTTTTATGTTTACAAAACACACATGTATTAGTGTTTCCTAATAATACAATTATAGCATGGGATGTAAACATTTATCATAAACATAAAGATATAATAATAACCACTTTATTATTGCCTCTTGGGCATATCTCCAACAGTCTCCCACTTGCACTAGAGTCAGTAATCTAGTTAAAAACTTGTGCATTCAACACCTATGGCTTTCTGGTGTTGTATAGACACCATTGCTAGTGGTAAACATAATCTTCGGATCTGACACTTCCAGGTCCGTGTGTATTTGCATGTCCTTGCGTCTCTACGCATTACTCATTCTCCAATGAGATGGCATTGTATAAATTTGGTCCTTTGGTGAGACCTTTAGTTCCTCGGGATTAAATCATGTTGATACAATTGTCATACAATGTATCTTCATAGTATTATCCCGCTATGAACCACACCTAGTTTGATAACAAACTACTTAACACAAATGCCCTCCTTTGCTACTACTATAGCAGTTTATATACTTAGCCTTTTGTTGTAGTATCTGTCACAATGTTTTAACTTTGGTACTCAACCAAATTCGTTATGGAACTTCCTTTCATTACATTGTGCCACCCATAGTTTAAATTGAGATAAACTTAATTTGTATCCTGTGACAAAACTAGTATCAATGTAACACTTTACAATGAACTATTTTTAACTATTTGTCACTTATACATGATATATTCTTAGTTCTTCCAAAGCTCATAAGAATATTTTTACTATTGTCCAATGATCATCTTATGAATCATTCTGGTATATGCTCATAACATTTAGAGCATAGGACATATCTGGATGTGTACATCTCAAAGAATGATTGATCAAAATATTCTTGTAATTTCACCAAGTGTCAAAACACTTGAATCTCGTGTCAACACACTCGAATCTTGATTCAGTCCTTTCCGTGCATCAAGAACCTTTCTTGTTGTTTCTATATTGAACTCATTCAACATCTTATCTATGTACATTTGGCAAAACCATATTAGCGCCTCAATCTATCCATATAGACACTGATGCCTAATTCTTGGGTTATGCCTAAGTCTTTCATCAAAATGAAATTCTTAACCTATGTCAATACAAGATACATCATTTCCAATCAACAATATGTCCTCTACATAATGTATTAGAAATATGTCTCAGCGCTCCCACTTAATTTCTTGCAAATGCAAGCATCTTCATCATCTCCGATGAATTTAAACTCTTTTAACAGTTTCATCATGGTGAAGATTCCAACTCCGCTATGCTTACTTCAACCATTGAAGTTTTGCATACTCTTTTAGCATCCTTTGAATTAACAAAACCCTTTGGATCGTGTCATGTACATGTCCTAGGTAACCATTCTATTAGAAGAACTTGTTTTGTTTGTTCAACTACCATATACCAAAATATATGTAGTGGTTGCTACATTAATCCGTCCAGACTAAATATCGCTATGAAAGATCAAATCTTATCATAGTCAATTCCTTGAACATTGTCGTAAACTCTTTCCGACATGTCGACTATTTCATAGATTTGAAACATCCATGTCTATTTCTTTATAGATCCAAACACGACCGATAGGCTTCACGCCTTTCCGGAGGGTCTTCAAAGTTCAGAAACTTGATTTCTTGTGTATGGATACTATCACGGATTCTATGACTTCTAGTCAATTTATGGAGTCAGGGCCCATCATCGCTTCTTTGCATGTAGTCGGTTCATCATTGTCAAAACAATAACGATTTGTTTATCAAATCTTACTATTTGATTCTTACCGACCCACACGGTTCTATAGGAACTCTAATCTCCGAGATCACAACTTTTGTAATCACGAGAGCCATGAGCATTGTGGCCGCCACCGGGACACTTTCCGGCGCTGCGCTACTTAGCACATATAGCTAAGGTTCAACAACCTTATCAAAGTTCTACTGTCCCCCCACTTAACTTTTCACGAAAAATTCCTTCTCAAGAAACTTGATGTTCCAAGTAACAAACTCTTTTGTCCTTAGTGTTATGGAGAAATTCCCAACAAATTCTTTGGGATAACCTACAAAGACGTGCTTATTCGACTTTGGTTGTAAACATTTTACTGATGTATAACATACCAAAATTTAAGAAAAGACAATTCGGGTTTTATCCCTAACCATGACTTATATGGTGTCATTTCAACGGATCACGATGGAGCTCTTTTCAGTGTAAAAGCGGTAGTCACTAAAGCTTTAATCTTTAAAACATAATGGCGGTTTTATAAATGACACCCTTGATCTTACCATCTCAAACATGGTTTGATTTTATCTCTCGAATATGCCATAATCCTATGGTTTATCGGGAAACACAAATCACAGAACAATTCCTCAAGTCTTAGGTGTTTTTGCTAAACATGTAACTCAAATATCTTCCTTTATGATCGAATCATAACCTCTTTATTTTCTTGTTACAATGATTTTCAACTTCATCTTGAAAGTCTTTGAACAATTTTCAAATGTTTCATACTTCCTCCTTATTGAGTAAGTATACATATATTCACTCAAATTCTCGGAGAAAGCATATGAAGTTGAAATCCATCGCTCTTGACTACATAATGGGCTTCATATATCAATATGTACAAGTTCCAATAAGCCAGTCATTCGTTCCTTTTGGCCTATGAACGAAGTTTTAATTATCTGTAGAAAGTTTCACAAGCGTCATTTGATCAAAATCAAAAGACTCCAAAATTCCATCAACATGGAGTTTCTTCATGTTTTCTTTCCAATACAATTTAAACAGCGATGTCACTTCGCAAGTGATCTTTCAATCTTTTGTCTTGCGACATTTTAGCAATAGTGTTTATGGATGTGATTTCTCCCACCAGACTTGTAAAAGTTCATCCATCCTTTATGGAATACGGTAATTATTTGAACAACCATTGTTCTCGTAATACCGGAACAAAATAACAAATATTGAAGGCTAGATTTGACGTCAACGAAAAACACAATAACACTTTATTTGTTTTCGATGAACATCATCACTTATTCTCTTGCTAGTTACTTAGGCCATTGTAGTTCATGAATTACGTTGTCCTGTATGACATAGCATACCAACCAATTCGGTATCCAATACCGGAGAACCACATTTTTTAACAAGCAAGGAATACAACCATAACATGTATATCTTCTATATACCCAAGTTGGACATCTCCAACCTTATAATTTCTGCCAAATATTTTATAGATTCTCTTTCAGCAATTCCTTTTTCTTTTAAAAGAATCTATCAACATCAATAGTGGTGTCATTCACATGACACATAGTACAAAGTGTGTATAGTCAAATACCAATACCTTTGGACTTGCACTTTGAAGTGGATCACCATCATCAAATGTTTGGTGTTCTTTCAAAAATCCATTCTTTAGTAATCTTTTAGTGTAGTAAACTTTTTACTTACATCTTCTATTCATCCTTATCATGACAACTTTCATGATCAAGCTGCTATGGCTTATAAAGGTGAATTGCGAGTATAATGTTTCTTTTTCAAAACCTTTTGGAGGATTAGGACGACTAGCGTCTCCAACCTTCACAAATTCTCATCAAATATGAGGACGTATACTCTATCATGTTGTAACCAACACATAGTTTTAGATATCGCAATACCTTTCACATATGATGGTTTCTGAAACATTGCTTTCAGCTCTTAGATAAACTTGATATTAAAAACAATCTTTTGAGTATCAAGAATCATGGAGGCAACATGATACTTTAGATACTAACATTGGAATTCTTACTCTTAATTTAATACTACTTATTAAACTTCATGGAGTAAATAGAGTTTGCTGAAAGTTTGCAATAGGACTTATAATCTTTAAATTGACATTCAAAACAATACGATACCAGTTCGTAAAGTAAATATCCAGAATTTCTATAGTTCCACTATCTCAACTATAACTAAGCGTAAGGTGGTGAACGGATGCCAATGACTACAACAAACTATGCAAATTCACTTTGATTGTGTTTATGATAAATTGAGTTCGACTAATCTAAATTACAAACGAACTCCCACTCAAAACAACATCCCTCAAGTTGTTTTAGTGATTACATGAACCAAATCCACTACACCAAGTCCGATCATCACGTGAGATGATGTAGCTTTAAAGGCGAACAATCAACATGTTCATCATATCATCCATATGACTCATGCTTTACCTTTCGGTATTCTGTGTTCCGAGACCATGTCTGTACATGCTAGGCTCGTCAAGGTTAACCTTAGTTTCTGCATGTGCAAATCTGGCTTGCACCCGTTGTATGCACACGTAGAGTCTATCACACCCGATCATCACGAGATGCTTCGAAACGACGAGTCTTAGCAACGGTGCCAACTAAGGATGAACACTTTATTACTTGATATTTAGTGAGAGGGATCATCTTATAATGCTACCGTCGCGATCTAAGCAATACAAGATGCATAAAGGATTAACATCACAGGCAATTCATAATATGTGATATGATATGGCCTTTCTTCTTGTGCCTTTGATCTCCATCTCCAAAGCATGGACAAGATTTCCATCATCACCGGCGTGGCGTCAAGGTCCGTGGCGCCGCTTCATGATTGTCCATCATCACTAGCAACTATTACAACTACTTGGAATAAAGCTATTACAAGATGAATAGACACGCAGGTCTTAACAGAATTAAAAGACAACCATTAGGCTCCTGCCGGTTGCCATATTACAACAAGGATCATTGCATACATCAAATATAATCATAATCACATGATGGCCATATCACATCACAAAACCCCTGCAAAAACAAGTTAGACGCCTCTAATTTTCTTTGCATGTTTTACGTGGTTTGGGGCTTTCGCATAAGACCGATCTTACCTACGAACAAGGACCACAACGTTGATACAAGTGTTGTCAAGATGCTCATTGTAAATTGAATCTTAACTATGGTGGGAGAGACAGACACCCGCAAAGCCACTTGTGCAAAGCAAGTTGCACGTCAAGCGTGGAGCAAGTCTCATGTGCGATGACATGTAATGTTAGCCCGAGCCGCTTCATCCCACCATGCCGCAAGATGCAAAGTACACGCTAAGACACCGACAACAAAAGCATCAACGCCCACAACATCATTGTGTTCTACTCGTGCAACAGATCTACGCATAGATACGGCTCTGATACCACTGATGGGTTCGTAGCATGGAAAACAAAAAATTTCTACCGCAAGAACGAACAAAACCCAGATCTAATCTAGATAAAAGCCAAGATCTAATCTATGAGACATGAGCAACGAGATAGATAGGAACTAACCCTCGTAGATCCGAAAGCGTTAACGAGATTAGATCTCGTGGTTGATGTAGTCGATCACTTGCCGATCTCAAGATCGTGTGGACGATCCTTCCGGCGTCGCGATCCAGCAGCGCTTCCGCCCTTGGTCAAGTAGACGATCCTTCCGGCGTCGCGTTCCAGCAGCGCTTCCGCCCTTGGTCAAGTAGACGATCCTTCCGGCGCCACGATTCGGCAGCGCTTCCGCAGTCGGTCACACGTGCGGAGTCGAAGCAGACCTTCCTCTCCCCGTTCCAGCGAGCAGCGGAGGTAGTAGATCTTCTCCACGGAATCCCAGCAGCACGACGGCGTGGTGGTGGTGGTGGAGTAGAGAATTCTGCAGGGCTTCGCCTATGCCTGTGCAGAATATGGTGGAGGAGAGAGGCGGCAGAGATTGGACGTTATGAGAGCTTGGGTGGAGGGGGCGCCCCTGCCCTTCTATTTAAGGGGAGGAGGCGCGCCTGGGGAGGGGGAGTCCTTGTAGGACTCCCCTCCTCTATGGCCAACGAATTTGGGGAGGGAGGAGGAGTCCTCCTCCCCCACGAATCCGTGTCTTGACCCACCAGGACTCCTTGATCCCTATCTTGATTTTCAAGCAAACTCCAAGATATCTTCTAGAACCTTCCGGAACATTCCGAAACCTTCTAGAATCCTCATACAAACACTCCGGAACATTTCCTATCTCATAAAATGATCTCCTATATATGAATCTTATTCTCCGGACCATTCCGGATCTCCTCGTGATGTCCCGGATCCATTCCGAGACTCCGAACAACATTCGGTCTCCAACGCACATTCCATATCTACTTAAAACAACTTCGAACCTTAAGTGTGTCACCCTACGGTTCGTGAATATGTAGACATGATAGAGACACATCTCCTATCAATAACCATCAGCGGGACCTGGAGATCCATAATGGCTCCCACATACTCAACGATGACTTCGCGATCGATTGAACCACTTACATATGAAACCAATTCCCTTTGTCTCGCGATACTATACTTATCCGAGGTTTGATCATCAGCATATCCATACCTAGTTCTACCTCGTTACTGATAAGTACTCTTTACTCGTTCCGTGATATGTCATCCCTTGTGACCCAGCCACATGCTTGCAAGCTAATTAGATGACATTCCACCGAGAGGGCCCAGAGCATATCTATCCGTCATATGGATGGACAAATCCCAATCTTGGTCCATGCGCTTCAACACATACTTTCAGAATACCCAATGACACCTTTATGACCACCCAGTTACGAAGCGGTGTTTGATGTCATCAAAGTACCCATCCGGTGATGGTGATTAACATAACCTCATGGTCGAAGGATTAGGTTACTATGTATTTGAAAGCTTACAGCAATACGAACTTAATGACTTGATCTTATGCTACGCTTACTATGGGTGTGTGTCCATCACATCATTCTCCTAATGATATAACCTTGTTATTAATCACATCCTAATGTCCATGATCAGGAAACCATGATCATCAATTAATCAACAAGCTAGTTCAACAAGAGGCTTACTAGGGACTCTTTTATGTTTACAAAACACACATGTATTAGTGTTTCCTAATAATACAATTATAGCATGGGATGTAAACATTTATCATAAACATAAAGATATAATAATAACCACTTTATTATTGCCTCTTGGGCATATCTCCAACAGTTCGACACTCTTACTTATCGAAAATACTGCGATACACCCACTATACTTGTGGGTCATCAGCGGAACGGCCCACCTGGCCGCCCTCCCACTCCGCTCGAGCTCCCTCGACGGTACATCATGGCAGTGTGGTGCCGGATCTGCTTAGCGACGGCTCTAATTTCTCGTCGGTGAGGGCAGATTTGAGCGATGGCGCGCGACAGCGGAGTAGAGGAGGCGCGTGTGAAAACGCATTGGGTCGAGAACCATATCCCTCGTCAAAACCTTACATATAAATACCGGGGTGGTTTTTCGGTGCCCTATAAAAAATATGGGCCGGGTATCGTATACGAGGTCTGTTCGGGTCCAAAAACTAGACCGAGCTCTATTACCCGCCGAAGTTTTACGGATTCGGCACTTTTAAGGGGTCTACTAGAGATGCTCTTAGGGCATCTCCACCAAACTGACCCATTGACCACTAGCGGTCCGTGCAGACACCCGGACGACGAAAACCCGCTCTAGCGGTCCGACCCAAATGAGCACGTGTTTCTAGACTGACTCATTCCTGGCCCAATATGCGATGGGAATGCATTGCTCCGGATGCGATGCAGATAACACGCGTGTTCTCCCTCGTGTCCTCGCGTCCGCACAAGGGCTTCATGGCAATGACCGGGCGCGCCCATGATGCTGGCTCATCTCATGACAGCAGGAAAGAGTTTCGTCGCCACCATTTCCCGCCAGTTCCACCGCTGTTTCATGCCTATTCTGCCTGGTTCCCGCCATTTCCACTAGGTTCCCGCCGCTTCGCGTGGGCTTTCCCGCCAGAGTGGTTTCTCCACTATAAAAAGGGGCGAGCCTCATAGAGTAGCGGGGCAGCACCACACCTCCAAATATAGCCATGTATGGCTGCCGTCTTCCTCCCGACACTCGTCGCAACCCACTCGCTCGCCTCCCCCTCTTCCTCCCTGCCCCCACGCAGCCCACCTGATTGCTGCGTCGCCGACGACAGCGAGGACAGTGATGACAACTTCGACGACAGCGAGGAAAAAGACGGTGTGGCATCATAGCAGCGAAGGACCGCCATCGTATAGAGAGCGGGGTTAACCCAACCACCGGTGAGTGCTTCAGTTTCGACGTGCTCAACCGCATCTTCTATCCGCATCACATTCGGCGGTAAGAACTCCAGGAGGCGTATGTCAACTGCTTGCGTGCCTCCCGTGCCAACCTCAGCGACCCGACCCTGCGTGCCCGCCTTGACCGAACTCGGGAGGAGCTGGACATAGAAAAGGTGATCTTTTGCTCTCGGAGATGAGTGGAGCCCCTACTAGCCATATCCGCCTAGCGAGACCTCCAGGCGGCGCCCACCCGCCCCCATGACGCCGGTGCACTAGCAGAAGCCACCACCACCGCCATACTATTTGTCGGGGCCATGGTCGCCGCCACCTTCGCCACAATAGCCATGCCAGCGGCTAGATGCCCTAGCCGTAGCTAGGGTTATGTTTGCACTTTCTATATGTAAAGTAAGACTATTTGTGTAATGTATGCCCTTTTTTTAATGTTCTTATTTAAAAAAAAGAATTGGTCGCGCCCGGTAGGGGCACCCTGACCAAAATGGAGAGAGAGAAAAATGTCTTACTTTGGTGTCCGCGAATAGACGCAAACAGATTGATTCGGACACCTCTCATGTCCGAAATTATCATCCCGGTGGAGATGCCCTTAACTATCTTACTTGTCGTATTTAGGCATTCACCATTCTTCTAACTAAGGACAACAAAATGGTCCATCTGGTACTCCATCCGACCCATATTTAACTTAGATTTGTCTAGATGTATATAGACATGTTTTAGTGGTAGATATATTTGAATCTAAACAAATTTAAATCAACTAATATGGGTGAATATGGGTGGGAGGAAGCAGTACAAATTAGTGTCGAACTTGAACCCGGCTGTTTGGCATCCGTAAAATGCATCTCTACTACTAGGACATATAATACTTCTTTTGTCCTAAAAAAAAGAATTGTTAGATTTCTTAAAATTTGGATTTATCTTTACATTAAAATATGTCTACATTCATTCAAATGTAATCAAATTTATGACATTTTTTTTATGACTGAGGGAGTATGTCATCTAAGATTCCGTATGCAGAATTTAAGACCACTCGTGGTGCCTGTAAATCATTGTATTTCTCTTTTTTTTTAAACTCCAATCATTGTATTTCTCTGATCTTAAAAAGACAGCACTTGTCTCTTCCGATCCTTTCTTCAAGGGAGCCCACCCATCTCACCAAAAGCCCAACTCTGGCTTATCTAAAGAAAAAAAAAGTACCACCTCCTCAGATTTTGCAGCGGGGGCCCGTTTATTACCCTAGGCGGCGGCCGGCGAGCGATTTTCCCGGCGTGTTTACGCGCCGCCGTCAACCATGCCTGCCGGCGGCCGTCGCCCTTGCGCAGCTACCGCTCGAGGTCGCCGCCAGCTAAGAAAGTTCCTCGTCTTCCCTAGAACCCGGCTCCGGCCGTAATGTATCCCCGGAACGCCCCAATCCCCTGCTCTAGCGAGAGACTCCTGCAGAAGCTATCTGCCATGGTAATCCCTTGTTTTCCCTTTTGCTTTTAGAAAGGGAAATGTTTGAGTGCTCGGGAAATAAAATCAATGATGTACATCGCAGGATCCTTTGTTTTCGAAGGGTGCTGCAGTGTCTGCCCATATATGCTGCCTGCTAACAGGATCCTTTGTTTTCGAAGCAGGCACATCCTGGAGTTGCTTGTGATTCCAAAAAGGAGATGACTAGTCCACTACAAAATCCAAAATCATGGTGGGAAATGGGATACATCGCAGCAATGACATGATAAGGTAATTCCACAAGTTCCCATTTCTGAATTATTAACCAAAGCAAGTGCCATATGTTCATAACTAATAGCGTTACAACACGGTAGCCTACAGACCAGGTGGCCCATATGGTTGAATAGGTAATCAAACATCGATATGCTAGTGCAAGGCATTACAACCCAACAGGCAAAAAGTAATTACGCCCCTCAAACATGCAGTACATTATGGTGAATATGTTCTTCAGGTTTTATGGCATAGGACGGTTTTCAGAAGAAACAAAGGGCTTAGGAGGAATCTGCAGATTCTGCAACCTCCCGGTTAACATGTTTACCACCTTTGTCATTGAAGGCCGGTTCTTTGGGTTCCACTGGATGCACCACAGTGCCACAATAGTCAGCTGCCTCATCTTTTCTTTCTCTTCCGCTGTCATTTCTGAAGCAAGCTCTAATTCTTGCCCGTCGATTACTTTCTCGTAGATCCACTCCGGGAGGTATACCTCATGCTGGTTCTCGACACTTGGGTCGGAGTTCCTCCTTCCACTCACCATTTCTAGCACCAGCATGCCGAAACTGTACACATCTGACTTGTAAGACACCCCTCCAAAGTTCCGAGAATATAGCTCCGGTGCAATGTATCCCATAGTGCCTCTTGCTGCAGTTAAGGTAATGATGCTTTGATCCCTTGCACACAGCTTTGCAAGGCCAAAGTCTGAGATCTTCGGATTGAAGTTGTAGTCCAGCAAGATATTGTGTGGCTTGATGTCAAAGTGGAGAATGCGCTGGTTGCACCCTTGATGTAGGTATTCCATTCCTCGGGCAATGCCTAACGCAATATCTAGCATTTTATTGGGTGATAGGAGTTGTCGAGAAATATTAGAAACATGAGAGAATATGTATTTCTCCAGTGACTTGTTAGGCATGAATTCGTAAATAATAGCCCTCCTCATTCCTTCAGAGCAAAAGCCCAAGAGTCGGACAATATTTGTATGGTGGATTAGTCCTATGGTTGCGACTTCATTGATGAATTCCTCTCCATCTCCTGTAGAGCTCTCGAGCATCTTGACTGCCACAGGCACTCCATTTGCTAGCCCACCTTTGTATACACTTCCAAATCCACCCTGGCCGAGTTTATCCTTGAACCGTCTTGCTATCTTCTTAACTTCAGGGAAAGTGTACCTTGTGGGTTTCGATGTGCCATATGCCTTGAGGAACATTTCAACCTTGCTATTTATCTCTTCATTATACCTTGACTTCAAGGAGAGGTAGAGCGTTGTGGCTACCATCAATGAAAGAGCTACAAATGCGGCTGCAGATGATGCTGCTGATTTATAATAAAGTAAATTAGCCAGCTGCATTTAGAGATTTTTTATAGGAATCTGCATTTAAAGAATTTGCTATGAGTCCATGAGTAAATTTCCTCTTTTTGAGGGATTACTGTATCTTATTGCAATGAGAGGACATGAAAGTCAAAGTGGTAAAACCTGATGCAGCTCAGTTAAGCCCATGCCACACAGGTTCAGCTCCTCAAGTTCAATTTCGGTTGCTACTTATATCAGTGAAAAGTTACCTAGTTCCTCCTAGGTAATATAGTTCTGTAATACAGAGAAGAGTTTCAGCATTACCTGTAATTGGGATGACATGCATACCTGCATGTAAGAAAAAAGAGAATGAGACCTCCCATATTTAATGCAGACAAAATCATAAGAAAGCTACTTCAAATTTTGTTAGGAACCACTAATTCATGACATGTCAAGTGTTCATGACACGTTTTCCCCTCTAAAAGTTCTGTTTATAAGATTAGAGGGGTTAGAGGCATTGTGCATTCTGAAGCAAAACAAAAATCTATGTTAACTAAGAGGCATGTGCTACCCATCTGTTTCCACATATCTGAGAGAACAAAAAGGTTTAATCCAACAGTCCTGAAGATCATCATAAATAAAGGTGCACATGGACAACTTTGCAACCAACACAATCCTTGATATCATCATAACAAAAAGGTTTATAAGAATTGTTTCAGATTTGACTTTGTAAGCACTGCATGATCTTGCTGTGTAACTGCGTTAAATAATCTTGTTATTATTAATTCCTTGTTATGGATATAGCTTCTGTATTGCCAGGACTCAGGACTACTGCATTAGCACGAAACAACATAATCCTAATGGCGATTACCTTTTCCCAGGAATCTCTACAGTAATATAAAGTTCTGGTTTAGCACCATCCGATATAAAAATATACTATTGGTCTACGCTAATCCCAGTGTACCTAAACATGGTTATATACGAATCTGCAGAAGTTCGTAGGAGACCCAGATTGCCAGGTACTGAAGAAGCCTAAGTGATGACTTGTTTTGGACCAGCTCAACCAAATTATGTCCTAAAAACCATTTACATCTAAATTGTTGAACTCATCAAATAGGAATTATATCTGACAGTATGGAAGTGTTAATATTCACATGTTACCAATGTAAAATTTGGTAATGGTCATCAGTGCACCTCACATCCATACAGTGCCAAATTCCATGGAGAAAAATCACAAGTAAAAAGGAAGGAAGGAAATAATAAGGGAGTTACTGAAAACCAAAATCCATATCAAGCCTTGCTAATATAGGGAAAGAAAGACCTTATACCCAAGCAAAGTTTGGTTTCTAATCTGAGATAAACTTTTTAGTGGGTAGTTATGATTTGTTTCCTTATGTTGAATTTTTTACAAAAGAGTTGACCATTATAATTCCATACTGCCTTTCTGGACAAAAGTTTATGTGGGTATCCATGAATGGGAACCTAGAGACTTGTTTTCTTTTAACTGAAATTGTAGGGCAGCCCACAAAAGTAGATTTTGTTAAAGACAAAGTTATTATGCCCAAACAATGTCTGTTCTCGAGATCTAGAATGCAGCGGGCTATTACGGGCTAACTATGGGATTAATTGCAGTGCAATTATGTGAAAAGTTCGGCTATAGGTAAAAATCTTGCTGAGATTTAGAAATTTAGAACATACTAGATTGGGAGCAAATAGATGGAGAATAAAAATTCTAAAATGTCGTTAGAAAGAAATTAAGACACCATAATGCTACATGATTTTGACTAGGGAAAGAAACAATACCATGACGCTTGCAGAACGATTGGTCCCTTTCTGAATTAAACCCACATCGTTGACCTTCCATTTCACACTGTTGGCAAACACTAGTTATGTTACTAGAGTACCAAGAAAATGCTGTCTCACCAAGGCTGATGATTCTGTTTGCCCTATACTTGAAGGTTGCAGTGTTGTCGACCTTGAACTCGAAGAATGACTGAATGTGACTAGTATATGGTATCGAGATGCCCTTAGAAACAACCATGCAGTCCAAAGGAAGGACAGACATGTATGCATCGGGTTTTACCAGATACCAAAACTGGATGCTCTTGTTAATGAGACAAGCGATTGGGCCCACTATACCATATAGATCTATTGGCATAGATGATCTTGAACAACCTACTAAGCATGCCACATCCAACTTCTGAGGTTCGTACACGTCAGTTGATAGATTTGTTGAGATGAGTCTCTCAAGTGGGCAGTTAGATGGGGAGTCTACAGGCGGAATGACGTTTATGACTAGATCCTTGTAAAATATTGCAGTCACTTTGCAGGAGCCAAGAACTGGGTGATACAGGATGGTGTCGTGTCCTGAGCATGATAAGTGCATGCCCGGTGCACCGCAAGGGGGAGGTTGGGTTGTAAGTCTGAAGGGGAACCGAACCTCTGGTCCATGTTTGCTGCACCGACTTGGTGAACAATTCTTGAAGAAGTCTTCAGCACCCCATGCCGTTGCAAAGGTTCCAGTTCCACTGGTGAGAAGAGAGATCAGCAGCACTATGAAGAGAAGCTCTGGCATACTATTGTGATGTACTGGAGATGAAGGCAAAGAAAGAGAAACCCGTGGGAATAAAAAAGGGAACCTGTAATGGAATTAAGCCAGAATTTATGTTCTGCTTGCTATGATAGCTGTGTGGATAAGGAGGAATTCCAATTGCCAATAAAACTTCTGACACACCGTGGTTCAGAAAAAATGAAGAAGCACTACCACCCAGTGCTGGCTTTGCTATCAGTGTTGATTAGTCAGAATGTTGACCTCAAACGACTTTGCTACAAACACAGAGCAACAATGTGTGGCTTCATTTTCACCAAGACTGATACATCACCTTGTCACGTCCAGAAGAGCAACTGCATTTTTTCTTCTTATTTTGAGTCAGTCAATGCCTTCACGACCACATATTCGTATAGAGATAGGAAGTCATCTTAGGCAACTAATAACCAGTTGTTGTATCATATACATGCATCTGCAGTTCTCTGAATCAGTCTGCCATGGCGAGACCTGCATTCCACCGTCTCACTGCCTTGAAATGCTTAACTGTTTTATATGTGCTTGTAGATCTTGTTCCAAATCATGTTCAAGGGCGACTTCATCGGCATGGCTGTCCCTCTTTTTCGTGTGGCCCTCTTAGGAATTTATTATCACCGTTTCGTCAGGCAGGTGATCCACCCTGGTGCGGTTTTCAATCTTACGAGCTGGTTTGCAGTGATACCAAGGTTACTATTCGCATCAACAATGCAACATACTATGTGTCTCGCATCAGCTACAGTGAAGGCACATTCTGGGTTGTCGACTCCGTCTTGGATTTACACAACCGGGGCCCTCTTCCACAGTGGGGTCGGCCTCCTCAGGGCAAACTGTCCGAAGTCGAATTGGTGCCCTACACATACATAATGGCTAGCTTTGGTAGATGTTCCCGGGAAGTAAGGAACAATGGTATGTACATGCCTGTCACTTGCCTGAGCACCAGCTATTCCTTTGTCTACGTGTTAACTGGCTTGGATTCTGATATTGTCGAGAGCCTAGAACCTTCTTGTGGATACTTGGCAATGACTCCTTTGGGTAGTAGGGATACTCCAAAACCAGCGAATGCAAGTTATGCAGATACCATAGAATTCATGAGGAACGGATTTGCTGTTCAATTTCCTCTGACTGAGAGCATCACTGAATACCTAACGGAGTCGATACGGTGAGTTTGTATCTTTGCAGTACTATTTTACTGTTTGATGTGCAACACTTTAGTATCTCTTAAATTCCTTTTTTCATGTACCATGGTGATACGACGTGGTCTTGCAGCTACCTTGGTGAAAGCGAAAGTAGTATGGAGTGGTTTTTGAACTTTCTTCAATTGGATGTTATTTTCTGGATGTGCGCGATTGATCTCCTTCATCTAGATAGCTATAGTGATGTGTTCTTGCATATAATACCTGTTGGCATGTGGATGGTGAAATGCATTGTTGGTACGTGTCAGGAGACTATATTCTTACTTCTTGACTGTCTGAGGTTTTAATTGAGCAACTGTATTGTACTTTACTCACACTGTCATTGAAACTAATGAACCTGTTTTATGCAGTACTATGCAGATTCGTGTTGGCGCCCCTGGCGGTTTTAGTATTCCTTGCCTACAAGTACTGGAAAACAAGGATAACGATCGACGCAGTTGAGGTGTTCCTCAAGATGCAACAAATCATTGGCCCAACGAGGTACGCCTACACAGACATCGTTGCAATCACAAGCCATTTCAGAGATAAATTGGGCCAAGGGAGCTATGGATCCGTATATAAGGGTGTGCTACTGCCAGGCAATGTCAATATCGCTGTCAAAATGCTAGAGGGTAACTCCTACTGCAATGGAGAAGATTTCATTAGTGAAGTTGCCACTATTGGCACGATCCACCACATCAATGTGGTGCGCCTCATTGGGTTCTGCTCAGAAGAGATGAGGAGGGCGCTTGTCTATGAGTACATGCCTCAAGGTTCTCTTGACAAGTACATCTTCTCAACTGAGAAGAATTTATCTTGGGACAAGCTCAATGAGATCGCTTTGGGTATCGCTAAGGGGATCAACTACCTTCATCAAGGGTGTGAGATGCAGATTTTGCACTTTGACATCAAGCCCCACAACATCCTTCTTGATAGCAATTTTGTCCCTAAAGTTGCTGATTTCGGTCTCGCCAAACTGTACCCAAGGGACAACAGTTTTGTGCCTTCAAGAGCCCTACGGGGAACTATTGGGTACATAGCTCCTGAGATGATATCTCGAAGTTTCGGTGCCATATCGAGCAAGTCCGATGTTTACAGCTTTGGGATGCTGCTGCTGGAGATGGCCGGAGGGAGAAGGAATGCTGACCCAAATGCAGCGAACTCAAGCCAGTCTTACTACCCGTCATGGGTATATGACCGACTGACTGAACAACAAGTGGATGAGATATGTCCTGTTAACGACATGCATGAGTTGGAGAAAAAGCTCTGCATCATTGGATTATGGTGCATTCAGATGAGGTCTCAAGATCGTCCAATGATGAGCGAAGTGATAGAGATGCTGGAAGGTGGTGCCGCCAGCTTGCAAATGCCTTCGAGGCCATTCTTCTGTGATGAAGGCCAGAGCCATGTTGAGGATTCGTACCATTTGGCATCCGAGCTGACCACAATCTGTGAAGATGATGAGTGAAAAAATATATATCCATGTGATGTACTGCATGCGGTGCTGCACTTAGCTCATGCAACGATTATGATCGTAGTTGTACTGAGTATATGAAATAATTTGTTTCAGGCTTCCCATGAAGTTGCCGAAACATGTAAAGTTAGCAGTCAGACTGTCGAGAGTCCTCCAGCTGCTATATTTAAGTGCTAAAATGTATTCATCTTCCTGGATATAATATTAGGTGAGTAATAGCTTGATTGATATTTGCACCTGCGGCTGTAGCGAGGGCATGAATATTGCAGTCTAAGTAGCACATTGGTGTGCCTGGTGCTTCTAAGTAATATTCCCTTTTTTGAAGAGAATTCTAAGTAATATTCCCTCCGTTTAAAAATATAAGATGTTTTAACTTTGTGAATAGAGTGTATCTAGACTCCTTTTAGTGTGTAGGTTCACTCCAAACCTAGATGAACCTACACACTAAAAATAGTCTAGATACCCTCCTTGCACAAAACTAAAACATCTTATATTTTGAAAGGAGGGAGTACTTCTGTATTTTTGGTGCTTCTAAGCAATACATGTGTATGCCATGTATGATTTTAGAAATATAGACCAGGAACTGCCAAAAAAAATTTAGCAGTGCCCAGTTTCCTGCTATTAACTTCTGCTGTAATATGTTCGAATGCCAGGTCCTGTAATATTTTGTGAAATTTTGACAGCTGCGTGGCCTGAAGAAGAGCCTGCAGGTCGCAGTCAGAGTCGTAGAGGAATTCAGAATTTACAACTGGGAGTGCTACCCAGTTGCCGTGTTCTTGTGATCACTGAGTGTGACCGGAGACTCACTGCCGTTCGGTCACTGAATGTACCACCAGCATAGTGTTACACAGACTCACTGCGATTCTTGCCGAGTCCTCTGGTCCATAGGCCAACTCCAACGCCCCCGCCAACGGACTTCAAGTGTCCGATCAACTCCAACGCGCATCAGCAAACGGACCAGACAGCGCGGCGCGGTCCGAGTCAGCACAAACCGGGGCTGGTTTGCGGGGGTTTGGACGCCGGCCCCGTCCGCCCGTGTTCAGCTGGGCCCGCACGTCATACACATAAAATCGCTAAATAACTGGCTGTCATTGCATAAACTTCTGGTCCGCATGTCATACATACAAATTTACTAATGACATTAATTAAACTAACTAACTAAGCATCGGCCCCGTCCTGGCCGAAGGCCACGTCGGCCTTGGCCGCCTGCGCTCGCCGGGCTACCAAGGCTGCGGTCTTGGCCTTTGTTGCCTGCCCTCCGACGGTGGCGCGCCAGGGTCTCCACCTCCCTCGGCCTGGCCGCCGTTGCGCATGCGCGGTTGCGCGCCGCTCTCGCCTCCCGGTTGGCGGTGGCTAGGAACACCTCCCGTTGGGCCGCCGCAACCACAGTAGCACGCAAGGTGGCCGCGTCCTCCAGCACCTCCGCCATCACCTCCCGTTTGACCGTCGCACGCACATTCGCCAGGTCATTCCATTGGGCAGCGGAGTTCTTGGCCAAGGCCGCCAGCTCCTCCCGTTTGGCGGCGGCCTTGGACAAGACGCTGCCCAAGGCCGCGACATCCGCGGTCTCCAGCGCGTCCTGCCGCTGCTGCTCCTCCTCCATGATGGCTTCAGCAGCGAGCCGGGCGGTCTTCTCAGCCGCCAGTGATTGCTGCGTTGCCCGCTCGTCACGGTCTTTGATGGCCGCCTCCGCCTCCCTCGCCACCTCCTCAGCCTCCAGCCGAAGCCACTCGGCGGGTTGACGACCGACGGCCTCCCTGGCCTTAAAGGTCGTGTACAGCTCACGGACATACTTCTCGAGGACGTAGTGTGCGGCGTCGGCGCTATCGACTTCGCCCTCCGCCGCCTCCGCCTCGGCCTGCGCCTTCGCGTCCGCCTCGGACTGTGCCTCCGCGTCCGCCTCGGCCTGCACCACCAACTCCGCCTCGCTCGGCACCAACTCTCCCATGTCCTTGTTGCCCTTCGAAGATTCATCGGCGCCCATAGGGGAAGGGGAAGGGGGAGAAGGGGGTACGCCTCGAGGGAGAACTTGCTGAGATCGGCCCAGGTCTCAGGGAGCCTGTCCATGGCGAGGGAGGGGTGGAACGGCGAGGGAGGGGTTGGTGCTGGTGCTCCGTCCCGGCGGCCGGCCCCTATTTATATTCGCGGGAATGGCCGGGCGGGAACGTCGAGCGGGAAGGGGTAGCCGGGCGGAAAATGACGTGGCCTAGGCGGGAAAGGCCGGGACCAGCACGCGGGAATTACAGTTCCGGCGGGACAATCGCCGGCCGCCATTAGCGCTAATACTCCTGTCAGCTCGAGCTTGATGGCTCCTGGCGGACAAGGGGACCCGCATATGGTGTAGCCGGTTGCCGACACAGGCCACCGCAACTAGGCTGAGCCCAGACGGCCTGTCCTCCACCTCCGCAAACGGATCGATTTGGACGAAACCAATGTCCGAAATACGGGGACCCGTTGGAGTTAGCCTTACGAAGGAGTAGGGGACAGCAGCCAAGACCTCATTCCTAAGCCATGAGGACAAGAGTTTCTATCACCGCGTTCCAATTCGTACAGCATTCATTTCAGTGATGTAAACTTGGGAATGACTTGCAGATTGAGACTGACATGCTACTTTATACTCCCTCCGTTCAGAAATATAAGACATTTTAGCTTTGTGAATATAATGTATCTAGACTCCTTTTAGTGTATAGGTTCACTTCGAACCTCTACGAACCTATACATTAAAAAACGTTTACTCCCTCTAATCTAAATTAATGTTCGCATATTTGTCTAGATTCGGATCTATCTAATCTAAAAACATTAATTTGGATCGTAGGGAGTAGATACATCCAATCCATAAACCTAAAACGTCTTATACGGAGGGAGTAGAAAATATTAATATAACAAACGACCTGGCGTTCAGCTAGTTCATAACAATCACGTAGAGCTACATATCACCTCGCTTATGCGTTCCAATTCGGTCCAGCTTACAGTTGCTCGCTATTAATCTCAAACGGAAAAACAGAGCACCGGTGGATCATCCACATTAGCCCAGACGAGATGACATGCTTTTCGAATCACAGCTGAGAACACACAGAAATATAAGTTCAGGTGGTACTTGGGGCTGATCAGGACAAGCACAACCTATGTAACAGAAGCAAGTTGAAATTCGAAATTAAGGCAGAGTACGGTGAGTCTTTGCTTTAAGAAGAACGGGCCTTTAGTCCTGACTCGTAAAGGGCTTTAGTCTCGGTTCTGGAACCGGGACTAGATAGACTAGTCTCGGTCCGGTTATCAACCGGGACCAATGGACGTCCACGTGCTGCGCGCGCGGGGTGTCCCCCATTAGTCTCGGTTCTTGTTACGAAACGGGACAAATGGTTCTCTGCTACGGCAGTATTTTAGGCACTTTTTCTGCTGTGGCAGAGAATTCATTTGTATCTTTTTTTTGAGAAACACAGTACAATCGTAAATGCTCACAACACTTACATGCACCCATCCCTATGAACGCACACATGCACACCCTACCCCTATGAGCACCCCGAAAAATTCGTTTCAAAATAGTTTTCAAATACCGTACACGTTCGTGCATATATAAGATAAGTTGTCTTAAGATCAAGCATACAAATATATACATGATAGTTACATGGAGATCACAATTACATCGGGATTAGAGTCCATCTATTCGATTGCACGGTCAGGATCATTGGTAGTGACTATTCACACTAAATTCTCCGGCGTCATCTATCATCTCGTTCATCAAGAATCCTGCCAGTTCTTCAGCAATTCCTAGTACGCGTTGCTCTGGTAGGAGCTGACCCCGCATGCTCTCGAACTATACAAGAAAAGGAGATCAATATGAATATCATGATAACAAAAAGTGACGGTAATAAAATAATGTTGTGAATGTATTGCTTACATCGACTCTATAATCTTTGTGTTCACTGGTAAACATGCGAATGAACTCGCAAATGTAGAATCCACATATATTTGTCCTCGGTGGCTGCCTCGCGCACTTTACGAGAATAGAATTCAATCAAAATAATAATCTAGCATCATAATTATATTGAAACTAGAAGTAAAGAGATGCGCGGACATATCACGTACTACTTATCGAGACCGGCTTAAACGTCAGCTTCTTACTAAAGTCACCGTAACCGCACTTTTGAACCGGTTCCAAACTCTGCCCGGTAAAGAAAATGAATGAGTTATTTATTACGTGATATCTTAGAAAATCAATGAAAGAGACCGATATAGCATGAAAATTACTTCTAGAGCATGTTCTGCATGTCTCTAAACTGTTCCAGGGGTCTCTTTAATGGGTCCATGACTTTCAACTCTTCCCTTATCAAGTTGAATGTTTAGCAGGATCCAGTGAAAACTGCACACATTTATATATACATCAATAACTCATCAATTACACTTAACATCGAGTAAGCAAAAGTGAATGTGTACATAGAGTAAGACCCTCACTTGAAATTGTAAGGAAAGAATATGTGATCACACATAAATTTTGCTCCGTTAGAAACCTTAGAAGGTTTTCCTCCGTCTCCTCGGAGTTATCCGTTAGCGTCTTTACATGTATTTGATTTGGGTCAATGAACCCAATACTAAAGAGTGACCTTCTTTTACATTCCTAGATCTTCATTCTGCATAATAATAGAGTACAAAAGGATATAATGAGGATAATTACATGCAATGAACTGAACAACTGGAAAACTGAACAACTTATATGTAGACAATGAATTCAACAACTTATAGACAATAGCAACTCATGATAGATTTGTTGAGGGCGTCGAAATTGTATAACTAGAAGAGTTATGGAAACTCAACATGGACCTCGTCGGCTTGGAAGTAGTAGTCATGTGGGACTTCCGCCATGATCATTATTCTCTCCTCCTTTACGGCATTCAAGTACCATTTATGTAAACTCCGCATTTGTGTTGGCAGTTGTTGCAACCTCTTTATGATGACCAAAGGCATCTCTATGGCATATTGAGGGACTACATCAGCCTTGGGTAACTTGTCATCTTGGGAACCTAGTATCCTGCTAGGGAATGTCATAGGATACCACCTTGAGGGGTGGGATTGATTTTTTGGCCTGTTTCCCGAGCTAGGAGACGTCCATTCTTTTCCCAGTTGCACTTTGACTTGATGATTTGCTCCCGCTTGCACTTCTACTTGATTTTCTCTTCTTCACTTCCTTTTGAAGTGTGCGTAGATAGTCATCTGGCTTATGGTGCAAGTCTGTAACACCCCAACATTAGCATTTAGAAATAAGCTGAGATGAGGTGTGTGCATTGCAATCATGCATAGAAAATCCGGATAATTTTTGCGCTTTTAAGTAAAACTTGTCAAAGTGATTGAAGTTTCTCTTAACTTGGTGGAATTGAAGTAGATCATCCAGTTGACTGTGATAAGTTTCAATATGACCTTTGCTAAAATCTTATATTTGGGAAATACAATTTGATCTAAGGGTTGATCAAAGGTAATAAAATTAAGTCACAACACACTTCTTGTAAGGAGTACTTGATGTTTTACAAATCATTACATGGTATTCTATACAATAACTCAAAGCTGAATACTTAATGTTCTAAAGATGATATCAAGGTATTATCTACCACATACCCTGAATACCCAGTCAACTTTATAATTCAAGTAAAAGAAACTCAATAACTCAATCTTGAAACACCTGTTTGTCATAGATGTTCCTACCATGGATATCATGGTAGTTCTTAAATATTAACTTTTATCTTAAAAGTAGTAGAATGGAAAACAAGCCAACACATTCATCACAGACTTTGTTGTCATATTAACATATGGCATTCCTAAAAAGATAAGTCCTAGTGTCAATTGATCCTCAATATTGAGTGATCAATCTTTGACCTAGTACTTAATAACCTTTAGCTTTGACCTAGTGTGTTTACCTTCCAAAGCCTTAAGTAAATTAATAAGAAGAAGGAATTAGTTGTAGTAGAGTGTGTCATCATTGGTAGAATGTGATCCTTAGTGGTGATCAAACCATTTGATATGGGAGGAGTGAACTCACTCATGAGTAACTAGAAGAAATATCTAGACCTAAGAGTTAACTAATACTTGAGAAGCTATAAGAAAGCTAGTAGTGTTAAAGTATCAAGTAATGACCTTGTTAAGCCAAGTAGGTATTAACCTAAAGTAAGTTTCCTTAACAAGATAAGCCTATAAAGAGGCTAGTAACAACATATTACTTAGTATAGTATAGATCCTGATCAGACAAATAGAAGCCTAAGCTTGGTATGGTCAAATGATGGTGGTCATTATTCTCAAGGCTCTTGAGTATAGATGACCAGTTGATGAAGAAGTATTGTGAGTATATGAATCAGGCTAAACCTGAGTAAGTTGAGTCATCTAGTTTGGTCATGAGGAATCAAGCTGGGGTATGCTAAAGTAAGTGATACTAATTGTATAGAGTAGTGGAAAGCAAAGTAGCTTAATCAAGCTTATAACATGAACAAACTTATATTAAGAGGAGTAGTACCCCACCCATTCTAGGAGTTTGATATCATGAGTTATATAAAGGGAATGGAAACATTGGAAGTCTTGAAAACAGATACAAGGCTAATGTACTAGGAGTAGAATTGTTGTAGAAGGGACATGATCATGTCATCATATGTTGATGGTTGTGGTGGAGCTAGATGACTAGATCAGTTGGACAAAAGAGATCTTAGTGAAGCAGAGGAGAAATTTAAAGCAAGTATATTTAGAAAGGGAATTTCCTTAACCAACACCCAAACTTAGAGGTTTGTTGAGGAAAAGTATTCTGGAGATATCTTTAGTCGATACCACAGTATGAGGCTATATAATATTCCACTCTGGCTGGGATATCAACTATAACTACCTAGATAGAAGTCAATATTTAACCTTTAATCCTTAGAGATTATAATGTTTTGAGAGAATAAAGTGGGTTTTATAGTTAAAATTTGAAACAAATGAGTTTGGTTAGAACATTAAAGGTAATTATCATTTATTTAATTTCCAAAAATAATTAGTTATTATTATTGTTTGAATATATCATTGTTATAAAACAATAAAGGAAATTAATAACAATATATTAGTACAACTTAAATAACACTTCTTAATTCTTTCGTTTATTCCATAAGTATTAAATAATACAACTCTATTGAAGTAAAGACATTACAGAGATATTTCCAAGCAAATAAAAAGCTTTATTACATAATGAATATATATTACATTGATCTTTACAAAGATTAGAAATTTGAATTACAAAAGGTCAACGAAGGGAAAAGCCTAAACTAATCCTAAACTATTCTTCTGATCACTTGGTCTTGTACCTACAAAGAAGAGTGAAACGGAAATAAAACAAAGAGTGGGTTAGTGTTAGATTGCTCTCAGTATCAAACTGTGAAGTGCACTGTTATCCAATCCTCATTGAACAAGTTAAATTAAAGAAGGGACAAAGACCATCAGGTGGAGAATCTGTTCTTTTAAACAATAAAGCCTTAGAACAACATCACAGGCTGAAGGGACAAGTTTCACCAAGATAGGTAATAGTAAAAGGATGGGGGAAGTTTAAAGTATAGTTACTTGATCTCATCCACAACCAAAGCAAATAGGGAATCAAATGACACACCTAAATGCATGCATTGAGGTGTCGGCAACAGAGAGAAAGGGATTAGTCCAACTCATAGTCGTATAGAGTAAAGGAAGCCTTGCTATCGACTTCACAGGAGAACCAGCCACCATTTCTCACCAGAACACCCAAGACTAGCACAAGAACAATACCAGATCTTGCAACAATATCACTAGATCAAATCACTTTCGACTACCGAAAACCCAGTTGATCACCGACATAGATGGTGACTTGAAGAGGGGAAAGTAATGGGTGTACAGCAAGGTCACAGGAGCAACAATACCAAGAGGAGCAAAACAAGGGCAAGAGGAAGCCAACATAAATCTAGGACTACCACAAAACAACAGTAAAAGGCAACCGGAGTATGCCCAACATCTTGATCTAATCATTTATCCATCTTGCACATTCATTTTCTTGCAAGCACATGATAAGTAAACATCTCAGGCAGCAGATAATCAATAGCCAATTTATGCAAGTGTTCTTGCATAGGCAAGGTCTCAGACCAACATCATTGACCTATAATCTAGTTTTAACTAGATAGATTTACATCATAGCTACTGGTACAGGGCACATTCCCAAAAGGGTAGCACCTCTATACCTAGCAAGATCAAGTCTGCTTGAGTATAAGCTCAAGTAGATCCTTTTCAACAAAGACAATCATCTTCCTAAATGATTTAGGAATCATAACTAGACATTTTCTCTTAGAAAAGACAGTAAAGATCAACATTGTCTACCACTAGGCCACACTATATAGAAACCACTAAATATAATCACTTTCCTACAAGTATATAGGAATCATATTTTTATAAATCATCTTTTTATTACTCACAGAGTAGGGACTATTATTAGCATTTGATTCACACAGTAACATGATTAAATCCTGAGACTGGACATAGCAGTGTTTCATAAGGAAACAATTAAACAAGCATCAGTACAAAGAGTAGTCAACTTAACTCCATAGGAGTAAATCCATAGCCACAACAGTTTGAATATCCATAATAATCAAATCCAACTTTTACAGAGCAGCCTAGGACAAAGAATAGAGTAACACAAGCATGATCAATAGAGTGTTCTCTGACAGAGAATAGAGTAACAAAACATACACAACAGAATGGTCATCTGACAGAGAGCAGAGTAACAACTCATCATCAATAGTGGTAAACAATACACCCACCGTAGGACACCATCAAAGGAATTGCATAGATAGGATTAACCAAGGAGCCAACTAAACATCACTACAGAGGGGAAATAAACCCTACAAATTAGGAATAAACCTAAATAGGGAACTCATTGCAATAGTCACATAGCACAGAGCAGAGGGAAGAGAGAAACTGAGAGATAGGTAGAAGAACTTACCCGAGGTCCTCATACATTTATTTGAAGAGGAAGCAGAGAGGAGGCCGGCGGCAGAGAGGTGGCATCAGGGGGAGCACCTGAGTGGGGTGCTGCAACCCGCGCCTGCACACGGCGGTGGCGGCCATAGAAGAGCGGCGCCACGAGAATCACAGCGTCAGTAAGGGGCCACCAGAGCACGGCGGAACACTAACCCTAGCCATGAGGTGAGGGTCAGCACGGCCAACTGAGGACACCAGTGACGAATTGGCTTGGACAGTGTTGTGCAGCAGCGTCAACTTGGTCATCCTGTACTGCGGCGACAGCTGGATTTAGCTGGAATCATGCGCAACAGCGGCGGTGGCGTCGAGCGCCAGAGAGAGCGCGAGAGATATGGGTGAGGAAGAGAGAGTGTGCATGGGGGGTACTGGGTCGATGGGCTGCCCAGTACAGCCTAGGTGGTCTTTGACTAGGCTGGGTGGACCAGGTCTAGTTGGGCCAGGCCAGCCCAGTGGGCCGGGCCCATATTTCAAAAGACATATCTAAAAATAAATATTTACAAATATGCCCTTGAAACAAAATCAATTCTAGAAAAATAAATAAAAATCTTAAAAATATAAATCATATATCTCTGAACTCACAAAAATATCCTTTATCCAATAAAAATAATAGATAGTAAATTTCAATAATTAAATATAGATCTATTATTAAAATTGTATATATTCCTTTTGGAATTTTAGAAAAATATACAAAACACTTAAAATTGAATAAAGCCCATTTTTAAGATTCTAAAAGGAAGTACTATTATAGAAAAATTCTAGTTTATATTTTTTTAAAGTAAATCATGTATAATAGAAGTAAAGTATTGTTTCCTTAAAGGAATTTTAGTTAAATATTTAAAAGAGTTAAAAATTAAATAAACTCATTTTTAAACTCTTAGAATAATACTAGTGATTATAAAATTTCTAAATGTCAAAATAATATGAATTTAATGATTTCTTAAATAATGCTTTTCTTTTATTAATTAAAAGAAACTTAAAACCTATACGAGATGGGTAAAACACGCAAAGAAGAAATAAAATAAATCATTGCATGACATTACTATGCATTACATATTGCTTCTTTAGATATTGTCCTTACCGGGCAATAATGGTTTTCTGTAGAAACCAGAACTCAAGGTTGAGTGGAAGTATCTAACTTCACTACCTTACAATCACAAGGCAAGTTCACACATGCTCATGTCCTTTGATTATTTTCTATCAAATGCTTGTAACTCAAATGTTGTCATCACCTATATTTCAAAAAGGTCAGAAAATACTATTTTCATAATAATATGATTATGGATTATTTACCAGATGGTAATAATCTACTCATACAGTTCTAGTGATAAAGGAACATAATATTTAGGACTTAACAACCAATGTCGCCAGTGATTCTAGCGCCGTATATTACACGTTAACCATGAGATTTGGAATGGGACAGAGAAGTCAGTTGTATCTTCTTCCTCTCGCATGCATCCGGATGGCCAGGTCATGGCTATTATCCTCGTAGTGTGCATTTATTGGTAATTCATAGAGGATATGCAGCATATGGGGGGGGAACCCTCAACGTCCCACGATAGTTCTGGCATCTGACGGTCTGTACTAACCAATGCCATAATTCAAGATGTGGGCATGGCATAAACCAAGGGGACATGCAGGCTCGCGAAGGGGGCAGTGATTGGCTTGGATCATCTATTGGGCCCCACACCAAATGAAGTGTGGACATGAAAGATCGCCCGGTTGTGCAACAAGGATTTGGTCTCTCATGGGTAAAGCAACGCACCTCTACAGAGTGTAAGAACTGTGGCATGTTACTACCTGTTCCGGGAAGGAGCTACGAACGTAGCAGGAAAGGAACTCCATGAAAGTTTTGGTCAACCTGTGAAGGCTATTGGACATAGTTTTCAGAATAAAAGCAACCTTTGAGGAAATGTTTACGAAAACCTGCATTGCCTACGACCTTTGGTCTGTGGCTATAGAGATAGTACATCATACAATCCTTTTTAGTGAACTTGCTGAGTATGCTCGTACTCAACCGTACCTTCTTAACCCTTGCTAGATTATAAGCTGTTGAAGACGATGTCAACATCAATTTCTGCTCAAGAAACCATCGTCGACAGCTCAAGTTCTTCAAGAAAGTCCTTGAAGTCAACATACACATTAACCGAAGCGAAGGGGAGTATTTTAATTAGATAGGAATAGATACTCTAGCCATAACACCTATTTCTGTAGAACATTGCATTAGTAGCAATTGCAAGACGGATAGTTTAGATGCTAATCATATTAGCTAGAGGGTTCTGAGTTATAAATTTCTAGTTCTTCTTTATAAGCAGTTTCCGTCTTTCTCTTTAACCTAGAGAGTTCTCTGGATCTTTTGTAAGGAGTCAAGTTGTAATCTATAGTCATGTCTTGGACCTGATGTGTTTCTGTTGTACCACTCTAAGGGATGTAATACTAGTGAACGGTGTTATTGGTGTTATGTCAACGACTATAGTGTACTACATCATGCAGTGGTATGTTGGGTCACCGCAGCTGGTATCAGAGCATATGCTTTAACCTTAGGTTGGTAAACCTAGTAAAGGGGTAGAACCTGTAGGAAGGATGTTAGCAACAATAAATAGTTCTCTAGAAATATGATGAATATTCAATTGGGAATAATCTCGTCATGTTGCTAGTGTGATGATTCTTTATTATTGTGCAATTTTAAATAAGTACCATGAGTTTTAACTCAATATGACTGATGATAATTTCTTATCTATAGTACAAGAATGGCACCTAGGTATCCACCTCGGAATGTTCAAGTATTGAACAAGACCTTAGATGATTATGAGGATGACTGGACAATCACTCTAAGACAACTTATATGGAGTCTGGATTGTAAGTCTCGACTTCTGGTCAAGGTTTATAGTTTCTATGACGGGCGGATATTGGCCAAGTACCGTATCCTGATCATGTTACCCGAGAAGTTGGGAGTGCATGGAGAAATGCCATCAGGAGAAGCAAGATGTATGGCAACATCTAATCAGATTGCCGTAGTAGTAGCCATAACCAAGATAAGGGAACATTATTCCAAGGCACTGGTAGGTACTACCTATAGTGCTATACCTCATGAAACCCTTAGTTCTGATCTAGAGTTAGATCATTCTGCTCTGGTATGGACTAAACCTACTCTAGCAATAGAGTATATGGATCGTTACAAGTCTTTACTGAACACGTTCCATAACACTCATCAAGTGCTCGTTCAAGAGTTGGACACGGTCATTGAGGATTTTACTAATCCTACAAAGGTAATGGCACGTCGAAAGAAGTTAGCTAAAGAAGCAAAGCACCTAAAGCAAGTCTTTTCAGGGGAGGTGTTTGAAGAAACAGAGTTTAATGACCTACACTCTGAAGTCTATGCTTATTATCCAATTGAACCTTAGCAACTAGTAGACCCATGGACCAAGTAGTAGGAGGAGCAGAAAATCTGGAATGCACCCAATCCCGATAATACTGTTAGAGGAAATACCGAATGGAAAGGCCAGCCTTATGATGAAATCATGGGAAAAACCATATCCTGTGGATCGGGTAAGGGAGTAGAAACCAGTTATAATCCTATAGAATCTTATGGACCATATGGTGGTAATAATAATCCCATTGAGTTGGAAGAGTGTCCTGGTAGTTACTACAACAATATGTATGACTAGATTGTGGAAAAATCAAAGAATACCTCTTACTTTGAAGATGCGCTCGAAGGAGGAAAGAAGAATCCTGAAGAAGATAATGAGTATGATAGTCATTTATTAATGGCTAATCTCAATCTTGATACTTCTACTCCAGGTTACGCACCTACTGGATGTTCTGATGCACTAGAAGGGAGTCGTTGAACTTTGCACCATCGTTGACGAAAATCCTAGAAGCACGGAAGTGAGTGAGGAAAGTAAGAACAGAAGTAATCCTTAAAGTAGAGTGCTTGAATAATGTTTATATTGGGTAATGGGTATTGTAGTGCTTGAGAAGCTTGCTGAAATAAGTGAGAACATGCTCACATGGGCAAGCGAGCTCTTGTAATATAAGGAGGTAGTGTACAGAGGGAGTGTCTTGCCGAGGTTGGTAGTTCTAATATTTCGAAGACATGTGTTCAATACATGGTATATGATACGTTGCTAACGTATCTATAATTTTTGATGTTCCATGCTTGTTTTATATCTACTTTCTTATGTTTTGTCCACACTTTGGAGTATTTTTACACATTTTCTGGAACTAACCTATTAACAAGATGCCACAATGCCAGTTGCCTGTTTTCTACTGTTTTTGGTTTCAGAAAAGCTAGAAAATAAATATTCTCAGAATTGGACCGGACAAAAGCCAAAGTCAATATTTCACCGAGGGGAATATAGAGCCAGAAGACGAGACGGAGAAGGGCCTCGAGGGGGCCGCACCACATGGCCATGTGGCCAGGCCTGGCCTGCGCCTGGGGGTGGTGTGGCCGCCTCAGGCACCCCCTCGGGCTCTCTCTTCACCTATATATTGCCTCCGATACAGAAACCCTAAGTACCTGATCAAAATTCCACGAAAGAGTCTGTAGCCACTGTCATCTCCATCCCTAGATCGGGAGGGATCTGAAGCTCTTCCTGGCACCCTTCTAGAGGGGAGAATTCACCCTGGAGGCCTTCTTCATCACCATGCTTTCCTCCGGTGTGATGCGTGAGTAGTTCATCCTTGGACTACAGGTCCATGTAGTAGCTAGATGGTTGGTTCTCCTCCTTTGTGCTATCATGTTTAGATCTTGTGAGTTCCGTTCATGATCAAGATCATCTATTTGTAATCCTACATGTTGTGTTTGCAGGGATCCGATGGATATTGAGATGCTATTTCAGATTGATTATTGATTCTATCATGTCTTTGTTATTTGTGATCTTGCATGCTTTCCGTTGTTAGTAGCTATCTTGGCCCAGTAGATGCTAGCAACTCCAAGCGGGAGTATTTATGCTCGATAGTGGGTTCATGCTTCTAGTAATGTGGGGAAGTGACTGAAATCTCTAAGGTACTAGATGTGTTGTTGCTACTAGGGAGAAAACAACAATCCTTTGTTCATAGAACAATCGTATTGTTTACTTTACACGCAATTCATAAAGCAATAATCTGTTGCTTGCAACTTAATACTGGAGGGGGTTCGGATGATAACCTGAAGGTGGATTATTAGTCATAGATGTAGTTGGATTACGGTCTATGTATAATGTTGTAAAGCCCAATCAAATCTCAAAGGAGTCAAGATGATTAGTATATGCATGTATGCTTTCTCGATGTTTGTTAATTGCCCCGCTGTAATTTGTTCACCCAACATGTCATCTATCTTAAGGAGAATCACCACTAGTGAACTATGGACCCCGGTCCTTTATTTTACCACGAATATACAACTATTTACTATTTTCTGTTTACTTTCTGCAAGTTACTATCTTCCACACAATACGTTTAATCCATTGTTTTTAGCAAAACCAGTGAGATTGACAACCTCACTGTAAGTTGGGGGCAAAGTTCTGTGGTTGTGTTGTGCAGGATTCCAAGTTGGAAACAACACCTTGGAGGTCTTTCCTTGCTCCTACTGGTTCGATAACCTTGGTTTCATAACTGAGGGAAAACTTGCTGCTGTGCTCATCATACCTTCCTTTTGGGGTTCCCCAACGAGCTCGAATATATTTTGGGCCGTCAAGCTCTTTTTCTGGCGCCGTTGTCAGGGAGTCAAGGACATCTTCACAAGGGGATTCCCTCATAGCCAATCTCTTGACTTTGTTGTTTTTGTTTTGCTTAGTTTATTTCTACTTGGTTTACTTGTTTCTTTATCAAAAACAAAAAAATTCAGTTGTACTAGTTTGCTTCCTTTATTAAAAACATAAAAAAGATGACTACTCTTGAAAACACCAAGTTGTGTGACTTCACTAGCACCAACAACAATGATTTCATGTGCACACCTATTGCTCCACCTATTCCTGAAGCTACTTTCTTTAAAATTAAACCTGCTTTGCTTAATCTTGTTATGAGAGAACAATTTTCTGTAATTGGTACTGAAGATGCTGCTGTTCATCTTAATAACTTTGTTGAACTTTGTGAGATGCAAAAACATAGGGATATAGATGGGGATATTATTAAACTTAAATTGTTTCCTTTCTCTTTGAGAGGAAAAGCTAAAGAATGTTTGCAATCCCTAACAAGAGATAGTATTTATTCTTGGACTAAATGCAAAGATGCTTTCATTGGAAAATACTATCCTCCTGCTAAGATTATATCTATGAGAAGTGAAATAATGAAATTTAAACAATCTGATAATGAACATGTTGCTCAAGATTGGGAAAGAATGAAATATTTGGTAAAGAATTGTCCCACTCATGGACTGACTCCTTGGATGATTATCCAAACCTTTTATGCAGGATTGAATTATTCTTCAAGAAACACTACAAGAAAAGTTGGCTTTTATAACAGACGATTTTTGTGGTTGAAGGCCCGATTTTCGTGGCTAAAAAGTCTTCTACGACGGATGGCCATCGTGGTAAAAGCCCTATCACAAAAGAATCTACCACGGTTTTTTTCCTGACCATGGCGGATCGCAACCTTCAGCCATGAAAACTTGTTCCGTCGTAGATCTGTTCGTCAGCCGCGTTGACTGCTGACGTCATGCAAACTGCCACGTGGTAGCCATCGTTAGAGGTCAGTTACCGCCGTTAACGGCCATAGAAACCGTGGCAGAAGCCAGGCCCAGCCAAGGCCTGCTAAATTGTAACTGGGCTGGCCCATTAGAGGAGTCCAATAAGAAGATGGCCCGTTACTGTTTTGTCCTGTACTGTTTGAAATGGGCCCAAAGTTACAACCAGCAGCGGCCCGTGAACTTTCAGGCCCAATACTGTTTCAGCCTAAAGAAGGCCCATGATGGTCCAACACTCTGCAGCCCATTAGCAGCCTGCGCCAAGTCGCTCATGTACATTTAAGGCCTGTGGGTGGCCCATCACTGTTTATCGTAGCCCATCATAGGCGGCCTACTGATGGCCCTTGTCTGAGATGGCCCGTTACTGTTCTGGCCTATTACTGTCCTGGCCTTTCACTGTTCCGGGCTTTACCTATTCAGGCCCACAAGCGTCCCTTTACTATTCTAGTCTGGTAAATGTGTCGGCCTGTTACTGCCCTAGACTGGAAATTTCTTGGGCTGTTATTGTTCTGGCTTGTCACTATTCCGGCCTTTCACTGTTGCGGCCTATTACTGTTTCGGCCGACTACTATTTTGGCATGTTACTGTTCTGGGATTTTACGGTTTCTTTCCTATTACAATGATGGACTGTTTCTGTTACGGCCTGCTACTATTAAGGCATGTTATTGTTATGGCCTGTTATAGTTATGACCTGTTACTCTTACGGCATGTTACTGTTACGTCCAGTTACAACTTGTAGGTCGGCCCATTACGTTTATGGTCTTTTACAGTTTTGGCATTTTCTGAAGCCCATAACAATATCATAAAATGTTTATATAATCCAGCATTTTTTACTGTTCATCGTCGTCCGAATACACGACGGGCCAATAACAAAGCACGGTACTATTGCCTAATCGACCTGCCTGGCGTAATTACTATAACGACTACTGCATATGTGGACGACGTCAACTAAATGCATACATGGCCTACGCGAGTTATCTAGATATTACATTAGCTGTAAACTTCTTAAAATTATTACATATTATCAAATCAAGGAAAGAAAAATCGGCATTTCAGTTGACAATCAAGTTGATAGCAGAGTCCTCAATTGATCACCTGCATCTTCCTTTGAGTGTGACATCTACATTGGAGGAGACATGATCTTGCAGCCCCCTCTTTGGTGGCAATTGCAATAATTGCACCCTAAAACTAAGTAATAACAAGTTAATACATCAAACAAGACAAACTACTCATTTGACTGATATGACAGGAGCTATGATCTGGAGTTTACAACTGGTCAATGGTTCAGTTATTGACCAACACGTCAAACAAACAGGACAAGCAAGCATGCATTAAACAAGTGTGCCTATCGTGAAACGAGTAATCAAAAAATGTGTGTGTGTGGCTTAGAATTTCAGCAAAAATAAACTAGCTAGGTCATTTCAACAAAAATATATGGAAGCAGTTATATACCCTAAAATGCAAGAGACGTCGGGTGACTCGGAATTTGCGCTGAGACACAAAATGGCATGCAGTTACTGTCATAGCGAAGAATGAACCAGATAGAAATTATAACCGCATCATACGAGAACTTGTAGAGCAGGGATGCAAACCATAAATGAACTATATATTGTAGAGGATAGTTATGTCATGACTTAGGACGAACCATACCCAGAACCAGATGCAAGATATAATGGCGTCGCTCATGAACCTGTAGAGCAGGACAAACAAGCATTATACAAGTGTGCCTAGAATGAAATGAGCAATCAAACAAAGTGTTTCTTAGAATTTCAGCAAATATAAACAAGCAAGGTCATTTCAGCAAATATATATGGAAGTAGTGGCATCTCCTGGAGGCTGGAATGCATAGTTGTTGGGTGACTCAGAATTTGCAGTGAGCTACACAATGGCATATAGTTGCTGTCATAGCTAAGAATCAACCAGATAGAAATTATAATAATATCATAAGAGAATGTCTAGAGCAGGAATGCAAACCACAAGTGAACTACATAGTAGATGACAGTTATGTCATTGTCAGGACGAACAAGCACCAGATAGGGAATTAATGGCACCCCTTGTGAACCTATAGAATAGGCTATGCAAACCAACATGTTCATTGTTCCATTTTGAGCTATATACAAGAAAAAGGAAATAGTTAGTGATGCAGCTTTTGAAGAAGCAGACGGCAACAACAAAATTATAATCGAATTAGTACGAAGAGTTTAAACGGCTACTATAGGATAGCAAAACGATGCCAAGGTGGAAATTGTCGTCGGATTGAGGACAAGTACGCCATGAGGGGGTCCTCGAGGCGTGCGGGAGAGAGGGGTGTGAGACGTACAGTGTTCCGGGACGGTGAGCACACAAGTTTACCCAGGTTCGAATCCGTCGGCTTTGGATGGACCCTACTCCTGCTAGCAATCCAGTAATACGGCAGAGCCAGAATATGGGTTACAAAGGTTTCGCCTGTGCGAGTTGAGGGTCTAAAGTATTGGGTTATGCCCTAAAGGCTCTCCCTAGGATGGCTTATATAGATATCCGGCCTAGGGTTTACATGAGAGATCAATCCGGCTACGACTAAGAGTTGGTTACAGAGTACATCTTGAACTACAAGTAACATTATGGGCCTAAGTTGGTAAGTCTTCTGGGCCTTCCTGTAGTCGGATTGGACTCCGTCTTCTCTCTCTAACTGGGTCGCCCGTGAAGCAAAGCTCTAACCCGAAGTGGGCCCTGGTCAGTGAGGAACTGTGAGGATACCCGGAAAGTATATCCCCAATAGTAGCCCCCGGAGGCCTCCAAGATCCAAAGTCGGATTTTATCATTGTCTAGCTTGATCTTCGACTTGCAGAATCTTGAAGGGTTCCTGAAACTTCACAACAAAAAATACGATCCGGGTCTTAAAAGTAAGTCAGACCTTTCAATTAGTTACTCGGATTTTCCAGCTCGCTTTTAAACTAAGCCGGAACTTGGTCTCTAACGCCACCTGACACAAGCATGGTCAAGTCACATCATCTGACAGACGTTTCGTTAGCACGACCGTTGGTGGGTCCGCGGTTTGCGGAACCGAGGCGCCGTTTCAATGCGTGCGTGGAGATCGAGGCGACACAATCATCGCACGGGCCCTTCCCAGTTCTTTCCATGACGCGTGGCAATTACACTGTAGCGTTTGCACGAATCTTGGCGCAGGTAGGTGGATATAAGGGGTTTAGATTCCTTCTTCTCCTCTCCACTAGTCCTTCGCCGTTCCTTTCTTCCCAATCCTCCAGCGCGCCCAGAGCCTTTTCATCCTCCTCCCACAGAGCTCCTAATGCCGCCACTTTAAGGTCACCTTTTCCACCGGAGAGAAAATGGCTTCATCCTCTTCTTCCTCTCTGGCAGCGGCGGCGGCGTCGGTGGAAGCAGTTGCGGAGAAAGAGAGCTTCCGGGGAATCTGGATCCCCTGCGCCCTCGACGAGGACGGCCTCAAAAACGTGGAGAAGGAGGGGCTTCTCACCGCCGGCAACTGGCGGAGCGGTTCCGGCAAAACCGTCCCCAATCCGCGCGAGGGAGAGCGTGTCCACTTTGGCACCCATCTGGACCGAGGTTTGTCCTTTCCTCCCTCGGAGTTCTTCTCCGAGGTGATTGATCAATATGGAGTTCAACTCCAGAATCTTCCTCCCAATTCTCTTCTAGAAATGAGCGCATATGCTGCGCTTTGCGAGGGCTTTCTCGGTATTAGGCCGAGTTTGCTTCTCTTCGATATTATTTCCATGTCCGGAGGAATTCCATTACTACAGGTGTTCCTTACATCACCGATACCATTAGTTTTTTTGTTAGACGAGACCGGGCATATCCCAAAATTTCTGCCAGTGACTCGGTCAAACAATGGCCAACCACTTTTTTCTACCATAGGGATATTCCGGCTCCCGGCAAAGCTACTACTTTGCCGGCTTTTGTTGACGGAGGTGCCACAGCCCAGCCTTCCTAGGACGAGGCTGCTCCGGCTCTCACCGACGATCTGATCCTCGCTAAGAGGCGGATCGAATATCTTATCAAGCACAAGGGTCTGAAAGGATCCGACTTAGTCCAATGCTGGGTCTCTCATCGGATCTAGCCACTTCAGTACCATGGGGATAGACTGATGCACTCCATCACGTCTTCCAAAAAAGACTCTCTCCGCATCAGCCCCAAAGCCTACTCCACTCAAGGCTACATCAGCCAGATCAAGTGGCTGATCAAGGAGTGGATCGAGAGGAGGATTCCGGAGATTTTTCTAGATATGCACACGGCGGAAAACCCCGTGGTAGCGGTAAGCTTCCATCAGTACACCTTTTACGTGTTTCTATCTTTAAGTTATATACTGGAATGCTGATATGTTTTCTTGTTTTCAGCTTGCTGATCTCCTCGAGTCGGAGCTTGCTCCACTCGAAGGATATCCTCCTGAGTTTTCTCAGGAGACTGAAGTGGTCCCATTGCCGGATCTTGCGCTCAAGAAGCGTAAAGCTCCGACAGTGGCAGTTGGCACAAAGGAGGTGCCTGTTGTGAAGTGGTAACTTTCATTCACAATTTTTGCCTTTGTACCTTTCTCGAATTTCTTTCTAAGATGTAATGTTTCCGACTTTACTACATTCTCAGAGCAAAGCCTCTCATCAAGGGTAAGGGGAAAGGGATTCCTGCGAACCCCCTACGACAGGCGAAGCTTACCATATCTTCCCCTGCCACGGCTCCTCCGACTCCTGCCCCTCAACCTTCTGCAACACTGGCGATTACTCCTTCTCCGGTTGTTGCAGAAGATCCGGCTCCTTCAACGGCGCCTGTGATCCTTGGATCGCATACTGACGTCACCGTGGGTGCGTCAGCTCAAGATAAGGGTGAAGCCTCTTCGGGTAATGATCCCTCAGCTGAAGTCTTCGCCGACAACCTCCTTAGCAACCCTGGACTTGCTAAATTTGGCTTATCCTAGAAATCTGCAGAGGAGATCCAGCGGCTGGCCAGGTAAGTCCTAGACAAAAGCCATCTATCCCCCGAAGAGGAAGCACAAGAAGCAGAGGACGTCAAGTTCTCTGACCTTCTCGCTCAAGTCCGCCTTCACGACGAGAGGATCAGGACTGGCGAGCTTCCAACAGCCCTAGTAATTCCTCTTACTCTCGCCGAGAAGGTGGCAGCTGAGATGAACGCGGGGTTAGACAAACTCAGCCGCGAGCAATATGTAAGTCGGAATTCCAACTCTTGTTTTTACATTATGTTATATCATATCCTCTAGCCCCCAAGCATGAAGCAGGATATAGAAATCCGGGTTTATGCTTTCATTAGGATGCCAAAGAACGAACTAGTGTAGCCCCCAAGGCTCGTGCTGATATTTTAGCAAAAAATATTAGCCCGAGCCTTAAGTAGCTTTCTGACTTTGGGTATTCTGACTTACATAAATTATGTTCCTATAACCAGGAATTGTTAAGAAATGTCTGTGATAAGCGGAGAGAGATCAAAGCTCTCCGGCTTAAAAATGCTGAGCTCAAGGTAGCCAAGGATGAAGCCGAAGGTAAACATTCCGAGATTCAAACCTTGTTTTTTGCTTTTTTCAATGTCGAATTTTTCTGAACTGTTGTTCTTTTTGACTTACAGTGTTGGTGAAACAATCCATCGCTATGATTGAAGAGGCCGAGAACCTCAAGACCTTGGTGGTGGAGAACAAAGGACTTCGCCAAGAACTGGAAAAGCTCATGGTGGATCATGAAACGAGCATAGCTCAAGTCCTGAAATCCTCCTCCATGGCCACTGAAGAGCGCGATCGCAAGATTGCTGCTCAAGATAAAATTATCTCGGACCTCAAGAATGAGGTTGGCAGCGAGAAGGATATCTCCCAGGCGCTCCGGGCTGAACTCCAGAGTCTCCGGGAGGAGAAAGCCAAGATTGACGACGTCATTCTTGGTATGTTCCATCTATCTAACTTATCATTTCTTCGACTATCATCAATGTCGGTTTTTTCTTATCTTTGTTTTGTGTATAGGTCCTCTGAACTTGACGGACTCCTCCTCGTACGAGCCCCACACTCAACGGCTTACCCAAGTCGGTGATCTTCTTCATGACTACCGCCAATCCCTTGAGGACATTGGAGAGTCTCTCAGGATTCCGGACATGCCAAGCATGTCGGACTTCCAGGTGCGGGAGAAGGCCAAGGAGATGCCGCAGCTCGTTCAGGACTAGAACATGTCCTACGCGCGGACTGCTGCGCATAATGCTCTCACCATGGTCATGAGCCACCATGGAAACATGGAGATATGGCAAGTGACCAGAGGGTACTGCAAAGTAGACGAAGACGACCAGGACTAGGACCTTCAAGCCATCATGCACTCCTGCGCCGGATATGGGTGCCACGTAGATGACCTGACCAACTACGAGGTCCCCTTCTTCACTCTAAGTAGGAAATCAATGTTTCCTTCTTTTTGGACATGACCGCGATATCATCCACATATGCATGTACAATGCGTCCGAGTTGATCATGGAGGCAACGCTGCATCGTGCGCTGGTACGTAGCTCCTACGTTCTTCAGCCCAAAGGGCATCGTAACATAACAGAAGGTTCCGAAAGGGGTTATGAATGAAGTCTTGATTTTGTCAGATTCCTTGATCCGGATTTGGTGATAACCGGAATATGCGTCGAGAAAACAGAGGAGTTCTGAGCCTGCCGTAGAATCGATAACTTGATCAATTCTAGGCAGAGCAAACAGATCTTTTGGACAACCCTTGTTCAAGGCAGTATAATCAACACACATCCTTAAATCAGTGGTGTCCTTTTTAGGGACCATTACAGGGTTGGCCGACCAATCAGTATGGATGACCTCTTCCATGAATCCGGCTAACTCGAGCCGTGCTAGTTCCTTAGCTATTGCCTTACGCTTTTCATCACCAAACCGTCGTAAGGACCGTTTGACGGGTTTAGCGTTCGGGTTTACATTTAGAGAGTGCTCGACAAGTTCCCTAGGTACTCCGGTCATGTCAGATGGCTGCCATGCAAAGATATCTTGATTTTCTCGGAGGAACTTGACGAGCGCGCTTTCCTATGCGCTACTTAGGCTTACGCCTATCTGGGTCACCTTGGAGGGGTCATCATCCTTCAACGGCGTCGTCTTCGTCTCTTTTGATGCCTTGAACTCCTAGTACTCCTGGGCATCTCGGACGGATCTATGCTCTTTGTCACCTCTTTCTTTGTTGCGGGCATCTCGGACGGATCTATGCTCTTCTTGATCTCCTGGTACTCCTGGGCGTGCAACAGGCTTCGGCAAAGGCAGCATTTCCATCCTCGCACTCTCGCGCCTTCTTCGGGTCTCCCCTAATGGTGATCACGCCGCTGGGACCTGGAATTTTCATCATATTGTAAATGTAACACGGACGAGCCATAAAAGCCCAGTAAGCCGGACGTCCGAATATAGCGTGGTATGCGCTCTTGAACGGGACCACTTCAAAGGAAAGTGCCTCGGTTCGATAATTCTTTGGTGTTCCAAAAGTAACATCCAAAGTGATCTCTCCTAGGGAATTAGCTTGTCTTCCTGGGACAACTCCGTGAAAAATCACAGAGCTATGGTTAAGCTGTGTTTTCGAGATCTTCATCCGGCGTAGCGTTTCTACATAGAGAATATTGATGCTGCTACCACCGTCCATGAGGGTCTTGGAGAAACCATAACCGTCAATAAGTGGATTGACGATTAAGGCGTATTTTCCTCGCCTGTGTAGCTTAGGCAGATGATCAGCGCGGTCAAACATTATTGCCACTTCCGACCAGTCCAGATACTGAGGGATAGCCGGAACTGTTGCGTTGAGCTCGCGGAGAAGTGCTTTTTTGACCTTTGCTGGTTGAGATCCGAGGAAGGTGACATAAGTGTCCTTCTTGGTAGGAAAAGTTTTCTTCCCTTCCGACTTGGGATTTGAAGCATCGGCTTCCTCCATGTCGGAATCTTCCTTGGCCTCTTTGTCTTTTTCGGGATTTTTCTTTCCCTTCTTCCGCTTAGCTTTGTAGCCCGCGGTATCATCTCTCTTGATGTCGTCGTTAAAACGACATTCAGCGTTGGTGTGGGACGAGCCCCCATTGGCATCCAAGTGATGCACACATGGGTTATTGGCGATGTCGGCCCAAGTGTAGGTTTTGCCTGGTTGTTGCTCTCCTCTACCTTGGACCCTTGATGTCCCACGGCCACGCCCTCCTCGTCCTCCAGACCCGGAAATAGTAGTGACTACTGCTGTCTCCGTGTTGGGTTTTTCTTCCGAGGTGTTTTTACGCTTCTGAGCCGGTTGCTTTGTCTTTGCTGACTGAGGTATAGCCAGGATGTTGAGTAATCCCTCTGCATCATTGTCAGCATCTGCATACTTGTTCGCTATTTCTATCATCTCTCCCAAATCAGTGACCTTGTCACATTTCAGGCGGTGACGCAGTAGACCAATTGGGAGTCCTGCGATGAAAGCTTCAATCGCATTTTGATCGTTTACTCCCTCAAAGGAGTTCTTGGTGTCGATCCATCGTCCGAGGTAATCCCGGCAAGTTTCTCTGGCTTTCTGGGTGCAATGTTGTAGGTCTCCGACCGAACAGGGCCTCCGATATGTGCCTTTGAAATTCCGAAAGAATGCACTTTGTAAGTCATACCAGTTATGGATGGTGTTTGCCGGAAGTTCATTGAGCCATGATCGTGCCGTCTTCCGCAGCATAAGTGGGAGATACCGGGTTGCGACCAGGCTGTTTCCGCCTTTAGCGATGCAGCAAGCTTGGAAGAAGTCCTGTAACTAGGTGTCTGGCCGAGCAATGCCATTGTAGGCTTGAATATGTCTTGAGATAGCAAATCCTTCCGGGAATTTTGTAGCTCTGATGCGTGGTCCGAAGCACTTTGGGCCCATGTACACGTCATCGTTTTCATAGCGCCGAGCCTCTATGTTGGAGTTGATCCTGTGCCTTGCGTCGTTCGGGGATAGGGATCGTCCCGAATATCGGCTATGGCTGCGGTGCCTTGGAGCCGGACTTCGGCTTCTGCCACCACCTCCTCTGCCATGTCGTCCTCCTTGACCTCCTTGGGGGCCGTTGTGATAACTGTGCTGTGGTGAGGGTGGTGCAGCTGGGTTGTTTCCGGCTGATCGCCGGCCTCCGTCCGGAGCGTCATTATTCCGGTTCCGGGGAGGTTCTTGACTATGACGAGCCCCCTGCCGGTTTGTGCCAGCGTGGTTTCCGTCGTTCCTTCATCCGTCGTTCCCACCATGGTGAGGCTCAGGCAGATGGTTTTCATGTCTAGGAGGTGGCATTTTCCGACGATCCTCCTCCCGACGTTTCTCTTTATCTTCTCCTTTTCGGGGAGGATTCCTCGGAATCAGTGCAGCGATCGCGTCTTTCTCGGCTGCTGGAGCGATGTTGCTCCAGTTATGTGTAGTTCCGCAGTGCTGTCCTAACGATCCGGTTCTTGAATAATTGTCTTCCCTGCGTTCGGGGTGACGATGCTGCGCCCGATCGTTGTGGGATCTTACGTCAGCCCATGCCAGATCTGTGCGACATTGGTCGGAATCCGAGACCAGCTTTTGACTTCCAGACAGGGCGACCTTTTGCTGCTGCAGTCCCTTATTGAGTAGCTTGATACCCAAACGTATCTCCTTTGGTCCTGGATTAGCCGATAGAATTTCGCGAGCTGCCATGGTATTTTGCACTGGTGTTGGGTAAACCCAATCTCCATTGCTATCCTTCCGTGGCTATCCCATCTCATCTCCAAAAAGGACGGCACAGACACGTGGGAATTGGTTGTCATCTATGTGACGCTTCCGTGTCTTCTGATGTAGACGGGACATGTACTCCTTGTTTGACATGCGCTTCTTCTCCATCTTGATGTTTTTGGCTTCATCGAGGAGTTGTTGACGATGTGCTTCTAGGGCTTGGGCCCTTTCGTCCAGCTCGTCTGGAGTGAGTTCTGCAGCTGCAGGGATGGGTGTGGTTAATGCGGCATCAATGAGTTTACGCGCACCTCCAGTGATCACGTGTCCATCCACCGATGCTTCTTTTTTCGGCTCGTCTGGGATAAGTGCTCCATCCGAGTCTTCCTCGTATTCCTCGGCAATCACCTCCTCTGTCAGAGGGTCTTTTGCCGGGGTCTTGTTCTTCTTCTTTGCCTTCTTGGCAGCGCCGGTAGCAAAGACGGCTTTGGGTCCGTTTCCCGGAGTCAAGCTCTGATCGGTGCTTTCGGACATCTGGACTTCGGGATTGTCTCCGACGTCCATATCATCCTGCGTTTTGGGAGAGTGTTCCCCGGATCCTTCGTCCATGGCTTCTCCATCTTCTGCAGCTTTGGAGCTGTACTCCTCTTCATATTCCGCGGAGAACTTTCGGAAATCTGCCGACGTCATGGATTCATCCGAGGATGCGAGAACGTCGGCGTTTGTTCCAATTGCCTCCAGCACCGAGTCGGTGTTTTCTCCAGCATCGGCGGAGCCGGATCCGGATCCAACATATCCGACGAAGTGCGATGCGTGCTTCCTGAGGTACCTACGGCTTTCGCGATCAGCCATATCGAAACTTTTAATATTTTCGAGGATTGCATCTGCGCTAGCGCCTTGCAGTATCATACAACTTAGTGTGTACCTGAGGAAAGGCTTGTCTGTCCTGACATCGTTAGAGTGGGAATCAGTGTCGTTGATGTGCTCCTCCTGGATTTCGACTTCCTCGGGTGGGTCGATCTGGGATCCGGCTTCTACAGGGAGTTCCACTCCAGATTCGACTTGAACCGTGAGGTCTTCTTCAGGCTCAGATTTCTCCACTATCTCCGCAAATGGTGCGGGCTGGGTGGGATTAGGGTTTTCTGAGATCCGGAACTCTGCCGCCTCCGCGGACAAAGGGGACCCAGAAGATTCTTCTGCCTCTATTATCACCGCTGGGGTGGGTTGGGCAGGTTCAGCGAAACCGATGTAAACATCGATCTCGCCGAAAGACATGATTGTATAGGCAGTCATGGCCTCCCTAGCCGGAATCCAAGTCTCATCAAGAACGATGAGAGGGACGTCGCTGGCATAGAGGATGCGACCGACGGCGATGGTCTCGCCGATTCCGATTCTTGCAGATTCCGCTCGGAACGCAGATCTGAAGCTCACTTGCCCCATGGTGGGCGCCAATTGTCGTCGGATTGAGGACAAGTACGCCATGAGGGGGTCCTCGAGGCGTGCGGGAGAGAGGGGTGTGAGACGTACGGTGTTCCGGGACAGTGAGCACACAAGTTTACCTAGGTTCGAATCCGCCGGCTTTGGACGGACCCTACTCCTGCTAGCAATCCAGTAATACGGCAGAGCCGGAATATGGGTTACAAAGGTTTCACCTGTGCGAGTTGAGGGTCTAAAGTATTGGGTTATGCCCTAAAGGCTCTCCCTAGGACGGCTTATATAGATATCCGGCCTAGGGTTTACAGGAGAGATCAATCCGGCTACGACTAAGAGTTGGTTACAGAGTACATCTTGAACTACAAGTAACATTATGGGCCTAAGTCGGTAAGTCTTCTGGGCCTTCCCGTAGTCGGATTGGACTCCATCTTCTCTCTCTAACTGGGCCGCGCTTGAAGCAAAGCTCTAACACGAAGTGGGCCACCCTGGTCATTGAGGATGTTGGGGGGATACCCCCGGGTAGGGTCACGTCGGGGTATAAGGGCCAAGTTAGCTGAGGTTCGGCAAGGCCAAAGCGGATGCTGGCCGGGTCACCTCAAGGCAGGCCGAACCATGGTGTAATCCTGACCTGGGCGCATTTGCCTAACTAGGTCTCATCCGACTTAAGCAGTGAGTCGGAAGTGCATGTTTTACTTGTGTGCAGGAACGGGCGTGGCCGGATGAACCATCATCCGGGTCACAGCAAGCTTCTAGGAGAAGGAAGGAATCTCGCTGGTCAAAAGGTGCCCCGGTACGCACTGCCTGAGCGAAGCAGGCGAGGACAGGACCACCGGGTCGTGGCCGACAAGCATGACGGCGCCCGTGTCGGCTGACGAGGGCGCCGCAGAGGCTCACGTAGCTAAAGCATGTATGACGCGGGGAAAAAGCACCCGGTCGGCTTACCACTTTGGGAGGAGGCATATTCTTAGGAATATGCCTCCACGTATGCCCTAGGCAGAAACCGAGCCTCCCCTATAAAAGGGGGGCTAGGGCTTCTGAAGAGGGGTTGGTCTCTGCTATTTTGTTTTGGGCTAGGGTTTCAGGCATAGTCTGTGGGTGAGAGTAAGAGAGCTCCTTCTTCCTCCTCTCGCCAATACAACTCTAGGAGCACTTGTAAACTAGGAAGTAAATCAATGCAAACTTCTGCGTGGAGACTCACTTCACTATCCCTCCCTGGATTCCCCTAGCGTGTATTAGTCCCCACCTTTAGCCTATCCATGGCATCTGCCGTGACACCACCACGACAGTTGGCGCCCACCGTGGGGCTAACGGCGCTAGCAGGGGTCAAAATCCGGACGGGAAACATCATCAGCTCCGGCGAACACATCGTCTCCGGGCTAGTTCAGCGCTTTGGGGCGTGGGACTTCGTCAGCGACAACGCTGGCTGCTTCGGCACGCGCCCTCTTCCGTGCAATGGCCTCTTCATCAAGCTCGGCGCGCACAAGGTCTACGTTGCTGTGGATGTGTCTGGTTTTCATCCGCGTCACGTCGTCGACGCGGGGGAGCCTCCCCTCACCGTGGTTCCCGGGACGCGTATCACTCGCTCCCCGGACCGTGCAGAGGTGATGATGACTGCACCATGTGCGGGCGCGAGCAAGGATCCGGCGCCAGATCCGGAGGTGACGCCTAAGGCGCCGAGGAAAGGTAGAGGTCCTCCGCTAGAAAGGCCGGAAAATGTGCTGAGGGAAGCGATGGATAGCTTGGCAAACCCTGTAGTAGCAGTGGTAGATCCGGCTCAAGCGCAGGCCGAGCTGGAAGAAACTAGGCAGAAAATCCTAGAGGGCGCAAAGAAAATAGCCGCGACTCAGCAGTCACTGAATATGACGCTGCGTGAGTACGCAAAAGCGAACAAAGTGGACACAGTAAAAGTAAAGGGGAGAAATCTCATGAGCGAGATGAACAGAGAGGGCGATACTGGAATAGAGGTATCAGAAAACTATTTGTCCGTGGGGCTACCGAGGTACAGCACCCCAGCAAAGAACCTCAGAGCAGCGGATGCAGCTGCATCTGAGTTGGAGGGTCTGACGGGTGAAGCCCGGCAAAGACAACAAGGTAGGGTTAACGAGCTGGTTCGGATTGCGAACAGGCAGAACGAGGAACTGCTCAGGGCTAATCCGGAGAGAGCTGGGGCCTCCAAGATCATCCACTCGGCGGTGGGTAACCCGGAGAAATCCGCTGGAGCCGCATCATCTCCTCATGGTGGTCCAAGAAGAGAAGAGGTGGTGACCTCGGCCAGACGGAACAAACAGATCGTCCCGTATGACCCGACGCGGGCAGGGAAGGAAAAAGAAGCGCAGAGAAACAATGATCGACGGAGTGTGAGCCGAGGCGAAGCTGGTCGAGGTAACCGCGACCAAGGCAATGCCGGTCAAGGGAACGTTGTCAACGGCAATGCCGGACAGCGAAACTCGGCTGGAGCAGGACAACCGCGGCAGCGGAATGAACCAAGGCAAGAGCAAAGTGCTGACCGAGGTATGCAACAGAAGGGCGCTCCAAGAGAGCAAGACATGTATAATGATGGAGACTCGGAAATGGCAAACGCGGGATACCCAAGGACATACTATCATGTGATAGGATCGAGATTGGGAACCAGAGACTTGATGCCGGATGATGCCAGGTTAAAACTGGATCGACTGTATAGGTCGGAACAAATTGAATGCCAAGGTCCACCGGGCCCAGCGTGTTTTGGACCCTGGATCATGAAGGAGCCACCGGTACCGAACTTTCAGCTACCCAGGGGCATGAAGACGTATGATGGCAGTACGAAGCCGGAGGATTGGCTGATAAATTATGCAATGGCTGTGAAAATTGCCACTGGTAACCGAAGATGGGCTGTACGATATGTACCCCAGATGTTGGAAGGCCCGACAAGGGTATGGCTGAACAATTTGCCACCAGGAAGCATCAACTGCTGGATAGATTTCGAGGAGATGTTCATTAGCAATTTTTCGAGTACGTATCAGAGGCCAAATAGGCCACAGACCCTAGCTATGTGCAAGCAAAGGGCAAATGAGACAGATCGGGAGTTCTTAACCCGGTGGTGCACTGCGAGAAATTCGTGTGAGGGCGTGATTGAATCACAGGCCATAGCATGGTTTGCACAAGGGTGCAGGTATGGAAGCGAGCTATGGATGAAGTTGCAAAGGAAAATGCCGGCTACTTTGTCAGAGATGATCCGGATTGCAGATTCGTATGCATTGGGTGACCCGACTCAACCAAGGCTCGTATCAAACGAGTCAAACGATGAGTACTATCAAAGAGATGGGGCCGGGTCATCTCGAAGGAATGATTACAGGGGAAAAAGGAGAGATGATAGACCGGATCATCGCTATGGTTCGCACCAAGTTGCAGCTGTGAATCAAGATCAGCCCAGAGCAGGGGGCAGTCAACGCCAAAAAACTGGAGGGCATTGGACCCCAAGAACGATGGCAAGAAGACTTGGACACCAGAGCAAAAGAAGTAGTGGCAAGAAAGGAAAGACCGTCCGAGGTACACTTATGAGTCGATGTTGGACCAGCCGTGTAAGTTTCACACGCCAAACTCGAATAACCCAGCGGTTCATACCACGAGGCAATGTGAGTGGATGCGCAAGATTGAACAGGGTGGTTTGGGGAATGCTCAGGCACCCCGGAATGATCAACCTCGGCAGGAGTTACCCCGGCAACAATTGCTCTCCGGAGCGAGCACGCAACAGCTAATGTTGCCTCCCCCTCCGCCGAGGTATGATAACAATGAGAGAAGGGACGCGGTGCACCAAGTGGAAAATCAGCATCCGCCGGATCAGAGGTACCCCGGAAATGAGGGGAGAAACGAGTACAGGGAGCACCATCAGAGCTACTATGTGTTCACCACTGAGGAAACAGATCGAAAAAGCTTGCAGCGTAGGCATATGGAAGTGAATGCGGTGATGCCTGCAGTGACGAGGTACATGCCTTGGTCAGATCAAGAAATTACCTAGAGCATCAGGGATCATCCCAAGCTCATGCCAGGCCCTGGTTCGTATGCGTTGGTACTAGATCCGACATTCATCGGACCCAACATTAACGTAAGATTCTCAAAGGTGTTGATCGACAATGGCAACAGCATTAACATCATGTATGCGGACATAATGCGCAAGTTGGGTATCTCGGAGAACATGCTGCAGGCCACGAGGATAACTTTCCATGGCATTGTGCCCGGCATTTCTTGTGAGCCCATAGGCAAAGTCCAGGTCGACGTCTTGTTCGGCACGAGGGATAATTGCCGAACTGAAAATTTGGAGTTCGAGGTGGTGAACTTGGAAAGTGCCTACCATGCTTTACTCGAAAGGCCAGCCCTGAGCAAGTTTATGGCAAGCTGTCACGTTAGCTACTTGAAGATGAAGTTGCCCGGACCAAACGGGGTGATAACCATTGCGGGCGATTTCTGACGTTCGATGGAGTGTGCATCGGCCGGATCAAACTTAGCCGAGTCGCTGGTAATTGCGCAGGAAAAAAGGAAGATTCAAGAGGTGGCTACGTTGGCTCAGTCCGCGCAGCAGTATATGCCGGCGCTGACTAACCCGCATGGAAGTGTCTCCTTCCAGACCACAAAAGATACCAAGAAGGTTCCTATTGATGACATGTTCCCAGAGCGCACTGTGACGATTGGTGCCGTGTTAAATGATAAATAGGAAAGCGAGCTCGTCAGCTTCCTCCGTGAGAATCGGGACATTTTTGCTTGGTCCACACAGGACTTACAAGGTGTTCCGAGGGAGTTGGCCGAGCACTCTTTAAACGTGAGACCCGGAGCTAAGCCGGTGAAGCAACCTCTCCGCCGCTTCGCCGAAGACAGGAGGAAAGTCATTGGGGATGAGATAGCTCGATTGCTAGCTGCAAGATTTATCATGGAGGTTCTCTACCCGGATTGGCTATCCAATCCGGTGCTGGTGGAAAAGAAGAAGGATGACCCGAACGTGGCAGTGGTTTGGCGCATGTGTATCGATTACACGAACCTGAACAAGGCGTGTCCAAAAGATCCATTTCTGCTGCCAAGGATAGACCAGGTCATAGACTCAACTGCTGGATGTGAACTGTTGTCATTCATTGATGCATATTCTGGTTTCCACCAGATTCCTCTGAATCCGGATGATCAAATAAAGACTGCATTTATTACCCCGTATGGGGCTTATTGCTATCGCACCATGCCATTTGGTTTACATAATGCAGGGGCAACATACCAAAGATGTATGAAAAAATGTTTGCACGACCAAATAGGTCAAAATGTACAGGTGTACGTGGATGATGTGGTTATCAAGACCAAGGAAAGCAAAACGCTCCTTGACGATATCAGGCAGACGTTTGCGAACCTAAGGAGGTTCCGGATGAAACTTAACCTGGAAAAATGCACGTTCGGTGTCCCGGCTAGAAAACTGCTGGGTTTTCTGGTTTCCAGCCGAGGTATCGAGGTTAATCCAACTAAGATCCGGGCCATCGAGCGAATGGAGCTACCGAAGTGTCTTAACGACGTCCAGAAGTTCACAGGTTGCCTAGCCTCGTTATGTCGGTTTGTATGTCGGTTGGGAGAGAAGGCATTACCTCTTTATCAACTCATGAAAAAGTCGGATAAGTTTGTTTGGACACCACAGGCCGACGAAGCCTTTACCCACCTGAAGAAAATGTTAGCCACAACATCAATACTAGCCTCACCACTATCGAAGGAGCCAATGTTGCTCTATATAGCCGCAACCAACCGAGTTGTAAGTGCAGTGATAGTGGTGGAGCACTACGAGGAAGGTAAGTCGGTGCAAAGGCCGGTGTATTACTTGAGCGAGGTGTTGTCAGCCTCAAAGCAGAACTATCCACATTACCAAAAGGTGGCATATGGCGTGTACATGGCCGCCAAGAAACCGAAGCACTACTTTGAGGAACATCCTATCCGAGTCATATGTGAGGCCCCCATATCCGAGATAATGAGTAACAAGGATTCGAGCGGTAGAATTGCAAAATGGGCAATTGAGCTAGCTCCTTACGCGCCACAATATGACAGAAGAGAGGCCATCAAATCTCAAGCTGTGGCGGTCTTTTTCGTGGATTGGGCAGAGGTACAATACGAACCGCCACTTCCAGATCCGAACTATTGGCGAATGCACTTTGACGGATCAAAAACCAAAACCGGGCTAGGTGCCGGAGTTGTACTCACCTCGCCAAAGAAGGATCAGTTGAGATATGTACTGCAGATCCATTTCACCGCATCAAACAATGTCGCTGAGTATGAAGCACTTGTGCATGGGCTCAAGGTAGCAAAAGAAATTGGGATACGTCGGATCATATGCTTTGGTGACTCGGATTTGGTGGTGCAGCAAGTGTCAGGAGTATGGGACGCCCTTGATCCAAACATGGCACTGTACAGATTTCACGTGCAGAAGATATCTGGTTACTTTGAGGGATGCGAATTTCATCATGTACCCCGGGTGGAAAATGAGGCTGCCGACATGCTTTCAAAGCTCGGATCGACCCGACAAGCAGTCCCACCGGGTATAGCATTAGAGCACCTCAGGAAACTATCCATCAGGCCATCCCTAGAGTCCGAGTCAATCTATGTCCCGGAGGATGCGAAGTCCGGAGCTGTGCCCATGGACATTGACGCGGGGAGTGATGCGCCGGACCCGGGGACTGCCTCGGCAAACCCGGGGACTACTTCAGTAACCCCGGGGACTGCTTCGCAAGACCCGAGGACTGCTCAACATGTTCCGGTTGAGGTTATGCCGGTGGATCAAATGGAGATTGATGAGGACATGTTCCCTGTGCGAGCAATACCAGCTTGGGCATTGCCTATATTTCAATTCCTGAAGGACGGAACGTTGCCCATTGAGGAGGTGCTATCCAGGCAAACACAGAGGAGGGCAAAGGCCTACACAATCATCAATTCCGAACTATACAAAAGGAGTGTGACACATGTACTCCAGCGATGTGTTGATCCGGAAGAAGGACTTGAAATCATCTGAGATATACATCAGGGGGAATGCGGGCATCATGCCTCATCCCGGGCCTTGGTAGCAAAAGCTTTCCGGCACGGATTCTACTAGCCAAACGCCTTAGAGCAAGCAGAAGATCTGGTGAGAAAATGTAACGGTTGTCAGAGGTACGCTACCAAGACACATATGCCAATGTCGGAACTCAAGACCATACCGATCACTTGGCCATTTGCCGTATGGTGCTTGGATATGGTTGGTCCGTTCAAACCAGCAAGGGGAAATATGACTCACATTCTGGTAATGGTGGACAAGTTTACGAAGTGGATTGAGGTAAAGCCTATAAGAAAATGTGATGGGGCTACAGCCGTAACATTTCTCAAAGATATCATCTTGAGGTACGGTTACCCTCACAGTATCATAACTGACAATGGCACAAATTTTGCGGAAGGAGCGTTTGCTCGTTTCTGCCGGGATAAGAGGATCCGGCTGGACGTAGCCTCGGTAGCCCACCCCGCATCGAACGGGCAAGTGGAAAGATCCAATGGATTAGTATTATCCGGGATAAAACCCCGGCTCATTGAGCTGCTGCAAAGATCAGCGGGGTGCTAGATAGAAGAGCTACCAGCGGTACTGTGGAGTTTAAGAACAACTCCGAATCGATCAACAGGCTATACGCCGTTCTTTCAGGTATATGGGGCAGAAGCTGTATTACCAGCCGACATAGAGCATGATTCGCCTAGGGTCACCCAATACACAGAAGCCGAAGTGCAAGAAGCTCGGCAAAATGATGTTGATCTGCTGGAAGAAGCGAGAGAACTGGCACTGTCCAGATCCGCCATATATCAGCAAAATCTCTGATGCTATCATAGCCGGAAAGTGTGCCCCCGGGTCTTTTGGGAAGGCGATCTGGTGCGCCGGTTGGTACAACGTACTACCGGCATGCATAAGTTATCCCCCCCATGGGAAGGGCCGTTCATCATGAGCAAAGCATTGCACAATGATTCTTACTATCTTATAGATGCAAAGCCACAGGAAAAGAACAAGGCGGACAGGTCCGAAGAGGAATCCAAGCGACCATGGAATATAGCTATACTTCGTCCTTTCTACACTTAGCTAAGAAGTCTATGTATCCGAGTTATCTCATATGTCGGTATGTATGTTGGCAATGAGCTTATCAATGAAATGTGGGCACCTTGAGTAGTAACTCGGGGACTACCTTAATAATGTTTTTTGTTTTTTGCGCGTCAGCTGGAATAAGTTATTCTACTTAGCTCGGATTAGTAATGTGCGAGCACCAAGAACCCGACTCTTCGACTTGCTGTGTCCAACAAGAATTGGCTTCATGGCAAGCAAGAGAACAAGTTTGGAATTGCGCAGCACATGAAAAACGACTAAGGAAATGAATTTATTCGAGCCGACGTTTGTTTTTCGGACTAACCCTGTATTTACTTTCAAGTTGTTATGCAGTTTTATTTTTGAGCTAAGTCTAAAAGTTTCCCAGTATTGTTAAGAAAATTTTTGAAGCTCGAATTCGTAAGTTGTAAAACCGAATCAAGGTAGACACGAACCGAGCCAAAAGATTGGACGAACAAGAAAAAGAAACTCGGGGACTACGCCCAAGTTAATTCAGCATAAGCACTTAGTAGCAAAATATCACATAAGTTTGGAATACAATTCCACCCGGCATACCGGGGATCTCATAGGTTTTCAAGTGTTTATTTTGACTTAGGAGCAGCGGGAGGAAGTTCAGTGTCGTCTTCACCCTCTTCGATATTCGAGGCAGTGTCCTCCTCGTCCTCACCCGAATCATCTTCAACGTTCTCAACTTCTTCTTCACCAGCAACCTCCAGGAAGCTCGGACCCTCAGTCCAGTCATGAATTGGAGCATATTCAATAAGACTGTGGGTGCAAGCCCGGCGCCGAGCCACCCACTCCGGGTCATTGGTCCATCTGGATCCTGTGCGCACGCGCGTAAGGAGACTGAGATCAATCTTTTCGTACCACGTAAGAAGGATAGTATCAGCTGCGGCACATCCGGCGGATTCTCTCTAGAGGTCGAGCTGGGTCTCAATTTCCGAAAGCTTTTCAGCGAGATGCGCGACTCTCTCCGGAGTGTCGTCAGTGGGCCAGAATGTGTTAAAGATCCGGACTGCAACATCAAGGAGATCTTTGCCATAGTTTTTAATGATTTCCACACGAGAGGACAGGCTGACCAATAGGTCCTCCATGTCTAAGGGAATGGCCGCACCGTCAGGAGCGGCGGGAGTACCCCTCTCTCGACGGAAATTGGCAACAGCAGCACTAGCAATAGCAGTACCCTCTAGAAAGTGGCCTGAGAAGCAAAGCAAAAAATGAAGTTGAAAAACAAGACATAAGAGCTAACCCGGAGAAGTAAGGCAGATAAGGAAAAAGAAATTACGTGAGATGTGGCTATGAATCCGAGTCAATTCCTTGGTGCAATCATCACGCCTCTTCCGAAGCTGCTCAAGCTCGGCAATAGCCGACTCAAGTTTGACGTCGGCCTCATGAAGAAGTTCACGATCCTTAGCAATTTGGAGGTTGAGGCGCTCACGCTCTTCGGTTAATCCTGGCCAGCCTTGCTTAGTTCGGTTTGGTGCTGCGCCTTCATCTTCGCCATCTCAGCCTTTAGCCTGGCAATCTCATCGTCCTTAGTCCGGAGAAGGGCAAGCTCATCATCTTTCTTCTTCAGCTCGGCTTGGTGCTGTCCTGCTTGTTCGAGAAAATGCAGCATCATGTCAGGCACGTGCACACTTTCTTCAAGCAATGCTGAAATCGTGTGTTGGCCCGGCAGAGCCGAGGTATGAATGTTTGTCGAACCAAAGGAGACAGGAGACATAAAGCACGGTGAAGGCAGACAAAAAGGATGTACCTTTGATCTGCTCCAAGTTCTTCCGCATTATCTTGTTCTCAGCCTCCACCCCAGCTGCGGAAACCGAACAATCAAGTTAATTCGGCAAACTGAGTTGAAGAGAAATGAGGAAAGGATAAGGAAGAAATTTACCCCTTTTCTCGTACTCCGCGATGAGTGCAGCCTGTTTTGCGCGAAGATTCTTGTGTGTATCCAGCAAGCGCTGGAATTTAGCACTCCGGCGGTTGGTGGTCACCTAAAAAAGATACAGAAACTTAAGTTAGCCTAGTGCATGTTCGAAGTGTACTAAAATCCAGGCCAAGTGGAACTTAACCCGGCTCTAGGTATGTGCATGTTCGAAGTGTACTAAAATCCGGGCCAAGTGGAACTTAACCCGGTTCTAGGTGTGTGCATGTTAGAAGTGTACTAAAATCCGGGCCAAGTGGAACTTAGCCCAGCTCTATGTGTGTGCATGTTCGAAGTGTACTAAAATCCGGGCCAAGTGGAACTTAACCCGGCTCTAGGTGTGTGCATGTTCGAAGTGTACTAAAATCCGGGCCAAGTGGAACTGAACCCGGCTCTAGGTGTGTGCATGTTCGAAGTTCTCATGGAGCTATGTTAGTTTTCTAAAGAGCATCCGGCCGAGTAACAAGTTACTCCCCCGGAGGCTCGGGGACTAATGGTTATTATCTACAATTTGCAAAGGAGAAACGACATACCTCCATCATTCGTCCAGCGAGGTTAATGGCCTTTGCGGCGGTATTCATCTGAGTGGAAAACTCGGCAGGGCCGAACTTTTCCGGGAGATCAGAATCCAGAACTATCTCCGCCTTATTCCAGTTCATGACAAATTCCATCAGGCTCGAAGGATACCATTCTCCGGTGGGCATATGGAGCGTCACCAAGCCCTTTGCATGTGCTTCCTTCCTCTCCACCAAGGCAAGGGCGGGGCTGGTATGCAGGACCAACTGTTGGGCGTCGGTTAGCTCGGTAGAGGCGTCCTTTGCCGCTGGTGTTTTCTTAGGAAGCATCGATTCCAGGGTACGTTGCTCAGGTTCGGCGGCACTAGGCTTGGTAGCGTCTAGAGTTTTCTTGCCCTTGGCTTGCTGGGAAGAAGAAGCTGTAGCAGCAGTTTTCAGAGATGGAGAAGATTCGGAAGATGCAGAGGAACTGGGCGCTGGTACTCTCGTTGCTGGACTTGGTGCTGGCGCCGATGTTTTCGCAGCCGGAGTTGGCGCTGATGCCGGAGTTGGTGATGGTGCAGTTTTGGTTGCTGGTACTGGAACTGGTGCTGGAGTCGAGGTAGCCTTAGTGGCTGCTGGTTGTGGTGTTGCCATGGTGGTGGTTTCCTTTGCTCCGGCTGGGCCGGTCCCCCTCGTTCCGACATGACCCGGAGAGGCCGCAGAGCCCTCCGGAATAGGGCTCAGCGAACGTGACTCGTCATCGCGATGGGGTGAAGGGCTAGGCCGGAGAGGGGAAGAAATGCTGGATCCACTTTGAGGGACATCCACCGGAGCCCTGCAGAATCAAGCAAAGTCAGAAGAAAAATTACGAAGAAGTAACGAGGAACAAGTTGCGGAAGAAAGAATGACTTATGCATCCGAGGTTTCGGCCTCCTTGGGTTTCCGAGCCCTTCGTGCTAGGGCCTTGACTATTAGCTTGGAGGCAGTCTTGTCCCCGGACTTCTTTCGCCTTTTGACGGGCTGAGAAGGTCCGGAGGAAGAGCTTGAAGAAGCCCCGCGTTTCTTCTTCGGTGCCACCGGAACGGGCTCGCCCGTAGCAAGAGGGGGATCCTCGTGGATGTGACCACCGGGGTGAGCTGGTGGCGGAAAAGCAAAAGAAAGGGGGACAGCCTCAAAAGGTTCAATTATCTTGATATCCGAGTCATCTTCATCGTCGGGTCAATCTCTAATAGAAGAGAATTTACCCGTGGGTCGTTTCGTGGCGTCGGTCATGGGGAGAAACATCTCTTGGTCCGGCTCCTCTTTGTCCGGAGTCACCCGGTCCGGTGCCCACTTAAGGGTCGGATCGGTGCCGTCCTTGAGCGTCTACTGAAGGAAGAGCTAAGGAAAAGAACAAACAAAAGAGTCAAAAATGCAACAATAACAGACACATAATTAGTCCGAGGTAAGTTTGCCACATGAAACTTACCATGGAAGGAAGCTGGTCACGGCAGAAGTGCTCAATCCCCCAAGTCTACTCAGAGGAGAAGTCCTTGTGAGTGGTGAAAAGAGCCTTAACCCGGCGATAAATCTCCGTGTTGCTCAGTTCGAAGGATGAAGTCCGGTTGGGATCGCGGCCGAAGCTCATATGGCACACCTTGTGGGTGCGCTTCTGGAGAGGGGAGATTCGGTTGCGCACGAAAGTGATCATTGCATCCTTGTTGCGCAGCCCAAGCTCCTTCAGCTCCGCGAACCTTTTGCTCACATTGTTGGCCAGGGCCGTAGGTTTCCTGGGAACGGCGTCCCAGAAATCCGGGTTCGGTGGACCCGGGGTATAGGGAAGCAACCAGATCAAATCTTCGGTGCCTGTGTTCTGGACGTAAAAGAACGTCCAGGCCCACCCTTTGCAGGATTCTAGCCCGGTGACCCGGGGGAAAACAGAAAACCTCCGGGGAGAGATGGAGGCCGCTCCGAACTGAGTGAGACGCTTGTCCTCCGGATCAGTGTGGACGTCGGGGATAACGTTACGACAAAGGCCGAAAAACCAGATCCACAGCTCCTTCGTGGGCCACAGTCTGGCGTAGCCTTCAATCGTAGAGGCAAAGGCAGAGAGATAAGTAATGGCATTGGCTGGAAGATGGTGCGGCCGGAGATGATAGGTACTGAGCCAATCCTGGAGGAAATCGCTCACCGGAAGTCCGAAGCCCCGTTGAAAGTGAGACAGGAACACGACGAACTCCCCAGAATTGGGTGAAGGAGCTAGCTCGGCGGAGGCGAGGCGAGCGGCGACGCCGGCGGGGATGCGTCTGGTTCGGTAGAGCCAGTCCAGATTGTCCTGGCAGACCCAGGAGCCGGCCCACGCACTGCGGTCTGCCCCAACAGCGTCCTCCTCCATCTCTTGTTCAGAAATGGCGAGTTCCTCTTCCGTCATCTGCTCCTCGAGGCCCTCGCTGGCGCTAGAGGCAGTGGGGGACAGCGGCCGGGATTGGCGAGGACCCGTGGCGAAGGATTTGCGTCGCAGGGACGGAGACGCAGAGGTGCTGCGGAGAACCACGGCGGCGACGCTGCTTTTTGGCAGTACTGGCGGCGGCGCAGTCGCGAGGAAGAAGAAGAAGAATAGCAACGGGCAGAGGGGTGCGGAAGGGGAAAGATCCTAAGGGGCGCACCCCTCCGCTATTTAACCACTCCCACCGAGGATGAGTGGGATCACGCCCTGTGGCCCGGCCATAGGCAAAGGCCGTGTATCGTCCGTCCGGAGCAATCAGCGGGGAGCCACACGAAGGGCCACAGAGCGGAGAGGATCCTATGACGTAATGATAAGATGCAAAGACAGAGGAGGCATGCGTGACGTGACCCGCGCGCAGTGATAACTGACACTTACTGCGGCAGTTACTGTACAGGCCCTTAAAATAAGAAGACGAAATGATTACCCTTCACATGGGATGGCTTACGAGAGAAGGAAACGAGACCCGGATGGAACTATGGTGACCCAGCTAGCGAGTAAAAACTTGGCGTGTGCGAAGGGAAAGTAAAACCATGAAATCCGAGTTAAAGTGGTAACCTGGCCGGCAAGTGAAAACTTGGAATGCGCGAAGGGAAAGTAAATCCATGAAATCCGAGGTAAGAGAGCTAACTCGGAAATAGCGACCAAAGCTAGAAATTGAACCTGGTGTGGCCTTAGCGGCCTAGGTGGCTAAGACCACACCAGCTTCGGGGACTAATATTGGGGGGATACCCCCGGGTAGGGTCACGCCGGGGTATAAGGGCCAAGTTAGCCGAGGTTCGGCAAGGCCAAAGCGGATGCTGGCCGGGTCACCTCAAGGCAGGCCGAACCACGGTGTAATCCGGACCTAGGCGCATTTGCCTAACTAGGTCTCATCCGACTTAAGCAATGAGTCCGAAGTGCATGTTTTACTTGTGTGCAGGAACGGGCGTGGCCGGATGAACCATCATCCGGGTCACATCAAGCTTCTAGGAGAAGGAAGGAATCTCGCTGGTCAAAAGGTGCCCCGGTACGCACTGCCTGAGCGAAGCAGGCGAGGACAGGACCACCGGGCCGTGGCCGACAAGCATGACGGCGCCCGTGTCGGCTGACGAGGGCGCCGCAGAGGCTCACGTAGCTAAAGCATGTATGACGCGGGGGAAAAAGCACCCCGGTCGGCTTACCACTTTGGGAGGAGGCATATTCTTAGGAATATGCCTCCACGTATGCCCTAGGCAGAAACCGAGCCTCCCCTATAAAAGGGGGGCTAGGGCTTCTGAAGAGGGGTTGGTCTCTGCTATTCTGTTTTGGGCTAGGGTTTCAGGCATAGTCTGTGGGTGAGAGTAAGAGAGCTCCTTCTTCCTCCTCTCGCCAATACAGCTCTAGGAGCACTTGTAAACTGGGAAGTAAATCAATACAAACATCTGCGTGGAGACTCACTTCACTATCCCTCCCTGGATTCCCCTAGCGTGTATTAGTCCCCACCTTTAGCCTATCCATGCCATCTGCCGTGACACCACCACGACAGAGGAACTGTGAGGATACCCGGAAAGTATATCCCCAACAGAAATAATAGAAGGAACTGATCTCAGAATGAAACAGATAGATTCAGCAACTGTAGATGAGGGAATCCACACTAATATTTTTCACTGACTTCAGATTTTGCAAGAATTACACGGTAGCAAGCAATTACTGTTGTATGGAGTAGCTAAGAACATGTGTATGCCAAAATAACATACGTGTCCATGACTTGAAATTTGTAGAGCAGCGCATGCAAACCAACATGTCTAATGACCTTGTATGTACTAGCACGAAGAACACGCATGCCCACTGACTTGTATGAACGAGCACGATGACAAAAATGCAGTTCACTACGATAGGCTTGAATCTGCTATACTGCTAACAAAACAAAAACAGGTTGCAGATTTGGTTAGCCTTGGTCGGAGAGGCATCTAAGCATCGTCGGTACCGTGCGGGTGACGTCCAGGTCACTGAAGGTGCTGCGGTTGCGGTGGCTATTGGCGTTAGGGAAGCAAATCTTGGGAGGTCAATGCCAGCTTGAGCGCAGTGGACGAGAGTGTCGCTGAGGCAGATCCAGTGCAGTGAATGACGACGACAGAGCAGCTGGTCTAGAGCGGTGGACATGGAACTCCTGGAACTGGATCACGTCCGGTGTACACCGGTGAAGCGGATCCGGTACGGTTGGGTAGCTTTCGGTGGCCGGGAAGGAGAGCTTGGGCGGTCGATGATGCCATCGGCATGGTGAACGACACCGCAGCTCCGGTGCAATGGCAGAAAGACCCAGTGAACCAGATCCGGTGGGTGAGTATCGGTGAAGCAGCTCCGCGGCGGTGCACGAGACCGCCACTTAAGCGGGTCTGGCTGTCGTGGAATTTCCTCCGGCCAGTGCGTGTCGTGGTCATGGAGGTGAGGGCGTGGGAGAGAGGGGGCTGGGATTTTTGGAAGGACCAGCAGGAAAATTTGGGCGAATCCGGACTAAGGAGGTGAACATAAATATAAATTACGATCATGCCCCCAAGCTACCGACTTTAGCTTGCCCATAGGGCGTCAGAACAATGGGTAGAATCAGAATTTTGAAGTCAAAAGTTTTTGAAACTGAGGGACGGGAAATGCTTCAAGATCGGTGTGTGATTTTGCCGCTTGATTGATATATTGAATTTGGCGACCATCCATCTAATAATAATATAAAAATGGTACTGCCCCGATGGGATATTTTGCCTCAAAGTTTTTGAAACCGAGGGCCGGGAAATGCTTCAAAGTCAGTGTATGGTTTAGCCACTCGATTGATATTTTTAATTTGACAAGCACCCATCTGATAATAATACAAAAATGGTACAGCTCCGATGGGAGATTTTGCCTCAAAGTTTTTGAAACAGAGGGGCAGGAAATTCTTCAAAGTAGGTGTGCGGTTTTGCCGCTCTATTGAGATTTTGAATTTAACAAGCGTCCATCTGATAATAATAATAATATAAAAATGGTACTCCCTAGTTGGGAGATTTTGGCTCAAAGTTTTTGAAACGGTTAGGCAGGAAATGCTTCGAAGTCGGTGTGTGTGATTTTGCCGCTCGATTGAGATTTTGAATTTTGCTAGCATCCATGTACTACTAATAGTAGTAGTAATAGTAAAAAAAGATGGTAGAACGTATGGCTACATGGTCCTGAATTCATGGCCGAGAGTCACATCAACTGATCATCCATATAACCATACTTGAGGTACTCCCTGTGTTCGGTATTACTAGGCTGGAGTAGTAGTAGTTTGGAGAATTAACTTCACCTACTCGCTTTATAGATAGTTATTGTATGCAGTAGTAATCCTAAAATCCAGGCAATGCTGGTGGCCACCGCATCTAATTGAAAACATGCAAGCCAATGGATATACCCCCGTTTTAACAACATGATCAGCCAGGAGCATTACACGACATGGTGGTTCATATTTTACGGTCAACTAGAGGAGTAATTGAGCAAAACTAGGAGCATTAATTGGTCCTCCGGCCTAGCAATTTAGGCTGTAAAATAATTAAGAGGTATATACACCTTTAGTCCCACATCTTGCACCGCGAGAGCATTTTAGTCCGACATATTGAAAAATACGCAATACTAGTCCCTCAACTTATATCTCGAGAAAATTTTAGTCCAATTTAATGGAATTTCAATGAATTTGACTTAGTTTGTCCACAAATGACGTTGATTTTTTTAAAATGACCACCCTATATTTTTTTATGTCATTTGTATCCCTATCTGGACTGATAAGTGGGCCACCTGTTAGTAGACGCACAAATAAAATAGTTAAATCTCTAAGAGGAGAATGGATTCAAACATAACACTTTTGTACAACGACACACACACCCACAAGCCACTATGCCTATAGATGCCCACGACTACTCATGTGAGACGAGGAGTACTTGAGAGGACGTAATTATGCCAGACGAGGAGTACTTGGGGGGAAGTAATTATTTATACAATAAAAAAGCATATACGAACGTAAAAATGTTCATGTCTATGTTGACACGGTCCATAATATCAATTGTATAGCTTTATCGTTAACGTAGTAGCTAGCTGCAGTGTCTAGAATAAACTTGAGTTTTTTCTTATTCGCAAAAATGAAAAGGAATAAAGTTGAGTTGTTATTGTACCCTAGAATACATATTTTTGAATATCCAAAATAAAGAACACATCAGCCAGAGCGCTCTTCAGTTAATCACTTCTGTGTGCATGTTGTAGTGGCAAGGTTGATTTCTTCAGTAGTGCAGGTAATTGGTTCGATACCCTACAATGCATTGGTAGTTTTTCTTATTTGTTTTCTTATTCAGATCCTACTATCAAGTCGTACCAAGGTCACAACTGGCAGGCAGAAAATACACAGGGGCCATTTTGCAAAAATTATGATGCCACATGTCACTTCCAGAATTAGTTACGATGAATTCGAACAAAATCATAGAAATTTGATTGAATTGGACTAAAATGTTCCTGGTTACAAGTTGTGGGGCTAGTGTTGCTCACTTTGCAAGATGTGGGACTAAAATGCTCCCGCGGTGCAAGTTGTGGGACTAAAAACATATATGCCTCAATAATTAACAACTGAGTTATTGAGAGAACATGAGGTTTTTAGCTCCACGGAGCATACCCCATCCGGCCACATGGTGAGCATCCAAGGGCACAACCAAAAAGCAAAATTGAAAAATGGAAAATGCCATGCAAAAAATGGAAAATGCCCTGCGTTTGCGTGTGCCCTGAGGACCGGGGAGCGCAGGTTTTCTTCTTAGATTTTCGGATAATTAAATACAATGAGGCTATGATACTACTACTACTAGTATCATCCTACAACTACACACTCGCGTGCTCCCAGGAGTCGTAAAGCTGGTTTGTGCACGACCGTTGTACCGTAATTAGTGCGCGTGCGCATGCGCGTGCCCATGCCAGTTTGATGAAACGCGCTTGCGGTTGCTGTGTGCATGCCGTCGTCTCGTTTCCACACGATTCGCCTGGCTTTCCCAGGCCTTTGTTTAAATATGTGTCTCTAGAACCTCTTCCTGTGCCAGTGGGTGAGACTGAGACCACACGAATGCCATCATCCATGGCCGGCAAGATGCAGGAGGACTCGCCATGGGCTGGTCTCCCTGAGGGACTTATCCAGAAGATAGGTGACATTTTCCTTTTGACAGACGACTTCGACTACTTCGCCGCTTTTCGTGGCTTCACAGAGGAGCGCTTTATGCCAGCCAACTGGATTGTTCTAGAGCACCAGTTGTCGGAGGAGTATCGGGTAGAAGACGCCGCCATCACGTTGCTGAACGTGAGAAGTGGCTGTGACCTTGAGAAGAAGATTAGCCGGGTTATTCGCAGGTGCTTTCTTTATATTCATTTGTATATATGCGATCCATTTTTTGCATTCACATCCTATACTATCTAATTTTCAAGTTCTGTTTCTTTGTCCACTTGTTGCCCAGGGTTTTGCTCCATGGTTTACCTTGACTGAATTTCAGTCTCTTTACCTTGACTGAATCTCTGTTTCGCCTCCCTCTATCTCTAGAAAGTACTTTTATGTCGGTAGCACAAACGGCGGCCTCCTTGTGCTTGGACATAGGGTGCAGCCGTACAAGACCCGGTTGTACAACCCCTTCTCAGGTGCTATCAGGCGCTTGAGGGCGGAGATACCGACCAAGCGGGTGGCTTCTATCGCTGTGACGATGTTCCCGTCGCTGATGGTGTTTACATCAAAAAATCAGAACACCACCATTCGGTGGGCGGATGAGAGCATGGAGGAAGGGAGTCGCCCGGTCTTTGGTGAAGGGTGGTACTCGCTGTATGACTTCACGGAACTCTAGAGCATGACCTCTTACGCCGGTGATGCTTTTGTCGTAGACAGATATGGGTCTGTCCTCTCGACTATGTGTGATGCTGCTCATGGAGATGTGCAGCTGCAGCGCTACACACGAACCCTGGAGATGCATCCCACCATTGCAGGCCCTGTTCCGGGCTGCCAGTTCCTAGAGAATCGTTTTTACCTCGTCGAGTCCGACGGGGAGTTGATGTTCGTTGTGAGTGGACCGGTCAACGGCGGCAGGCTGGTTGTTTACTGGGTTGATACGTAGAACCATGTCCTTCAACCGGTCAGAGGCATCAGAAGTCGTGCCCTCTTCGTTGCTGAGAATCGGTGTGTCTGCATCGACATCACCAGGGTACCCACGGTGCAGGCCGACAGCATATACTATGCGGATCTATCCAAGATTAGATCTTACAACTTTGAGTCTCTTGCGTGGGAAGAGGAGCCAAGCATTGTATATGAGTATGGAGTAGGAGGATTATGGAATGCCCGTCCTTTCGAACTCGATCGATTGCTGGAGGAGTATTGCAGAATCGTCGAGCATTCTGAGCTGCAGATGGTGCCGCCATATAGCGAGGATGGTACCACCCATTACGATTACTACGACGGCTATCCATCAGATTGATGGATTGTGTGGGTCTGCTCCTGATGTATTCTCTTCAGGTATGCTCTTTATGTGTTCACTTTGTTGAGTGAACGTCTATGAATTTTGCAAGTTCTATGGTGCCCGTGTAATACAATGGACGTTCTCCCCGTTCTGGTAGATCATGTGTTGTACCTCTTACAATTTCACTATTTTTTATGTGTGTGTAGTAATTCTGGTAGATGCTCAGTTCGCAACAATCCTCAAACAACTTACAACTGCAAATTATAGTAGATTATTAAAATTCTCAGTAAACTTGATAGTAATAAAATGAAGAATAAAAGTTGCAGCAGAGTCCAGACAACTAAAAAACACCATAACTCGTGTTATAGAAAAGGTCTCTATGGAGCTTGCATCCCGAGACATGTAACAACTGGCTTCCCATGAGAGATGCAGATGAGATTATTAAGTAGGTTATGTGTTAATGCTTGCCTGTTTTTCAATTCATATAAGTCCTTGCGTGCTATGGTGATTACTGAATCGGTTTTGTTGGCTTCTTGCTCAACAATATCACGGTCATCTTGGAGGGCATCCTCAAATAATCTTTCGGCTGAAAAACTAGGATCAGTCGAAGCGGTGTGCCATGAGCAATAGGTATTGTCACTACTGCTGTGTGAAACAAAATCTAAACTTGGAGAAGCGGGTCTTTGTTCGGCATTCAGAGGGTCATTTGCATCCTGAAACAAACACAAAACAAGTTATAACAGCATTACCATGCAATCAAACCACCATGAATTTTAAATGTGTCAATGCGGTAATATATAAGGAAGCAATTAACAGTGGTGGCTCATACATCTATTTCTTCTTGAATAAGTGGACCAGTTGGTGCCATGGAGCGATGCGAGCATGTGCTGCTCTGTGAAATGACTGCTCTACTTAAAGATGGCTAAGACCAAGACAAAACAAGTTACTTAAACAACAGACTTGGGAAACAAACTACAAGTTCATTTGGAATAACAATGCAAGCAATCAACCAAAGTACATGATGCAGAATGCTCAAACTAGAATGTGTAGAACATGAATAAAATGAATATTAAAACTAAGCCATTATGTTTCTCATATATAAACTAGCCAGGAACTACACAACGAAATCTGCCACTGATTTAATCATAGATAAAAAAAAGAGTAACCCAGCCAATAAAAACACATCAATTGTGAGCCTCAAATATGGTAGCCAGATAATTTCAGACAAACAATGAATCAAGCAATCATACATTGAATTATTCATGAATAGCCAGATAATTTCAACGCTTCGACGACCTGAGAACAACAAACTGAACCAGCAAGTGCCTCGTATTAAAATAGCTAGTTCATTTAACTATGATACAAAGTAGATACAAGAGTGAGATGAACTGCACAGAGTTCCTTATGATACATGTGTGGATCTTATCGCTAGTGTGGCCTTGTTCTTATTATCAGACAACTAAGATGCAATACACCCGGCCTCTCCATATCTAGGAAATTGAACTAAGCACATGGAACAAAAGCAAACCATAGTGGGGCTCAAATGTTTGACGCTAATTTTTGGCAAAAAAATATGAAAACAAGAAAGACAAATGGTAAATTTAAGCAAACAAAAAATATGGCAAGGACCAAACTTTGGGTGGGGGGCCTTGCGGTAAGTGTTACACGAGATCTACAGCGGCTCGTGTGGACGGGCGGAGTTTGTACTCCATTGTTGCTCCTCTGCATAAAGGTAAGGCCAAATGTAAATACAAACAGGTTCCAACATGATATACGTTGGCATGAAGTGAAACAAAAGTGATGGGGTCTTACAAGATTATAGGAGCCATTCACTCTATGATATTGTGTGCAAACTGAGGCTACTCCTTGCATAATAATAGCAAACAGTTTGAGCCGCAGGTTAAGAGGGATCAAATCGACAGTACATAATGGTCAAATAGTATGACGTGTATAAACGTGTAGTATAGGATAGCAGGACAATAGCACGATGGAAATAATATAGTTCGTAAATCGGCGAATGAGAGAGATATTATATAATCATATCTCATGTGGATAGGTATAGCAGAGAATGTAAATAAATATCTTAAGTGACTAATAATTCACAAAGAAATAGTACAGTACATAAAAACAGTTCAATGCGTGGAGTTTAAGCGTAACCACAACGGGTTAATTTAGTACTCCCTCCGTTTCAAAATATAAGATGTTTTAGCTTTGTGAAAAGAGTGTATCTATACCTCTTTTAGTTTGTAGGTTCATCTAGGTTTGGAGTGAACCTACAGACTAAGATGAGTCTGGATACACTTCTTTCACAAAGCTAAAGCATCTTATATTTTGAAATAGAGGGAGTACATAACAAGTGTACTTCAAGTAAAGAACATGTTAGTTAGGAAATTTAGCACGAATACAGTACATTGCCAACAAACAAATCGCGCAGAGAGATTTGGTTTTACCTCGGTCAGGGCGGCATCTAGGCCTCCTCCGCATCCTCACAGGTCACGTCGAGGTCTCCGAAGGTGCTATGGTCGTAGTGGGTGTCGACAACGGGGATGCAGATCTTTGGCGGGTGAGGATACGAGCAGAACGCTGGACCACGGTGTCCGTGGAGTAGAGCCTAGGTGCTCGATGATGTGATCAGCGCGCTGGACAAGAGGGTTCATTGAGCAGATCAGGTGTGCGGGTACGCCGACTAATCCTGGAGGAGAGAGAGGGGGAGGGGGGTTTGGTTTAGGTACTGCTAGCACTATACTAGAAAAATTTCGAGTGAAGCCCCCCACCTACTGAATTTAATAGGGGTCGAATGGGAATTTCGAAGTATCTGAAATTTTGGGGCACGAACTATGTCGGGATGCACGGAATCATTTTCAAAAGGTGTTCAAAATTTTCATGATGCAAAGTCTTAGCTAGAAGTCGAGCCACTCCTCAAAACTCTCTATGGTTTCTGATATATTAATTAACCGCTCGATGGGTACCTCCAAAAGCTTTTTTCATAAAACTTTAAAAGCAACCTACAATTTATTACTTGTAGTTCAAGTTTGACCTAATTTAATTAAATTCAAGAGCAATCTATCGCACTTAGTTGTAGGTCAAGTTTAACCTAATTTCATTAAATTGTCAAGACAGAAAATGTTAGCAAGAAGATGAACCTACCGTCAGAACTCTCTTTTGGTTCCTGATAGTATATTAATTGCCCCCCTCCCCCCGCGCGCCCCCTCCGATGGGTACCTCTAAGAGCTTTTTCAAAGCAACCTACACGGTTTACTTGTAGTAGTTCAAATTTTGCCTATTATATTTTTTCCGCTTTGCCTATTATAATTTTATATAGTGATGATATGCCAGATGTCTATTATCCGAGTCTCACGTGCATGGCACGTGCAATTTACTAGTACTTGTAGTTTCAAATTTGACCTAATTTCGATAAATCGACATCAAGTCATTCTAATAGGCAGAGTTAGCTAGAAAGTTTGAAAACTCATAAAACATGGGAATTGTTGGTACAACATGTTGGTCCAATATATATGTATGTAAACTTGGCTTGTGGCATTCAGATGCAATATTCTTCGAACTTTTCTTTAGGAAAAAGAACAATCTCGCTCGTATACTTCACTCGGAAAATGTAGAATTGAAGGTTGTTTCTTGATAGTTGGAAACTCACACCAACGACATTGTTTACTACAAGAAGATGCACCGATGATCTACCTATGAAAATACATTTAATTCAAGAGCAATCTATGACGTTTAGTTGTAGCTAGCTCAAGTTTGACCTAATTTCGTTAAATTACCAATATGCAAAGTCTTAGCAAGAAGTTGAACCTATCGTCGAAACTCTCGCTGGTTTCTGGTATATTAATTTTGAATCCTCGATGGGTACGTCCAAAAGCTTTTTCGTAAATCTATCAAAGCAAAATTTATAATTTACTTGTTTCAAATTTGACCTAATTCCGAGATATCGATATAAAGTTATTCAAATGTGTGGGGTTAGCTATAGGAAGCTTCAAAACCCATAAAACATGGGAATCGCAAGTACAATATGTTGTCGATCCACTATATATATACATATTCGTACTACACCCGGCTGTAGTTACACACACGTATGTTTCACATCATCTAGGCACTATCTATCATACCGGAGAGTATGTACGTGTAGTATGAAGTATTATAAGACTATTTGATAGTATATATACTACTTTTGAGGTAGTATGTACAAGTTTTTCACATACCTCTTCTTTTACGTACAAATATGAAGGTATTTCAGATATATAGTGCAAACTATTGCTATATTTGAATTTTTTTGCGCAACTAATTTTGAAATATCTTAGATATAATATATGAACATACTCAAACCAATAAAGTATCACGCATACTTCCGTATGGTGGTATATTAGACGTGGGTACACCCAGGAGTAAGAAGGATGTTTCCTATATATATATATATATATATAGAGTGGCACTATTTGATCTCTATTCTACACACACCCTCTATATTACAAACCGTATAAATTTTTTACATCACATAAATTTTCTCTTACCTCAGAAGTCGAGAACAACATAAGAAAATTTAGACATGTCGTTAAAAATTCGTTTACATGCCGTATAAAAATACGACATAAAATGTGTATTTTCTATGTTTTTACACTATAATGACTCATAAATCATATTTTAATGTCGATTTTTTTACGTTTCTGATGAACATAAACATAATTATTAGTATACAAAACATAAATTTCTATATGTGAGAACATATTTTTACGTTGTTAGATTGAAAAAATTATGTTTTATATCAGAATAATTATGTTCATATATTCACCACAACCAAACAAATTGATAAAAAATAGAGTTTATGAGTCATTATAGTGTAAAAAACACAAAAAATACGTATTTTACATTATATTTTTATAGTGCATGTAAACAAAAAAATTATGTCATTTCTAAATGTTCTTATGTTCTTCTCGACTTACGATGTAAGACAAAATTTATGTGACTTAAAAATAATATACGGTTCAAAAGATAGAGGGTGGGTGTAGAAGGTGTCAAATAGCGCCACTCTATATATATATGTCAACTTGGCTTGTGGCATCCACATCCAATATTCTTTGGACTTTTCTTTACGGAAAACAACAACTAACCTCGTTCGTCTTCACTCAGAAAACGTAGAATTCAATGTTCTTTCCTGGTAATTGGACACTCACCCCACGACACTGCTTACTACAAGAAAATGCACCCATATACCTCTAAAATGACATTTAATTCAAGAGCTATCTATCATGCTTACTTGTAGCTCAAGTTTAACCTAATTAATTTTGTTAAATTGTCAAGATACAAAATCTTAGCAGGAAGTTGAACCTATCGTCAAAACTCTTGTTGTTTTCAGATATATTAATTGTGACCCCTCAATGGGTACCTCCAAATTAAAAGCTTTTTTGTAAAAGTTAAAAAGTAAAACCTACAATTTACTTGTAGTTTCAAATTTCACCTAATTTCGATAAATCGACTTAAAGTCATTAAAATGGGGAGAGTTAGCTAGGAAGTTTGAAAGCTCATAAAACATGGGAATCGCAAGTATAACATGTTGTCGATCGACTATATATGTCTGTCAACTTGGATTGTGGCATCCACATCCAATATTCTTTGGAGTTCTCTTTACGAAAAATAACAACTAGTAGCATTGCTCGTCTTCACTCGGAAAATGTAGAATTGATTGTTCTTTCCTGATAGTTGGAAACTCACACTGATGGCATTGTTTAATACAAGAAGGTGCATCGATCTACCTCCGAAAATACATTTAATTCAAGAGCAATCTATCGCGCTTACTTGTAGGTCAAGTTTGACCTAATTTCGTTAAATTGTCAAGATGCAAAATCATAGCAAGAAGTTGAACATATCGTCAAACTTTCGGTGTTTTATGATATATTAATTGTGACCCCTCGATGGGTACCTCAAAAAGATTTTTTTGCAGAACTTTCAAAGCAACCTACAATTTACTTGTAGTTTCAAATTTGACCTAATTTCGATAAATTGACATGAAGTCATCCGGTCAAATGGGCAGAGTTAGCTAGGAAGCTTTAAAACTCATAAATAAAACATGGGAATCATTGGTACAACATGTTGGTCCACTATATATGTCGGTAAACTTGGCTTCTGGCATTCACATCCAATATTATTCTTCAGACATTTCTATACGGAAAAGAACAACCTCGCTCGTCATCACTCGAAAAATTGAGAATAATTGAATCTTCTTTCCTGATAAAGTTCGAAAATCACACCATACCGACGACACTCTTTACTACAAGAAAATGCACCCATCTACCTCTCTAAAAAGTCATATATTTCAACAGCAATCTATCACACTTAGTTGTAGCTCAAGTTTGACCCAATTTTGTTAAATAGTGTCATGCAATGCAAAATCTTAGCAAGAAGTTAAACCAGTTGTCAAAACTCTCAGTTTTTTCTCATATATTGACTGTGACACCCCTCCCGATCGGTACGGTACCTCCAAAAGCTTTTCCATAAAACTTTCAGAGCAACCTACAATTTAGTTATAGTTCAAGTTTTACCTAATTTCGATAAATCGACATGTAGTCATTCAAGTGGGAGGAGTTAATTAGCTAGGGAGTTTGAAAACTCAAAAAACATATGGGAATCGTAAGTAAAACACGTTGGTCCACTTAATATGTCTAGAAGCTTGGCTTATGGAATTGATATCCATATTCTGCTTCAAGCTTTCTTTATAGACAAGAACCATCTCGTCATCACTCAGAAAACTGAGAATTTTATTTCCTGAAGTTGGAAACTCACACTGACGACATTGTTTACTACAAGAAGATGCACCCATCTACCTCCAAAATTACATTTAATTCAAGAGCAATCTATCGCGCTTACTTGTAGCTCAAGTTTGATCTATTTTCGTTAATCGACAAGAAGTCACTGAAGTGTGCGAAGTTAGCTAGGAAGCTTGAAAAATCCTAGTACTAAAAACTTGGGTATTACTAAGAAACTATGGTCCAGTTTGTTTGATAATTGGGGCGGTTACATTTTCTTTTAACCATGGTAGGTCTCGTTGGAGCGAGGTTCTTGAGAGTTAACACGGTCGGTGGAAGTACAAGTTACATCAAGGACCTCATAAAAATGAAAATTGCACCCAAGTCCATGCATTTAGCACAAGGACCCTGAAACTAAGCAATGAAGTGTGTGTTTTGAGGTTTGCGCATACTAGCGTTCATCGTCCTAAATACTATCAGTAGACTCTTTGTAGATGCTAAGAATGGAAAAGACGATCCAACGGTTAGCAATGTTTGGATTTGCCGGTCTTGATCCAACGGTTAGTGTTCGAAGTTATCCGTACACTATACAGTGGTATGGTATGGTATTGTAAGAGATAAGACAAGATAAAGATAAGATAAGAAGTACTATGAATGGCCGATCATGTGGATAACCTTCCCTCCCGATGTTTGGGAAGCAAGTGAAAATTTTGAAAACCAGAAAAGTTTGAATTCTTGTGCCGCCAAGGACCAAAGTGGTTTCCTTCCTATGTACTCCCCCTCGTCCCTACTCCACAGCTACGCGCAGCTGCCGAACACGCCATAAACACAGAGTCTTTGTACTAAGGCACACATGCACAGCACCACGCTGTGGACAAGGGGAGAGAGATCAGCTGGACCGGTGCGCGAGGGGAAAGGGGAGGATAGATGGAGCATAGGGAAGGAGAGAGAAAACACATGATTTGTTTTGCATGCATAAGTCCTAAAATTTACTACTAGTAGAGTGTACACTATAAGGCCACAAGAGTACCTCATGTCAGAAACCCATCATAACTTTGCTCTGACATGGAACCGCCTTCAACTTCTCTTCGCTACTGCCCTCTTCCCCTGCCAACATTTTATTCTCTCAGCATGTACGGCGCATGGATAGAGGTGACCATATGTCTAAGCAAAGAAATATACTACTCCCGCATTATGTAAAAAAGCACACCTTAATATGGCCTATTACCCGTTCAAAAAAATGGCCTACTATGTGGCATCCGCTAAGGTTCACCTTATACATAGTGGAAAAAATAAAGTTATCTTTAAGCCTAAGGTGCTCCTCAAGCTTGTGGGTTGCCCATAGAGAATAGAAATATCATTTCCCCTCTCTCCCTATTTCATGTGATCGTTTTCAAAAGGTGTTCAAAATTTTCATGATGCAAAATCTTAGCTAGAAGTCGAACCACTCATCAAAACTCTCTATGGTTTCTAATATATTAATTAACCGCTCGATGGGTACCTCCAAAAGCTTTTTTCATAAAACTTTCAAAGCAGCATACAATTTATTACATGTAGTTCAAGTTTGACCTAATTTCATTAAACTATCAAGACGCAAAATCTTAGCAAGAAGATGAACCTGCCGTCAGAACTCTCTTTTGGTTCCTGATAGTATATTAATTGTCCTCCCCACCGCACACGACCCTCCGATGGGTACCTCTAAGAGCTTTTCCATAAAACTTTCAAAGCAACCTACACGGTTTACTTGTAGTAGTTCAAATTTTGCCTATTATATTTTTTCCGCTTTGCCTATTATAATTTTATATAGTGATGATATGCCAGATGTCTTTTACCCGAGTCTCAAGGGCAGGGCACGTGCAATTTACTAGTACTTGTAGTTTACAATTTGACCTAATTTCGATAAATCGACATAAAGTTATTCTAATGGGCAGAGTTAGCTGGAAGTTTGAAAACTCATAAAATATGAGAGTCATTGATACAACATGTTGGTCCAATATATATGTATGTAAACTTGGCTTGTGGAATTAAGATCCAATATTCTTCGGAATTTTCTTTAGGAAAAAGAACAACCTCGCTCGTATTCTTAACTCGGAAAATGTATATTTGAATGTTCTTTCATGATAGTTGGAAACTCACACCGACAATGCTGTTTACTACAAGAAGATGCACCGATGATCTACCTATGAAAAGACATTTAATTCAAGAGCAATCTATGGCGTTTACTTGTAGTTAGCTATCAACACCCAGATTTTTAATCCCAAATGCCTGCTATGCCATACCTTGCAATCCCAGGATTACCATTTTTGCGAGACATAGCAGATTGGATATCACAGTACATCATCTATTACAAACCATCATAAGGTTTTACACAAATAAAGGATCTCATGATCCAGTCTTAATACAATCAAGCAGCGGAATAATAAAGCGTAGTAGTGGGATCCATCTTCAGGGTCACAGGCAATGCCGACGATGCGAGATGATCCTAGTTGTCGTAGTTTTCCTGCTGTCCGTCTTCTTGATAATCCTCCTCATAGTCTGGCCACGGGAATAGCCAGGGAAAAAGCCATGAGTACTCTTTAAGTACTCGCAAACTATCACTAACAAGTAAGGTAGTTCTAATAGGAATCCTAAGCTCTAAGTTTATTTGCCAAAAGCCATGTTTATCTAAACTGAGTTTAGAAGTAAAGAAAGCTAATTTAAAATTCTAAATCACCTAAGTCGGAACTTAGTTTTCATGTTCACAACCCTGTTGTGGTCAAGTCAAAATCACAATTCATTTCACAAGTCATTTTGAAAACATCTGACGATGGAATAGTATGGCCACTTCAACTGTCCATGACCGCGGACGTGGCTATTCGAATAGTTTGACACTCTGCAGAGGTGGTACACTTTCACCACAAAATTCGATACATCCGTCAGGGATAACCCTGAATCATCATACTTAGTATGCGGATAATCAATCATAACCTTTCAATTACACACACTAGTATAGGCACCTCCCCTATGAGCTTGGCCTCCCAGCCATGGTCATCTGCCATCTTGGGCACTGCATAGGTGGACCCACATCAAGAGGTAGCCTCAACTCAAACCTCTCCCGTGAGGGAACCCATACTAAGGCATATAAACTTTCGGCTAGGCCCTACCCAATTCAGGTATTGTGGTTGTACGATACAATTGGAATGGTATCGCATCCGAACCCAACCATCAGTTTTTTATAAAGGGGTAAGGCTCATGCCTCATCATTTTCATCATCAAATCCTTTTGTGTTTCTCAACACATGTCAAAACATTTCAATAGAATGACTCATCATTCCAAGGTTTTCATAATCATTTTCACCACGTATTCCCATCTAAAGTGATCAAGTTTTATGCTTAGCACTAGCCACTAAGGTTACGAGTATCTAATGAGGGGTGCTAATCTTCAATCTCATGCCATAGAATGGCATCTAAGTGTAACTAGATAGGCCTAGTTTTATACTCTTTATGCTATCTATACTAAAAGTAAAGAACTTTGGTAAAGTAAAAGAATAAAGCTTGCGAGTAAAACTTGGGATGGGTATAATCAAAGTGATATAACCAAAGTATGCCTAATGCATCTTGCTTGGGTTAATACTTGCAAAGGTTAACTTGCAAGGTCTAACTTGCTTAGTAGTGATGGTTTGCCTTGGTTGGTGAAGTGATTGAAGTTTTCTTCTTCGTCTTCGGGGTAAAACTCCTCCTCCTTGTATCCTTGGTCGGTACTATCGTCTATAAATGAATACGGGGTACACAATCACCAAACAATAATTAATTACTTCTATTTAGCACACTAAGGCTCACACTTGATGATCTAGCATCATCGCAATCATCACATGCATTAAAGAACTAGTTTTATTCATTTTATTTTAGAAAATTAATTTCTACTCATTGAAATTAATTAACATTTAATATTCTCAAAATAGAATATGGGATCATGTGGACACATGTCATCACCACATATTCTAATACATGGGAATGTGATTTAAATTGTTGGTCACATTTTATAAAGTTTAAGATTATTATTTAATAGATTTAAAGTGACTAGAAATGCCCTAATAGCATTACACTGGTACTAGTCCAAAGTCACTGCATGCAAACCTAAATATTTTTACATATTCAGATAGATCTTATCAAATGTGATTGTTGAGAGTTGGAATCAACTCAAAAGCTATTATGGTTGATTTTTGAAAAATGTTTGAATTTGCAAAAGTCTCTGTCTTGTTATTTTTGCTATAGACTATCTCTAACTCCAAATGATTTAAATCCAACAGGCTTGTATAGATATTTTAATTATCTTTGTAACAAAATTTGAGTCATGCAATTTGGTTCAGTGAAACTCTTTGAATTGATTTTTGAATCTAGGCATAGAAACTAGTTTAAACTAAAATAGAAAAACAATTATTTGAATTTCTAGGCCAGCGTGGGAAGTTAAACGGGCCGGCCCAGTTACACTACGTGGCACAGCAGGCTGCTGAAAGATGGGGGCCGCCGGTCAGCGGGACTAACTACGCAAAGCGGTATCGGCTAATCTGAGCCGTGCGATTTGAAGGGAGATCAACGGCAGAGAGTCATCATCGACGACGGACAGCTCCTGCGAGGAAAATGACCTAGCGTGGTGGTCGGGGTCTGGCGGGGCTCACCTGGTCTCCAGCTAGGGTTGGCGACGGGGGCAATCGACGTGGTAGACGATGGTGAAGCGAGGCGTGGTCATGGCAGGGCTTGGGATGGTCGGAATCAATGGCGCCCTTCTCCTCCAGCAGCGGCAGGCTCTGATGAAATTCCAGCACGGTGGTGCTCGCCTTGATCCGGGAAGAAGTAGGGAGTGTCAGTCAGGAGTGGGGAGTGGAGTGGTGTGGAGAATGGAGGCGGGGGTGGCCTCCTTTTATACTGCGGCGAGGGGACCGAGTGGTATGGGTGCGAGCTCATTGGTGACGAGGCTACAGGCGGCTATCGGCGTGGCTGAGGTTGGTGGACAGTGCGGTGCTCCCTAGCGGTTCTCACGAGCATAATGGTGAGGCATGGGGCGGTGTGGTTCGGTCGGGAGCTTGCGGTGCTCCGCACGGGCGCATAGATGTTTGCGATGGCGTGCGGCAGCTATGGGTCACACGGCGGCGAACAGGGTTGTCTGCTGGGGTGCTGTGATCATGGCGGTCATGTGCGTGCATGGTGAGGGCAAGGCGCGGTCTAGGCGAGCTGGTCGGGCGTGGCGAGCTGGCGTGCTCTGGACATGGCGTAGAGAGGCTGGGCACAGCGATGCTAGGGTGGTCCAGGGCTCCTCCGCGGTCGTGGCTTGGACAAGGGGTGGCGGTGGATGCTCGCGTGTCTGGTGCGTGTCGTGGGCGAGGCTGGCGAGGCTCCTGGCGCTCTGGCCACTGTCGGCCGGCGACGACCATCAACGGGCGGCGCTCCACTATGCAACGACTAAGGGGGATGCTGTCCACTGCTTGGTTAGACTAAGGGGAGACTAGAGAGTGAAGAGGGGACCAAATGGTCAATGATCACGGTGCACAATAGTGAAGTTAGGCTAGGGGTTAATTAGTGCAGGCCAGGTGTTTGTGGAAATAGCCGCATGAAATAAAGTTCGGAATTTTTGATTCAATTTTTTTGAATAATCATAAGTTAAGCTTGAGAGTATGTTTGCTTGGAGAGATCAAGGGGAATTGATTTGATAGGTTTTTGAAAAAGTGGGATCTTAACATGTGAACTAGATTCAATTTTCAACTGTCCATTAAATTGAGTTTGAAAGATGTTTTTGTAAGTTTGTAAAGTGGGCCTTGATACACTTTTACTTGGTCTAAGAAGGGGTGAAAAGAAGTAGAAATGTTTCTGTTGGAAATTGTCTAGGAACACACAAAGTGTCCTAGTGGTTTACTTTTGTCAAAATGACCATTTGGTTTATTTATTCATATTTGATTTCTTTTTATTTGTATTTTGTTTGTAATTGGTCTAGATGATGTAGTATTCATCTTTAAACCATTTCACATCATTTGTAACAATCAAGCATGGCATAAGCACTCAATTCTACACTAATGCAAACACACATGCATTCATATTCATTGTATTAAATAAAGTTTTTGTTAACCCTAACTTTGGGTGATTTGAACTTGATAATCTCGATTAGAAGTTTTGGGGTGTTACAAACCTTCCCTCCTTATACAAAATCTCATCCCAAGATTTATGAAAAACTAGGAACTAAAGAGATCTGAAACTCAGTCCTAATGTAATCTTCTCGCTCCCAGGTAGCTTCTTATTCAGTATGGTTGCTCCACTGGATCTTGACAAACTTGATACTCTGGGTCTTGGTGGTTCTGAAGGCTTCTTCCAAAATACGGATGGGCACTTCACGATATGTCAGATCCTTGTTGATATCTATGGCTCGGTGATCAATGTTCTTGAAAACTTCGGTCTTCTCCGGAACTTCTAGACATTTGTGAAGTAATGAGCTATGGAACAAATCATGGATGGCTGACATCTCCTCTGGCAGTTCCAGTTGATAAGATACTTCTCCTCGGCGATGCAAAATCTTGAAGGGTCCAATATATCTGGGGGCTAACTTTCCTTTCAGATGAAAATGCTGCATTTCTTTCAATGGTGATACTTTGAGATACACAAAATCTCCGACATTGAAGGTCAGGTCTCAACGTCTCTTGTCAGCATAACTCTTCTGTCTGGATTGGGCGGTCTTGAGGTGCTCACGGACTTTGTGAACCTTCTCTTCGGCTTCTCGTAGGATGTCGGGTCTGAAAATCTGACTCTCTCCTACTTGCGACCAATTCAAGGGGGTATGACACTTTCTTCCATACAGAAACTCAAATGGGGCCATTTGCAAGCTGGCTTGATAACTGTTGTTGTATGAGAATTCTGCGAATGGAAGACAATCTTCCCATTTTGATCCATACTCTAGAACACAAGCTCTCAACATATCTTCTAGAATTTGGTTGACTCTTTCAGTTTGTCCATCGGTTTGCGGGTGATAAGTTGTGCTGAAATTCAGCTTGGTTCCCAATCCTTCTTGGAATTCCTGCCAAAATCTTGAGGTAAATTGGGTTCCTCGATCCGACACTAAGGTCTTGGGGGTTCCATGCAAAATGACAATTCTAGCAATGTACAGCTCGGCTAGCTTCGAACTCTGGTAGGTTGTCTTGCCAGGTATGAAATGGGCTACCTTGGACAGTCTATCAACTATGACCCAAATAGAGTCATTTCCCCTACTAGAGGTAGGCAAACCAGTGATAAAGTCCATTCCGACGGAATCCCATTTCAATTCCGGAATCTGCAATGGTTGCAAAAGTCCCGCGGGTCTCTGATGTTCCGCTTTGACTCTCTGACAGATATCACACTTGGAGATGTAGCTTCCAATTTTTCTCTTCATCTTCTGCCACCAAAATTGCTCCTTCAAATCCTAATACATCTTCGTTCCTCCGGGGTGGATAGAATAAAGAGTATCATGAGCTTCCTGCATGATAACTTGCTTTAGCTCGGAATCTGCTGGCACACAGATACGTCCTTTGTACCACAAAACTCCTTCTTCATCTTCGATGAATCCAGGTACCTTCCCTGTACCGATACGACTCTTGATTCCGTCGATACATGCATTTCCCTTCTAGGATTCCTTGATCTGACTGATCAAAGTGGGTTGAAGTTCAATGCTAGCTAAGAATCCTTTGCTAACTAGCTCCGTTCTAAACTACTCCAACTCTTCATGTAAACTTGGTTGGGCTTCTTTAATCATGGTGTTTAATCTACACGGCAATCTGCTAAGAGCATCCGCTACCACATTGGCTTTGCCGGGGTGATAGTGAATATCAAGGTCATAATCCTTGATTAACTCCATCCATATCCTTTGCCTCATATTATGCTCCTTCTAGGTGAAAATATACTTCAGACTCTTCTGATCCGAATAAATCTCACAACGGTTACCCATAAGGTAATGACGCCATGTCTTCAATGCTAAAACTACAGCTGCTAGTTCAAGATCATGGGTAGGGTAGTTTTACTCATGCTGCTGTAGTTGTTGGGACATATATGCTATGACTTTGCCTTCATGCATCAACACACATCCGAGACCAATCTTGGATGCATCACAATACACATCAAAAGGCTTCTTGATATCTAGCATAATCAGAATTGGGGCTGAAATCAATCTCTTCTTGAGTTCTTGAAAACTTGCTTCACATTTGTCCGTCCATTAAAACTTCTTATTTGTCTTCAACAATTGGGTCATCGGTCTTGCGATGCTCGAAAATCCTTCAACAAACTTGCGGTAATATCCCGTTAATCCGAGAAATGCGCGGACTTGGGTTTGAGTGGTTGGGGCTTTCCATGCTTCAACATCTTTGATCATGGCGGGATCGACAGCGACTCCTCCTGCCAACACAATATGTCCTAGGAATCCTACTTCCTTCAACCAGAATTCACATTTGCTGAACTTGACATACAACTGATGTTCCCTAAGGGTTTCAAGGATGGTTCTCCGGTGTAGCTCATGGTCTTCTTCTGACTTGGAATAGATCAGAATATCGTCGATAAACACAACGACAAACTTATCCAGGAAGTTCATAAAAATCTTATTGATGAGATTCATGAAATAAGGGGGGCATTGGTTAATCCAAAAGACATGACCGTATACTCATACAATCCATATCTGGTGGTGAAGGCGGTCTTTGGAATATCCGTTGCACGAATCTTGAGTTGGTGATAACCAGTTCTAAGATCAATCTTAGAAAACACTCTGGCACCAGTCAACTGGTCAAACAGATCCTCAATCTTTGGTTGTGGGTACTTGTTCTTGATGGTGACATCATTCAGCTTCCTGTAATCTGTACACAAACGGTTACCTCCATCTTTCTTATCCACAAACAAAATAGGTGATCTCCATGGCGATGCGCTTGGTTGAATCAAACCTTTCGCCAGCATAGCATCAAGTTGCTTCTTCAACTCCACTAATTCAGATGGGTTCATACTATAAGGTCTCTGAGCTATGGGTCCAGTTCCAGGAATTAGTTCAATGATGAACTCGATATCCCGATCTGGGGGCATACCGGGCAATTCATCTGGGAATACGTTGGGGTATTCACAGACTACTCTGACTTGGTCAAGGGTTGGTTGGGCTAGACTCTTGTTGCATTTGAATTGACGGGGCAAGGTTTCAGATACATGCTCTACTGATACTCCAGAGCTACTGGTCATGGTTATGGCTTTCTCGGCACAGTCGATCAATCCTTTATGTTTCGACATCCAATCCATTCCTAGTACTACTTCCAAACCTTTGGTTCCAAGTACAATTAGATTGGCATAAAAATCTATCCCATGGATTCTGATAGGTACAGCCTTGCAAATTTTCTAGCTTTGGTGGTTGAACCAGGTATTTGAACTATCATAACATGCTTCAGTTTTGTTGGTTGAATCTTACTAGTGCATGCAAATTCTTTTGTAACAAACGAGTGCGATGCTCCAGAATCAAACATCACTCTGGATAAAATTGAGTTAACAGAAAACATACCCAGCACGACATCGGGCGCTTCTTGGGCTTCTTCAACATTCATGTGGAATAGACGGCCGTTGCGGTTGAGCGAATTCCCTGGGGCAAATCTCCTTCCAGGCTGAACACGGCATTGTTGCTGAGCTGGTGCATTCACATTGGTGGCTGCTGCAAGCTTCTTGGGACACTCGTTGGAGTAGTGACCCTTGACTCTACATTCAAAGCAAGTGATCTAGGACTTGTCTTTGGCTGCAACAGGCACAACATTGCTTCCAGTCCTTGGGGCAGTGTTGTTGTTGTTGTTGTTGTTGGACTTGGGTGGTGCACGGTTGAAATTGTTGGAATTGTCGGGGTTGTTGTTGTTTCCTACAGACTTCAAGTTTCCTCCGCTATGATTGGGGTAGCTTGGACGGTTTATTGGGGTTCTATTGTTTCTTGGGGCAAATCCTGCAGATGGGTTGGGGCGATACTTCTGGTTATTGTTGGATCCACTCTGGTGCATCATTCTACGCTTGCGGTTGTCATTGGCTTGGTTGATCTTTCCTTCCATCTGGATGGCGGAATCTACTATTTCTTCGAGATCTTCAAAACGGATGTTGACTAACACCGTCTGCATCCCATCATGCAATCCATTCAGGAATCTTTCCTTCTTCTTGGCTTCAGTGTTGATCTCATCAGGGGCATATCTAGCTAGGGATAGAAATTTGTCACGGTACTCAACTACCGTCATCCTGCCTTACTTCAGTTCTCTGAAGTCATATCTCATTCTGGTGACTAAACCATGGGGCACATGGGTGCGGCTAAACTTAATCTTGAATGCTTCCCACGTCATCACCTGACCATTGTTCATGGTACGGGTGCTATTCCACCAGGCTCTTGCATCTCCTGCCAGATAGATTCAATTTTCAACTGTCAATTAAATTGATTTGAAAGATGTTTTTGTAAGTTTGTAAAGTGTGCCTTGATACACTTTTAGTTGGTCTAGCAAGGGGTGAAAAGAAGTAGAAATGTTTCTGTTGGAAATTATCTTCTAGGAACACACAAAGTGGCCTAGTGGTTTACTTTTGTCAAAATGACCATTTGGTTTATTTATTCATATTTGATTTCTTTTTCTTTGGATTTTGTTTGTAATTGGTCTAGATGATGTAGTATTCATCTTTAAACCATTTCACATCGTTTGTAACAATCAAGCATGGCATAAGCACTCAATTCTACACTAATGCAAACAAACATGCATTCATATTCATTGTATTAAATAAAGTTTTTGTTAACCCTAACTTTCGGTGATTTGAACTTGATAATCTTGATTAGAAGTTTTGGGGTGTTACACTAGCTCAAGTTTGACCTAATTTCGTTAAATTACCAATATGCAACGTCTTAGCAAGAAGTTGAACCTATTGTCAAAACTCTCGCTAGTTTCTGGTATATTAATTTTGAACCCTCGATGGGTACGTCCAAAAGCTTTTTCGTAAATCTATCAAAGCAAAACCTACAAGTTACTTGTAGTTTCAAATTTGACCTAATTCCGAGATAACGACATAAAGTTATTCAAATGTGCGGGGTTAGCTATAGGAAGCTTCAAAACCCATAAAACATGGGAATCGCAAGTAAAACATGTTGTCGATCCACTATATATATATATATCTGTCAACTTGGCTTGTGGCATCCACATCCAATATTCTTTGGACTTTTCTTTACGGAAAACAACAACTAACCTCGTTCGTCTTCACTCAGAAAACGTAGAATTCAATGTTCTTTCCTGGTAGTTGGACACTCACACCCACGACACTGCTTACTACTAGAAAATGCACCCATCTACGTCTAAAATGACATTTAATTCAAGAGCTATCTATCGCGCTTACTTGTAGCTCAAGTTTGACCTAATTAATTTTGTTAAATTGTCAAGATGCAAAATCTTAGTAGGAAGTTGAACCTATCGTCAAAACTCTTGCTGTTTTCAGATATATTAATTGTGACCCCTCAATGGGTACCTCCAAATTAAAAGCTTTTTCATAAAAGTTAAAAAAGCAAAACATACAATTTACTTGTAGTTTCAAATTTGACCTAATTTCGATAAATCGACTTAAATTCATTAAAATGCGAAGAGTTAGCTAGGCAGTTTGAAAGCTCATAAAACATGGGAATCGCAAGTACAACATGTTGTCAATCGACTATATATGTCTGTCAACTTGGATTGTGGCATCCACATCCAATATTCTTTGGAGTTCTCTTTACGAAAAATAACAACTAGTAGCATTGCTCGTCTTCACTCGGAAAATGTAGAATTGATTGTTCTTTCCTGATAGTTGGAAACTCACACTGATGGCATTGTTTAATACAAGAAGGTGCATCGATCTACCTCCGAAAATACATTTAATTCAAGAGCAATCTATCGCGCTTACTTGTAGGTCAAGTTTGACCTAATTTCGTTAAATTGTCAAGATGCAAAATCATAGCAAGAAGTTGAACATATCGTCAAACTTTCGGTGTTTTATGATATATTAATTGTGACCCCTCGATGGGTACCTCAAAAAGATTTTTTTGCAGAACTTTCAAAGCAACCTACAATTTACTTGTAGTTTCAAATTTGACCTAATTTCGATAAATTGACATGAAGTCATCCGGTCAAATGGGCAGAGTTAGCTAGGAAGCTTTAAAACTCATAAATAAAACATGGGAATCATTGGTACAACATGTTGGTCCACTATATATGTCGGTAAACTTGGCTTCTGGCATTCACATCCAATATTATTCTTCAGACATTTCTATACGGAAAAGAACAACCTCGCTCGTCATCACTCGAAAAATTGAGAATAATTGAATCTTCTTTCCTGATAAAGTTCGAAAATCACACCATACCGACGACACTCTTTACTACAAGAAAATGCACCCATCTACCTCTCTAAAAAGTCATATATTTCAACAGCAATCTATCACACTTAGTTGTAGCTCAAGTTTGACCCAATTTTGTTAAATAGTGTCATGCAATGCAAAATCTTAGCAAGAAGTTAAACCAGTTGTCAAAACTCTCAGTTTTTTCTCATATATTGACTGTGACACCCCTCCCGATCGGTACGGTACCTCCAAAAGCTTTTCCATAAAACTTTCAGAGCAACCTACAATTTAGTTATAGTTCAAGTTTTACCTAATTTCGATAAATCGACATGTAGTCATTCAAGTGGGAGGAGTTAATTAGCTAGGGAGTTTGAAAACTCAAAAAACATATGGGAATCGTAAGTAAAACACGTTGGTCCACTTAATATGTCTAGAAGCTTGGCTTATGGAATTGATATCCATATTCTGCTTCAAGCTTTCTTTATAGACAAGAACCATCTCGTCATCACTCAGAAAACTGAGAATTTTATTTCCTGAAGTTGGAAACTCACACTGACGACATTGTTTACTACAAGAAGATGCACCCATCTACCTCCAAAATTACATTTAATTCAAGAGCAATCTATCGCGCTTACTTGTAGCTCAAGTTTGATCTATTTTCGTTAATCGACAAGAAGTCACTGAAGTGTGCGAAGTTAGCTAGGAAGCTTGAAAAATCCTAGTACTAAAAACTTGGGTATTACTAAGAAACTATGGTCCAGTTTGTTTGATAATTGGGGCGGTTACATTTTCTTTTAACCATGGTAGGTCTCGTTGGAGCGAGGTTCTTGAGAGTTAACACGGTCGGTGGAAGTACAAGTTACATCAAGGACCTCATAAAAATGAAAATTGCACCCAAGTCCATGCATTTAGCACAAGGACCCTGAAACTAAGCAATGAAGTGTGTGTTTTGAGGTTTGCGCATACTAGCGTTCATCGTCCTAAATACTATCAGTAGACTCTTTGTAGATGCTAAGAATGGAAAAGACGATCCAACGGTTAGCAATGTTTGGATTTGCCGGTCTTGATCCAACGGTTAGTGTTCGAAGTTATCCGTACACTATACAGTGGTATGGTATGGTATTGTAAGAGATAAGACAAGATAAAGATAAGATAAGAAGTACTATGAATGGCCGATCATGTGGATAACCTTCCCTCCCGATGTTTGGGAAGCAAGTGAAAATTTTGAAAACCAGAAAAGTTTGAATTCTTGTGCCGCCAAGGACCAAAGTGGTTTCCTTACTATGTACTCCTCCTCGTCCCTACTCCACACCAACACGCGACTGCTGAACATGCCAGAGACACAGAGCTGCTGTACCAAGGCACACGTGCACACCACCATGCTGTGGACGAGGGGAGAGAGATCAGCCGGACCGGTGCGCGAGGGGAAAGGGGAGGAGAGATTGAGCATATGGAAGGAGAGAGAAAACACACGATTTGTTTTGCCTGCATAGGTCCTGAAATTTACTATTAGTAGAGTGTACATTGTAAGGCCGCAGGAGTACCTCGTGTCAGAAACCCATCATAACTTTGCTCTGACATGGAACCGCCTTCAACTTCTCTTCGCTGCTACCCTCTTCCCCTACCAACGTTTTATTTTCTCAGCATGTACAACGCATGGATAGAGGTGACTATATGTCTAAGCAAAGAAATATACTACTCCCGCATTGTGTAAAAAAGCACACCTTAATATGGACTACTACCCGTTCAAAAAAAATGGCCTACTATGTGACAACCGCTAAGGTTCACCTTATACATAGTGGAAAAAATAAAGTTATCTTTAAGCCGAAGGTGCACCTCAAGCTTGTGGGTTGCCCATAGAGAATAGAAATATCATTTCCCCTCTCTCCCTATTTCATGTGATCATTTTCAAAAGGTGTTCAAATTTTTCATGATGCAAAATCTTAGCTAGAAGTCGAACCACTCGTCAAAACTCTCTTTGGTTTCTAATATATTAATTAACCGCTCGATGGGTACCTCCAAAAGCTTTTTTATAAAACTTTCAAAGCAACATACAATTTATTACATGTAGTTCAAGTTTTACCTAATTTTATTAAATTCAAGAGCAATCTATCGCACTTAGTTGTAGCTCAAATTTGACCTAATTTCATTAAACTGTCAAGACGCAAACTCTTAGCAAGAAGATGAACCTACCGTCAGAACTCTCTTTTGGTTCCTGATAGTATATTAATTCCCCCCCCACGCGCGCCCCTTCGATGGGTACCTCTAAGCGCTTTTCCGTAAAACTTTCAAAGCAACATACACGGTTTACTTGTAGTAGTTCAAATTTTGCCTATTATATTTTTTCCGCTTTGCCTATTATAATTTTATGTAGTGATGATATGCCAGATGTCTATTATCCGAGTCTCACATGCAGGGCACGTGCAATTTACTAGTACTTGTAGTTTGAAATTTGACCTAATTTCCCTAAATCGACATAAAGTCATTCTAATGGGCAGAGTTAGCTGGGAAGTTTGAAAACTCATAAAACATGGGAATCGTTGGTACAACATGTTGGTCCAATATATATGGATGTAAACTTGGCTTGTGGCATTGATATCCAATATTCTTCGGACTTTTCTTAAGGAAAAAGAACAACCTTGCCCGTATTCTTCACTCGGAAAATATAGAATTAAATGTTCTTTCTTGATAGTTGGAAACTCACACCGACGACACTATTTACTACAAGAAGATGCACCGATGATCTACCTATGAAAAGACATTTAATTAAAGAGCAATCTATGGCGTTTACTTGTAGCTAGCTCAAGTTTGACCTAATTTCATTAAATTACCAATATGCAAAGTCTTAACAAGAAGTTGAACCTATCGTCGAAACTCTCGCTAGTTTCTGGTATATTAATTTTGAACCCTCGATGGGTACGTCCGAAAGCTTTTTCGTAAATCTATCAAAGCAAAACCTACAATTTACTTGTAGTTTCAAATTTGACCTAATTTCGAGATATCAACATAAAGTTATTCAATTGTGCGGGGTTAGCTATAGGAAGCTTCAAAACCCATAAAACATGGGAATCGCAAGTACAACATGTTGTCGATCCACTATATATATATATGTCTGTCAACTTGGCTTGTGGCATCCAGATCCAATATTCTTTGGACTTTTCTTTATAGAAAATAACAACTAACCTCATTCGTCTTCACTCGGAAAATGTAGAATTCAATGTTCTTTCCTGGTAGTTGGACACTCACACCCATGGCACTGCTTACTACTAGAAAATGCACCCATCTATGTCTAAAATGACATTTAATTCAATAGCTATCTATCATGCTTACTTGTAGCTCAAGTTTGACCTAATTAATTTTGTTAAATTGTCAAGATGCAAAATCTTAGCAGGAAGTTGAACCTATCGTCAAAACTCTTGTTGTTTTCAGATATATTAATTGTGACTCCTCGATGGGTACCTCCAAATTAAAAGCTTTTTCATAAAAGTTAAAAAGAAAAACCTACAATTTACTTGTAGTTTCAAATTTGACCTAATTTCGATAAATCGACTTAAAGTCATTAAAATGGGCAGAGTTAGCTAGGAAGTTTGAAAGCTCATAAAACATTGGAATCAAAAGTACAACATGTTATCAATCGACTATATATGTCTATCAACTTGGCTTGTGGCATCCACATCCAATATTCTTTGGACTTCTCTTTACAAAAAATAACAACTAGTAGCATCGCTCATCTTCACTCGGAAAATGTAGAATTGAATGTTCTTTCCTGATAGTTAGAAACTCACACTAACGGGATTGTTTACTACAAGAAGGTACATCGATCTACCTCCAAAAATACATTTAATTCAAGAGCAATCTATCGCGCTTACTTGTAGCTCAAGTTTGACCTAATTTCCTTAAATTGTCAAGATGCAAAATCTTAGTAAGAAGCTGAACATATCGTCAAAACTCTCGGTGTTTTATGATATATTAATTGTGACCCCTCGATGGGTACCTCCAAAAGATTTTTTGTAAAACTTTCAAAGCAACCTACAATTTTCTTGTAGTTTCAAATTTGACCTAATTTCGATAAATCGACATGAAGTCATCCGGTCAAATGGGTAGAGTTAGCTAGGAAGCTTGAAAACTCATAAATAAAACATGGGAATCGTTGGTACAACATGTTGGTCCACCATATATGTCAGTAAACTTGGCTTCTGGCATTTAGATCCAATATTATTCTTCGAACATTTCTTTACGGAAAAGAACAACCTCGCTCGTCATCACTCAAAAAATTGAGAATAATTGATTCTTCTTTCCTGATATAGTTCGAAAATCACACCGTACCAACGGCACTGTTTACTACAAGAAAATGCACCCATCAACCTCTCTAAAAAGTCATATATTTCAACAGCAATCTATCACGCTTACTTGTAGCTCAAGTTTGACCCAATTTCGTTAAATAGTGCCATGCGATGCAAAATCTTAGCAAGAAGTCAAACCAGTTGTCAAAACTCTGGATTTTTTCTCGTATATTGATTGTGACACGCCTCCCGATCGGTACAGTACCTCCAAAAGCTTTTTCGTAAAACTTTTAGAGCAACCTACAATTTAGTTATAGTTCAAGTTTGACCTAATTTCGATAAATTGACATGTAGTCATTTAAGTGGGCGGAGTTAATTAGCTAGGGAGTTTGAAAACTCAAAAAACATATGGGAATCATAAGTAAAACACGTTGGTCCACTTAATATGTCTAGAAGCTTGGCTTATGGCATTGAGATCCATATTCTTCTTCGAGCTTTCTTTACGGAATAGAACCATCTCGTCATCACTCGAAAAACTAAGAATTTTATTTCCTGATAGTTGGAAACTCACACTGACGACATTGTTTACTACAAGAAGATGCACCCATCTACCTCCGAAAATACATTTAATTCAAGAGCAATCTATCACGCTTACTTGTAGCTCAAGTTTGACCTAATTTCGTTAATCGACAAGAAGTCACTAAAGTGTGTGGAGTTAGCTAGGAAGCTTGAAAAATCCTAGTACTAAAAACTTGGGTATTATGTATAAGAAATTGTGGTCTAGTTTGTTTGATAATTGGGGCGGTTGCATTTTATTTTAACCGTGGTAGGTCTCGTAGGAGTGACGTTCTTGAGAGGTAACACGGTCGGTGGAAGTACATGTTACATCAAGGACCTCATAAAAATGAAAATCGCACCCAAGTCCATGCATTTAGCACAAGGACCCTGAAACTGAGCAATGAAGTGTGTGTTTTAAGGTTTGCGCATACTAGCGTTCATCAAGCTAAAGACTATCAGTAGAATCTTTGTAGATGCTAAGAATGGAAAAGAAGATCCAACGGTTGGCAATGTTTGGATTTGCCGGTCTTGATACAACGGTTAGTGTTCGAAGTTATCCGTACACTATATAGTGGTATGGTATGGTATTGTAAGAGATAAGCCAAGATAAATATAAGATAAGGAGTACTGTGAATGACCGATCTTTTGGATAACCTTCCCTCCCGATATTGGGAAGCAAGTGAAAATTTAAAAAACCGAAAAAATTTGAATTTTTGTGCCGCCAAGGACCAAAGTGGTTTCCTTCCTATGTACTCCTCCTCGTCCCTACTCCACACCAACGCGCGACTGCCGAACACGCCAGAGACACAGAGTCGTCGTACCAAGGCATACATGTGTAGCGCCATGCTGTGGACGAGGGGAGAGAGATCAGCCGGACCGGTGCGCGAGGGGAAAGGGGAGGGGAGATTGAGCATATGGAACGAGAGAGAAAACACACGATTTGTTTTGCCTGCGTAGGTCCTGAAATTTACTACTAGTAGAGTGTACATTGTAAGGCCGCATGAGTACCTCGTGTCAGAAACCCATCATAACTTTGCTCTGACATGGAACCGCCTTCAACTTCTCTTCGCTGCTGCCCTCTTCCCCTGCCAACGTTTTATTTTCTCAGCATGTACCATGCATGGATAGAGGTGACCATATGTCTAAGCAAAGAAATATACTACTCCCGCATTGTGTAAAAAAGCACACCTTAATATGGCCTACTACCCGTTCAAAAAATGGCCTACTATGTGGCATTCACTAAGATTCACCTTATACATAGTGGAAAAAATAAAGTTATCTTTAAGCCTAAGGTGCGCCTCAAGCTTGTGGGTTGCCCATAGAGAATAGAAATATCATTTACCCTCTCTCCCTAGTTCATGTGATCATTTTCAAAAGGTGTTCAAAATTTTCATGATGCAAAATCTTAGCTAGAAGTCGAACCACTTGTCAAAACTCTCTGTTGTTTCTGATATATTAATTAACCGCTCGATGGGTACCTCCAAAATCGTTTTTCATAAAACTTTCAAAGCAACATACAATTTATTACATGTAGTTCAAGTTTGACCTAATTTCATTAAATTCAAGAGCAATCTATCGCACTTAGTTGTAGCTCAAGTTTGACCTAATTTCATTAAACTGTCAAGACGTAAAATCTTAGCAAGAAGATGAACCTGCCGTCAGAACTCTCTTTTGGTTCCTGATAGTATACTAATTGACCCCCCCCCCCCCCCCCCCCGCATGCTCCCCTCCGATGGGTACCTCTAAGATATTTTCCATAAAACTTTCAAAGCAACCTACATGGTTTACTTGTAGTAGTTCAAAATTTTCCTATTATATTTTTTCTGCTTTGCCTATTATAATTTTATATAGTGATGATATGCCATATGTCTATTATCCGAGTCTCACGTGCAGGGCACGTGCAATTTACTAGTACTTCTAGTTTCAAATTTGACCTAATTTTGATAAATCGACATAAAGTCATTCTAATGGGCAGAGTTAGCTGGAAAGTTTGAAAACTCATAAAACATGGGAATCGTTGGTACAACATGTTGGTCCAATATATAAGTATGTAAACTTGGCTTATGGCATTGAGATCCAATATTCTTCGGACTTTTCTTTAGGAAAAAGAACAACCTCGCTCGGATTCTTCACTCGGAAAATGTAGAATTGAATGTTCTTTCTTGATAGTTGGAAACTCACACCACGACACTGTTTACTACAAGAAGATGCACCGATGATCTACCTATGAAAATACATTTAATTCAAGAGAAATCTATGGCGATTACTTGTAGCTAGCTCAAGTTTGATCTAATTTCGTTAAATTACCAATATGCAAAGTCTTAGCAAGAAGTTGAACCTATCATCGAAGTTCTCGCTGGTTTCTGGTATATTAATTTTGAACCCTTGATAGGTGCGTCCAAAAACTTTTTCGTAAATCTATCAAAGCAAAACCTACCATTTACTTGTAGTTTCAAATTTGAACTAATTCCGAGATATCGACATAAAGTTATTCAAATGTGTGAGGTTAGCTATAGAAAGCTTCAAAACCCATAAAATATGGGAATCACAAGTACAACATGTTGTCGATCCTCAAAAATATGTGGGGTGCAAAATAGCTATTCTGCACCCATACACCCCACATATTTTTATGTTCTCACATATAAAAATTTATGTTTTGTATACTAATAATTATGTTTATGTTCATCAGAAACGTAAAAAAATCGACATAAAAATATTATTTATGAGTCATTATAGTGTTAAAACATAGAAAGTACACATTTTATGTCGTATTTTTATACGACATGTAAACGAATTTTTTATGACATGTCTAAATTTTCTTATGTTGTTCTCGACTTCTAAGGTAAGAGAAAATTTACGTGACGTTATTCTACACCCTGGGGGTCAAATAGCGCAACTCTATATATATAGGTATATCAACTTGGCTTATGGCATCCACATCCAATATTCTTTGGACTTCTCTGTACGGAAAAGAACAACTAACCTCGTTCGTCTTCACTCAGAAAACGTAGAATTCAATGTTCTTTCCTGGTAGTTGGACACTCACACTCACGACACTTCTTACTACTAGAACATGCACCCATCTACCTCTGAAATGACATTTAATTCAAGAGATATCTATCGCGCTTACTTGTAGCTCAAGTTTGACCTAATTAATTTTGATAAATTGTCAAGATGCAAAATCTTAGCAAGAAGTTGAACCTATCGTCAAAACTCTCGTTGTTTTCAGATATATTAATTGTGACTCCACGATGGGTACCGCCAAAAGATTTTTCTTAAAACTTTCAAAGCAACCTACAATTTACTTGTAGTTTCAAATTTGACCTAATTTTGATAAATTGACATATAGTCATTCGGTCAAATGGGCAGAGTTAGCTAGGAAGTTTGAAAACTCATAAATAAAACATGGGAATCGTTGGTACAACATGTTGGTCCACTATCTATGTCTATAAACTTGGCGTGGAATTCACATACAATATTCTCCGGATTTCTTACAAAAAAGAACAACCTCGCTCGTCTTCACTTGGAAAATGTAGAATTGAATGTTCTTTCCTGATAGTTGGAAACTCACATTGACGGCATTGTTTAATATAACAAGATAGACACATCTACCCCTGAAAATACATTTAATTTCAAGAGCAATCTATCGCGCTTAATTACTTGTAGATCAGGTTTGACCTAATTTCGTTAAATTGTCAAGATGCAAAATCTTAGCAACAAGTTGAACCTATCGTCAAAACTCTCGTTGTTTTCAGATATATTAATTGTGACCCCTTGATGGGTACCTCCAAATATTTTGCTTCAAACTTTCAAAGCAACCTACAATTTACTTGTAGTTTCAAATTTGACCTAATTTTTATAATTCGACATATAGTCATTCGGTCAAATGGGCAGAGTTAGCTAGGAAGTTTGAAAACTCATAAATAAAACATGGAATCGTTGGTACAACATGTTGGTCCACTATATATGTCTGTAAACTTGGAGTGGCATTCACATCCAATATTCTCCGTACTTCTTACGAAAAAGTACAACCTCGCTCATCTTCACTTGGAAAATGTAGAATTGAATGTTCTTTCCTGATAGTTGGAAACTCACATTGACGACATTGTTTACTACAACAAGATACACCGATCTACCTCTGAAAATACATTTAATTTCAAGAGCAATCTATCGCGTTTAATTACTTGTAGATCAGGTTTGACCTAATTTCGTTAAATTGTCAAGATGCAAAATCTTAGCAAGAAGTTGATCCTATCGTCAAAACTCTCATTGTTTTCAGATATATTAATTATGACCCGTCGATGGGTACCTCCAGAAGTTTTTGTAAAACTACCAAAGCAACCTATAATGTACTTGAAGTTTCAAATTTGACCTAATTTTTATAAATCGACATAAAGTCATTCGGTCAAATGGCCAGAGTTAGCTAGGAAGTTTGAAAACTCATAAAACATGGGAATCATTGGTACAACATGTTGGTCCACTATATATGTCGGTAAACTTGGCTTCTGGCATTCAGATCCAATATTCTTCGGACATTTCTTTACGAAAAAGAACAACCTCGCTCGTCATCACTTGAAAAATTGAGAGTTGAATGTTCTTTCCTGATAGTTAGAAAATCACACCGACGACATTATTTACTACAGGAAAATACACCCATCTACCTCTGAAAAGTCATATATTTCAAGAGCAATCTATCGCGCTTACTTTGTAGCTCAAGTTTGACCCAATTTCGTTAAATAGTGTCATGATGCAAAATCTTAGCATAAAGTCAAACCAGTTGTGAAAACTCTCGGTTGTTTCTCATATATTGATTGTGAACCCCCAATGGGTATCTCCAAAAGCTTTTTCGTATAACTTTCATAGCAACCTACAAAACTTGTAGTATATAGTTCAAATTTGACCTAATTTTGATTAATTGACATATAATGTCATTCAAGTGGGCAGAGCGATAAGCTATAGGAAGTTTGAGAAGTCATAAAACACGGGAAATCATAAGTACAATATGTTGGTCCACTATATATGTGTGAAAACTTGGCTTGTGGCATTTAGATCCTTATTCTTCGGACTTCCTTTATAGGAGAGAATAATCTCGATATCACTTGAAAAATGGAGAATGTTCTTTCCCGATAGTTGGAAAGTCACACTGACAGCATTGTTTACTACAAGAAGATGCACCCATCTATCCTAGAAAAGATATTTAATTCAAGAGAAATCTATCGCGCTTACTTGC